>JALMQS010000087.1:4883858-5123587 GCA_024734495.1 Forficula auricularia | reverse complement strand
TTTTTACTTTATCCAATGCAAAGCATGGGTAAAGTATTGTAATCGCTCTCGGGGCAAGCGTGGCTTCAAAGGGTCCTCAGGTAAAGACTACGGAACCCATGGACTCAATTAAAGTCACAAATTGTAGTATTCAATTAGGTTGAATTTTAGCACGTGACGGTTTGCCAAAAATTACAAGGGGTCTCGTCGAAGGCCAAAAAGTGCGATTTTTTCATTTAGATGCGTGCGGATGTATGCATGTATGTATGTATGTATGGATGGATGTAATGTTATCGTTTTTTTAGGCCCACGATTTTTTCCACACCGTTGCACCGATTGAAATGAAATTGAAACCTACCATTCTTTTAACAAAATGAAGCGCTGATTAGTTTTTTGGTACATATCGGCCCACAAACATTAGTACTTTATTATCAGTACTTTTTTAGTTTTTTCTAAATATCTTGAAAATGACTTAACCAATTTTGATGAAATTTAATATCCTAATTAAGTACCTTGGGGACCACAAAAAGGTTAAATAAAGTTTTTGAGTAAAATTATATTTTAAAGTACTTTACTCTAGAGTAAGATGGTACTTTTTTTAATTTTTTTAATTCTTTAAAATTTATTCATTTGAAAGTTTTAATATAGCTCATTTAGCCTTGCTTAAGTAAGAATGGATAGGCTTCTCTCTGTGAAATGCTAAAAATTTGGGAGGAATTTTTATGAGTAACCATAGCAACTGCGTTGTTTTCTTATCCGTTACCTTTGCTGAAGACAGAGAAATCGATTTTAAACCAAAAATAGCGATTGATTCTCATCTAGTATTTGAGGAATAATCATTCTATATTGGATTTTTGACGTTTCGGTTTTTATTAGTAACCATTGCTGAAGACATAGAGAAATCGATTTTAAACGAAAAATAGCGATTGATTCTCATCTAATACTTGAGGAATAATCATTCTATATTGGATTTTTGACGTTTCGGTTTTTATTAGTAACCATTGCTGAAGACATAGAGGAATCGACTTAAAATCAAAAATAGCGATTGATTCTCATCTAGTACTTGAGGAATAATCATTCTATATTGGATTTTTGACGTTTCGGTTTTTATTGGTAACCATTGCTGAAGACATAGAGGAATCGACTTAAAATAAAAAATAGCGATTGATTCTCATCTAGTACTTGAGGAATAGTCATTCTATATTGGATTTTTGACGTTTCGGTTTTTATTGGTAACCATTGCTAAAGACATAGAGGAATCGACTTAAAATAAAAAATAGCGATTGATTCTCATCTAATACTTGAGGAATAGTCATTCTATATTGGATTTTTGACGTTTCGGTTTTTATTAGTAACCATTGCTGAAGACATAGAGAAATCGACTTTAAACCAAAAATAGCGATTTATTCTCATCTAGTACTTGAGGAATAATCATTCTATATTGGATTTTTGACGTTTCGGTTTTTATTAGTAACCATTGCTGAAGACATGGAGGAATCGACTTAAAATCAAAAATAGCGATTGATTCTCATCTAGTACTTGAGGAATAATCATTCTATATTGGATTTTTGACGTTTCGGTTTTTATTGGTAACCATTGCTGAAGACATAGAGGAATCGACTTAAAATCAAAAATAGCGATTGATTCTCATCTAATACTTGAGGAATAACAATTCTACATTAGGTATTTGACGTTTCGATTATTATTGGTAACCATTGCTGAAGACATGGAGGAATCGACTTAAAATCTAAAATAACGATCGATTCTTATCTAATACTAGAGGAATAACCTTATTGCATTCCATTTTTGATGTTTTTGACTATTAATGGAAACCTCTACTGAAAATGTAGAAGAATCGACTTAAAATCAAAAAGACTAAATTCTTTTTTGGTAAGCAACCAATACTTTCCCCATGCTTCGCATTGGATAAAGTAAAAAATCTGAGTATCGTGTTCTGATTAAACAAATAAAACGAAAACCGAGACCAAAGCCAAACTAGATGAGTATTATCCGGACTCTTCACCGTCGATGAATATAATTCAAAAGTGGTTTTCTACTTTAGTGCGGCCGAACAATCACAAGTGATGCTGAAAGAGCTCTGACACTAGAAACCCTCGAAAAAATCCATGATATTATGTTGAACGACCCCAAAGTGAAATTGAGGGAGCTAGCTGAGACCACAAAGATGTCGTATGGCAGTGTGTTCAATATCATACATGATATTTTGGGTATGAAAAAGCTCTGCGCGCGATGGGTGGCACGTTTTCTCACAGTAGGCCAAAAACGAATTCGTGTTACGACTTCCCAGCACAATTTGGCAATGTTTACGCGAAATTCAAAGGAATTTTTGCCACGATTCATAATCATGGATGAAACCTGGACACATTTCTACACACAGAGCCAAAACAATAGATGGCTCTGGCTGAAAGTGCTCCGAAGCGTCCAAAAACTCAACAACGTACCTGAAAGTTTATGGCCTCCGTATTTTAGGATGCGGGTGGAATAATATTCATCGACTATCTTGAAAAAGGTTAAACCATAACTGGCGCATATTATTAATCATTATTGGATCGTTTGAAAATTGAAATCACAGAAAAACAGACGGATTTGAAGAAGGAAAAAAATCCCCTATCATCACGACAATGCGGCTCCTCATTCATCGTTAGTTGCACAAGCAAAATCGGATTTGAACTAGTTCCTCAGCGAGACCTGGTCCCCAGCAACTTTACCTGTTTCCAAACCTGAAGAAATGGCTCACCGCTAAGCAATTTTAATCAAATGAGGAAGTCATATCTGAAACTGAGGCCTGTTTTGGTGAGCTTTCGAAGGATTACTTTTCGGGCTGGATAAAAAAGTTAGAAAAACGTTGGACTCGCTGTATCGACTTAAAAGGAATGTATGTTGAAAAATAAAACCGAATTTGGCCAAAAAAATGTTTTCTTATTTCACTTATTCCACACTTTTTGATATGTCTAGTACATAATGAGTTTTGACTTTACTTGTGAAAATCGATCGTTATAACAGGGTAAGTAGAAGAGTTCGTAATGTTGAGGTTAATAAACAATTTTACTTACCTTGATTAAAACGAATCTTAGGCCAACCTAACGTCTATATAACAAACTTCATTGTAACAAATTACTTACTTGTAATAACGAATATTTTTCTAATCCCCTTCAGCTTTGTTATATCGAGGTTTCACTGTATAAACCTTATTCATTATTATGTGTTTTCTTTCTAAAGCCGAAGCCTAAGTTTGGCTTATTAAAAACTTCAATGAAGAGACAATAAAAGTGTATCTTCTGCTGGAATTATAAATTTTATTTACAACGAGACTATAGCTTCGAGAGGCTTTGCCCTCTTCATCAGTCTATTACACTTGATTCACAGGAATAAATGTATGAATCAATTGTAATAGACTTAATGTATGATTCCTGTGAATAAATTGTAATAGACTGATGAAGAGGGAAAGTCCTCGAAACTATGAGTCTCGTTATAAATAAAATTTATAATTCCAGCAGAAGACACATCTTGTATTGTCTCCTTCAATATATAAAATTCTGCTACCTCGGCACAAAAACTTTATATTTAGATTAATATATGATCACAATTTATAAAGTACATAAAATTGATTATAAATACGTTTAATGAAAAATCAAATAAAACAGAATCAAAAATTAACAATACGAGGAAAAAACAAAGAATCTCAAATTATCAACAAAACAAAGAGATTAAATAAATGTAATTAATTAACATATTGAAATGTCTAATCTTCGAACCATTATTATTTTAGACTTTATAAATGCGAGTTAAGCAGGCGTCGCAGTTGGGTGTTAGGTGTTGGGGTGTTGGGTGTTGGGTGGCCGACTAGCTAGGCGTGGTCACTGGTCTCTGGATCAACACCGAAAAGTAAGTGTATGCTTCCAGGAAATTCATCGGGGAAAATCCACCACAAGGAAATAGATCGCAGGGAAAAATTGAAAATTTGGAAAATTCATAGCAGGAAATTTTATCTCAGGGAAAATTCACCTTAGGAAGATAATCATGTTTTTTTTATGTGATCTTGTAATAAAATACACAAATTTACATTGAAGGGATGTTCAATAAACATGTATTTTAGAATAAATTTAAACAGAAGTGTCTTAACAGAGCCGGCTTAACCGGGGACGTAAAGGGCGCAAAGGTGGTAAACATTCTTATTTTTACTTTACCATACAGGGTATGGTCAAGTATTGTAATCGTGTATGAAAAAAGTGGTTTTTTCCTTCTTTTTTTCGAAATATCTCAAAAACGGCTGAAACTATTTCGATTAAAAAAAATTGAGCGAAACCATGGCATTTTCGGTCTACAAAAAGCTTTAATAAGTGAACATCGAAAAAATTATATTTTTCGAGATAATAATTGTTTTGTCAAAATGTCTGTTAGTCTGTGCGTTACCAAATTTGTGGACGAGCTAACTCAAAAACTAGTCTGATTATCGAAACCAAATTTCACACGTAGTTTTGGTCCATTGTGATTAAGAGCTGATTAGATTTTGGTGCATATCGACCCAAAATTAAGGGAGGTCAAGGGGGGGGGGTTAAAAATTAAAAATCTAGGTCGTATGAGCAAACTCAACCAAATTTTGTATTCATAATCAGTGGGTCCCAGGAGTCCAAAAATGCAAAAACTAATACCCCCCCTACATGATTATAAATAATTTTATTAAATATTAAATATAAGGGAGGGGCCAGGTTGTATGGTAAAGTCAAGTGGATGGCCACAACAGAACACGTCAGCTTATTTATTTTTTGAATAAAAATTTTATATGAAGAATGAAGTATACTAGTATATATTTAATATACTATTGAATTTATTTTTTCTCTTGAATAGATTTATCAACGTTTTGTCAAATAATGTTTTTGATTTGATAATATTTTTGAAATAAATGGTTTCCTTATTGTAGGTAGAATATCATAGACTTATAGAGCATCGACCCAATGGAGTTTCAAAGCCTTTTTTTCTCAAAGGATAAAATTATTGTATAAACTGCCCATAAGATATTTACCCTTCATTACTAATTAGACCTTTTCAAATTCAAAAACCCCCGGGGGGGTAGAGACAAATTTAAAAAATAAAAATAATTAGTATCGTAAATTGGCTTATGGTTAGAAAGGGCGAAAAGCCAAAAAAAAATCAAAGACCTTTTTAATTCAATAAAATTTCTAAGAAAGATGCATGCGCTAAAATCATGTTTTATGAAACTTGTATTTTAATGTATTATTTTTTACAAATCACTATAACAGCAGTGTTACAAAGTGACAGACTATTATTAGTTTTAACAATAGTGTTAAAAGCCATTTGGTTACCTTGATAATGAAGAATGGAACAACAAATTGACATTTTTGTTATATGCCAAAAAACTATTAGAAATACAAATTAAAATAAGCTGGCGTGTTCTGATGTGGCCATCCACTTGACTTTATCATACACCCTGGCCCCTCACTTATATTTAATATTTAATAAAATTATTTATAATCATGTAGGGGAGGGGGGGAGGTGACTGTGGGTCAGTGGCTAGAGTGTTGGGTCGCTGACTCGGAGATCGCTGGTTCGAGACCGAGTCTCGGCGGATAGATATTTGCAGTCGCCTCCTCTTGGAAAGTAATGGCAACCTACCAAGAATATAATTGCCTAGTCACCTCTCCAAATTAGCCGTTCGGAACCGGCGTTAAAAAGTAGGTCCCGTATATCTGTGTAAAACAACTAAACACACTCAGCACAGGTATATGTGGAGAGGCGCCGACGCCCGTTTCGGGTATGGCATTCGAAGAAGAAGAAGGGGAGGGGGTTAGTTTTTACATTTTTAGACTTTTGGGATCCCACTGATTATGTATACAAAATTTGGTTGAGTTTGGTCAAATGGCCAAGATCTTAATTTTTTGACCCTGCCCCCCCCCCAATTTGGGCGGTTAGTTTTTGCATTTTTAGTCTTCTAGGGTCCCAATGATTTTGAATACAAAATTTGGTTAAGTTTGGTCAAATGGCCTATATATTAATTTTTTGACCCAGCACCCCCCCTCAATTTGGGCGGTTAGTTTTTACATTTTTAGATTAATGTGTGCCCAATGATTATGTATACAAAATATAGTTGAGTTTGGAACAAGAGCCTATATTTTCATTTTTTGACCATACACCCCCATCCCCCCACCAATTTTGGGCGGTTTTTGCATTTTTAGATTTCTGGGGTCGCACTGATTATGTATACAACATTTGGTTGAGTTTGGTCAAATAGCCTAGATTTTTAATTTTTAACCCCCCTCCACCCCCCTTAATTTTAGGTCGATATGCACCAAAATCTAATCAGCTCTCAATCTCAATGCACCAAAACCACGTGTGAAATTTGGTTTCGATATTCACACTAGTTTTTGAGCTAGCTCGTCCACAAAAATTTGGTAACGCACAGACTAACTAACTAACTAACATAACTAACAGACATTTTGACAAAACAATTATAATCTCGAAAAATATAATTTTTTTCGATGTTCACTTATAAGAGCTTTTTTTGTTTTTGCATTTCTATCTTTCTAATGATTCACATATTATGTGTATATTTGTTTACTCGTACACCAATTTGCCCACATTCGTTCATATTGATAAACATTATAAAAAATACATAAGAAAATTATAATAAAAAAATAATCGTATAGGATCTGAAATAAAAACATAAAATTAAATAAGATTTGTTTCCAAGTTATATAAAAAAAAGAGCCACTTCAACCACTTTATTTATAAACACAACTGTTTTATTATGATTTAGACACCTGTTAATTAAAAACAAACAAAAAATTCCTAATTTTAATATAATATATTAATATTTGCTATAACTTATTAAGTGGGTTTTAAAATTAAAAAACCAATTAATAAATAAAAGATAATTGAAAAAAATGTAAACAAACTTTTTTATTGAGATTTTCATCTATCAATAATTACTTTAATTAAGAAAAAGATCAATTAAGATTAAATTTGTCGAGGTCCAGACCTAGCCAGATCGCTTTCTCATCCTCAAAACTTGTTAATAGAATTTGTTTCATCAAAATCGGTAGGGCCGTTTTCAAAATAGAACCAAGATACAAATATATATTATATATAAATAAATAAACAATTTTTGCTCGTTTAATAAGAGTAGATATATTAACTAATTAATTATTCTAATTTGGTTTCCATAGCAACAACAATGTATTTATTTTTATTGAGATAGAAAATAAACAAACATGCTCTTCGTTCAAATGTGTACTTCATAATTTATTTATAAAAAAATATTGAATATTAAAAGTTACAGCATAAAGAAAACACAGAAGTAAGTAACTTATATTATATATTCGTATATAACGTAAGTATTTAGTTTCCCTAGCACGAGCCGTCAAACTGATAAGAGCGCAAGCAAAATTGCCTTCCGAAAATACTGGGGCTATAGCCCATTTAGCCCTGTAGTTAGGGGCCATCCATAAATTACGTCATACAGTAAGGGGGAAGGGGGATTTCAGATTTGTGTCAAAATGTGACAGGGGGGCCCCGGGGATCTTAACAATTGTGATGTCATAAAAGTCAAATTAAAATTGTTTAAAAATTTTCAAATACATATATTTTTTTACATTTCAGGTTATTAATACATATTCCAGCCTGAAAATGTTAGTAAAATTAATCTAGACAAAAATAATTTTTTAACCGACTTCAAAAAAGGAGGAGGTTCTCAATTCAACTGAACTTTTTTGTGTCTATGTTACCTGATATCTTCGCCAATTGTCAACCGATTTTGATGATTTTTTTCCATTGGATTCAGTATAGTTTCCGATTGGTTCAGTTTTTTTTTCATTGGTATTGGACAGTTTTTGTTATGTTTGTTCAAGCATAACTTCGTTGTTTATGAACCGATTTTAATGATTCTTTCTGCGTTTGGATCAGTATAGCTCCAAGATAGTCAAGATACCTAACTATTTATTTATTTATTTATTTTATGTATGTTCAGCGAGGAACTTTTTGACACTTGGACGATTTCGATGATTCTTTTTTTATTGGAAAGGAGGTACCTTAGGGGTGATCCCATATTAATATGGTTAAGTTTTGATGATATGATCAATGACGAAATAACGTAAATCTCTAATTCTTATGAGCAAATAATCGAAATTATAATAAATAAAATCTTTTATAAAAAAAATCTTAAAAAAATTCATTTAAAGCCCTCAAACGTTTCGAGAGAATTCCTATATTTATGAATTGAATTTTATTTATTTTTTTTTTTTATTTTTTTTATTTTTATCTAGAGCTTTCGATCTTTTATTTATTTATTTATTTATTTATTTAAAAACAATGCTCTGAGGTGGCTGCCTCGTAGAGCAAGAAACAGAAAGAATATACATACAGATAGTATCATTCAAGTAAGCAAACATAACATATATAACATTTAAATGAGCAAACAGAAAGAATACATACATATAGTAACACATTTAAATGAGAAACAGAAAGAATACAGGTATATAACATATATAACATTTAAATGAGAAACAGAAAGAATATAGATATAAGGAAACAGAAAGAATATGAGGTATATGGTAAGATTTAAATGAGCAAAGACTCTCCCAGCCCAGTGAGCAGCCCAGAGTCAGCACAAGCAAGGCGAATAGACCAGTGACACATTACTCCAACACAGCCCTCCCCCCACGAGAAGATGCACCCTGAGTGAGCGATGAAAAGATGATGTTGAAAGCGATGTTCGGATATTTAATGTAATATATTAATGTAATAATTATTATCATTTTCTGATTCATTCGCCCGACGCTTACTCCTACTAGATGCATACAAAATATTATCTTAAGTCACTATTAATAAAATCAGTAAATAAGAAAAATAAAAATAATTTTTATAATAAAAAATAAAACCGACTTCAAAAAAACTAAATGCAACAAATAAAATAATAAGAACTTAAAATTCAAATAAAATACACTAAAAGGTATAAAATAATTATCTAATTTAGTTACAACTAAACGACGAAATATTAACATGAAATCACTTTTTAAAGTCGGTGCTAAACAAACTATATAAGCGAGCTTACCCGCCAAACGTACTAAGTAAGATCCGTCGAGTTCGATTCATAAAATGTATATGTTTAGCACCGACTTCAAAAAAGTGATTTCATGTTAATATTTCGTCGTTTAGTTGTAACTAAATAGATAATTATTTTATACTTTTAGTATTTTATATTTTTAAGTTATTATTATTTTATTTGATACATTTAATTTTTTGAAGTCGGTTTTATTTTTTTATATATTTTTGTCTTTTACAAGAATTGCTGATTTAATCATCTATAAGATATCGAGAGAGGTGGGGGGGTGGGTGGGGTGGGGGGGTGAGATGATATGGCGATAGGCACATCCTTTGTATATTATGTTAAGGAAAATATTTGGTTTTCCGAAGTGTCTGTCCTAAGATAAGTGCGATTGTCCGTAACATAGTAAGATTTGAGTCAACATCCGCGCAGAGGCGAGGCGAGGCTGGTCGGGTGGTCGGGTGACAAATCGAGAGAGAAGACCTCCTCGTATCAGCAAAACCAGCCAGTCAGTCAGTGCTCTCCATAAGAGAAGGAACTACTCCTCATTGGATTGAAAGAAAAAGAAATGCATCTGGAAAAGTGGCTATTTCTTAGTTGCATTGTAGTTGCACTTTTGGAAATGACTCAAACATTGGAGGTGAATTCTAATCTCAAACTATCAGCACAACGGTGTTTCTGCGAAGGACCAGAAGAAGCTTATATTCTAACAAATGCCTCCGAAAATGTATGTATCTTCCTTATTATTTCGATTAGAGGGTCCGATTTATCATAGAAAATTTAATAAATTAAATTTTAATTCACGGTGGTCTACCTGAGGATTCTTATAGCTGTTCAATAAAAGGCTTATTTTACATCAGTTTTTTACTTTACCATACAGGGTATGGTCAAGTATTATAATCGTTCATGAAAAAAGTGAGTTTTTTTTCTCCTTCTTTTTTCGAAATATTTCCAAAAACGGCTGAAACTATTTTGATTAAAAAAATTGAGCGAAAATTTGGCATTTCGCTCTACAAAAAGCTTAAATAGCTAAACATCAGAAAAAATTATATTTTTCGAAGAGATAATAATTGTTTTGTCAAAATGTCTGTTAGTCTGGCTGTCTGGTTGTCTGTGCGTTAACCAAATTTTTGTGGTCGATCTAGCTCAAAAACTGGTGTTAATATCAAAACCAAATTTCACACTTGGTTTTTGGTCTATTGAGCTTAAAGAGCTGATTAGATTTTGGATTGCTTTTATCGACGGGGGGGGGGGGGGGTAAAAATTAAAAATCTAGGCCATTTGAGCAAACTCAACCAAATTTTGTATACATAATCAGTGGGACCCCAGAAGACTAAAAATGGAAAAACTAATCCCTCTCCCCTACATGATTATAAATAATTTTATTAAATACAAGCCGCAAGGCACGCCCCCTGGACCCCCAGCACTCTAATCCCACCCTCACCCCTCACTCCCAGCCACCACACCCCCCGAAACCCACCCAGCACCCACACTCCCGCACCATGCCCAACCCCCGCCCCCACACCCACCACCCCCAACACTCCATTCCGCACCTAACTCACTAACCTACCTCACCCCCACGCAACCCCCACCCATAAAACCCCTACAGCACCCCAGCTCCCGCCACCATGACCCATTTCCCAACCCCCTGCCCCCGGCCACCACCACCCGCATCCCACCCATCCCGGACCCCACCCCGCGCCCTCCAACCCGCGCGCACCACACCCCCGCCCCAGCCCTCCTGGACCCCACCCTCGCTATGCCCCCTGGATTCCACCCCGCACCACTCCCTGCACCTCCATCCTACTCCGCCTGACTCCTAACCCCACCATCATTCCACCCCCGCACCCACCCTCCGCACCCAGTTTTTGCATTTCTAGTCTTCTGGTGACCCACAGATTATGTATACAAAATTTGGTTGAGTTTGGCCCAAGAGAAAGAATTTTCATTTTTTCACCCTCCTCCCCCTTTTTGGGTGGTTTTTGGGAGAAATTTTTTTAAACAAAAGTTGCCAGAAATCTCATCCCCTACAACTTTGTTAATCATAAAATTTGCCTTAGAGTTAATAGTTTAGGAGTTATTTGATAATTTTCATTCGTGCGCCCCCCAAACCCCCTTCTGGGAGTCAAAATATCAAATCGTTATATAGCTAAAAACGTAAGTTAGAAGACATCTGATGTAAATATGAAATTTCATAATAATCCCTTCAGCGGTTTTTACGTGAATCGTGAGCAACTTTTCGCGGAAACCACTGAAACAGATATACAGACATACATACAGACAGGAATTTTGTTGAGGGTGTTTTCGTTCATAACTTTGCTTGAAACGTATGCAACCAAAATTTGGCGTTATTTGGAGCAATGTACAGACAAATCCTTAATTTTATATATATAGATTAAATATAAGTGAGGGGCCAGGTCGTATGGTATAGTCAAGTGGATAGCCACATCAGAATACGTCAGCTTATTTAAATTAACTTTAAATGATGCTTTATAATAAATCCAAATATTTCAGAAAATTTTCACAATATTCCTTCTTCAGTGGACCTCATCCAAAAATCATTGCATTTGCTCAGTCGTCAAAATTCGAACATAGGGCCAAAGAGACATTCTATTCCGTCATTTTTAATTCTTTTTGCCTTTTGGAAAACACCCTGTATATAGTTTGGTATATATCATATGTATATTTAACCGACTTCAAAAAAGGAGGAGATTCTAAATTCGATTGATTTTTTTTTGTGTCTATGTTACCTGATATCTTCGCCAATTGTGAACCGATTCTGATGATTTTTTTTGCATTGGGTTCAGTCTAGTTTCTGATTGGTAAAAATATAAATTTCATTGGTATTGGACCTTTTTTGTTATGTTTGTTCAGGCATAACTTCTTTGTTTATGAACCGATTTTAATGATTCTTTCTCCGTTTGATTCAGTATAGTTCCAAGATATTCAAGATACCTAACTATTTATTTATTTTATGTGTGTTTAGCGAGAAATTTTTGCCACGCGGACCAATTTCGATGATTATTTTTTTATTAGAAAGGTGGTAGTTTAGGGGTGGCCGCATATTAGTTTGGTCAAGTTCTAATGATACGATCAATGACGAAATAACGGAAATCTCCAATTCTTATCAACAAATAATCGAAATTATAATAAATAAAATCTTTTATAAAAAAAATCTTAAAACCCGCCAATGTTTCGAGATTTATGAATTAAATTTTATTATCAATTTCGGATTCATTCGCCCGAATCGTTTTTTCTCTTACGAGATGCTTGCAAGGTATTATATTAATTAAGTATGGTGTATTATATTAATTAAGTATGCAAGGTATTATATTAAGTCACTATTAATAACATCACTAAAAAGAGAAAAATAAAAATAATTTTTAGAAAAAAAAACCGACTTCAATAAAGTTAAATGCAACAAATAAAATAATAATAATAACTTAAAAATAAAATAAAATACACTAAAAGGTATAAAATAATTATGGGTCAATCCATTTCAAATCGCCCAATATAAATAAAATTTGTTGCTCATGATTTTATATTTTTCTGATTTTTTTATCATGAGTTCCCTATAGGTAGACAGTCACAAAACCGTACTTGAAAAAATTTATATGCCATAGTTTTTTTTTGGCAGCCATTTTAAAATGGTGGTTGGGCATATTTTAATGAAAAACGTGGTTTGCGGAAAGTTTAATTGCCAAGCTATTTTTAAAGATAGCAGAATAATTCAAAAACCAGTGTATTCACCATGAAATGAACTTCAGGTATACATTATTTTAATTTTTCTATCATGAAAGAGAATCAGTCAAACTATTCCTGAAAAAACTCGGAAAAAATGTATAAATCGTTACTTTTTAAATCCATAAATTTTTATGAAGAAAAAGAGACTCACTAATAATAAGTTATTTCTGTGTTGTATACTTATATAACTACCTGCAGTATAAGTTGTAGTTCTGGGAATGCACTCGTTTTTTTTCTAGAGCTTTTCAAAAATGACCAAAACCCTTTAAATGTCAATTTTCACAGGTCAATATCTGAAAAGGGAGTTAATGAAAAAAATTGAAAATTTTACAAAATGTTCTTTATACAAATAGGAATATCTCACAAAAAAATTATGACTGATATTCAACTACATTTAGAGTAATAGAGCAGTGAATTTCAGTAAAAACGCTACCCTGCTACACGTTCATGCAGTGTCAAGCTTGCAAATAAGGGCTTGAAATTATTACAATTGACATTAGTCGAATGATGATTAAATCATACATACTATAAATGAACAAATATTTCTTAATTTAAATAAAAATGGCCAGTGATAACAATAGGAGTTCTGATTCTTTAACTTGATTTACCGATACATTTGTTGTACTACACTTGAGTACAGAATACACACAATCAGAGGCGTAGCAACGGGGGGGGGGTGTCAGAATTAATGAAAATGATGAGAGAAGGAGTTACACTAAAAAGGTGCATCCCCTAAAAATAGCTTGGCAATTTAACTTTCCGCAAACCACGTTTTTCATTAAAATATGCCCAACCATCATTTTAAAATGGCTGCCAAAAAAAACTATGGCATATAAATTTTTTTCAAGTATGGTTTTGTGACTGTCTATTTTATTTATTGGGCCTCCGAGGAGCGGCCGCCTCTTACAAGAAAATTTAAGATTATTACACAAATTTACCCACAAATCTTTCACACTTTCGGCTTTAGAACAAATTAATTCAGATTCAGAGCGGGTGGCTGAGAGAGCCAGGATTAATCCTGGCTCACATTTTACATTTCTTTTTTTTTTTTTATTCACAAAAAATAATCATACGCCACCCGCTCTCCATGTTCTTCTGCCGAAAGTGTAAAAATTAAGAAGAGATCCCTCATCGCCCTATCATGTCAAATCGTTTATTGTTTTTTGGGATATACCCAGGGCGATGAGGGACTCCACCGCTTTATGCCACCACACTCCCTTCCACGAGAGTGGTGATAGCCTCGACACTGACCGAGCCCGCCCCGACGCCAAATCGCTACGCAATATTATCTACCAGACTGGAGTTGCCCTATATTTTTCTGTTTTATTTCGGTGGGCAACACCCAGTCCTGCAAGCGCGGAGACGATCTGGACGTCCAAAACCCACACCACCCCCGCCGCATCCTTTGCCACGATGTCTGGCTTTCTATTGCCCGCCGAGCTGAAGTACAAGTACTCCAACTCGACACGCATTCCCTTTTTGATCAAATCGTCGGCCAGATATCATACCACAGCGTCATGCCTCTTAACTTAGGGAACTCATGATAAAAAAATCAGGAAAATATAAAATCATGAGCAACATCACTTGGGTGATTTGAAATGGATTGACCCTTATCTTATTTAGTTACAACTAAACGACGAAATATTAACATGAAATCACTTTTTGAAGTCGGTCTCAAAAATATAATAATAATAAGTGCTTTTTATTAATTTCAGTTGTCCATTTACATTAAGTGTATATTTTTTTTTATTATACAAAGCTTATAGACTCTAGTCATTTTGACTGTTGTCTTTTTTGTAATTAATAATTGTATTCAGATGTTAGTGTCCTTCGGTATCTCCATGCATCCCTTGCATATTTTGCAAGAGAGCTCCGGTTTGAGCCGTTTAGGATGTCCTTAAATTGGCCCTCCGTTAGGGTCCAAGGCATCCACGGCGAATGAATCCTCGCATTCATTCGCCAAAAATATACATTTTATGAATCTCACTCGACGGATCTTACTTAGTACGTTTGG
This sequence comes from Forficula auricularia, assembly GCA_024734495.1. Classification (NCBI taxonomy): domain Eukaryota; kingdom Metazoa; phylum Arthropoda; class Insecta; order Dermaptera; family Forficulidae; genus Forficula; species Forficula auricularia. Next base: position 5,108,768 of record JALMQS010000087.1, on the reverse strand, counting down.
CGGGTAGCTTTGCTTATATAGTTTGTTTAGCACCGACTTCAAAAAGTGATTTCATGTAACAATTTCATCGTTTAGTTCTAACTAATTAAGATATTTATTTTATACCTTTTAGTCCATTTTATTTGATTTTTGAGTTCTTATTATTTTATTTGTTGCATTTAATTTTTTTGAAGTCGGTTTTTTTTTTTATAAAAATTATTTTTAATCTTGTATATAGTTTTATCTGATGACTGGTGTATCAAAAAAAATAAATGTTTTATACAAATATTGACAAATTCCCGGTGAGTAGAAAAACAAAATTATAACACAACTCTAAAAAATTTTTTACTTTACCATACAGAGTATGGTCAAGTATTGTAATCGTGCATGAAAAAAGTGGTTTTTTTCTTTCTTTTTTTCAAAATATCTAAAAAAAGGCAGATACTATTACGATTAAAAAAATTGAGTGAAACCATGGCATTTCGGTCTAGAAAAAAGCTCTTATAAGTGAACATCGAAAAAATTATATTTTTCGAGATAATAATTGTTTTGTCAAAATGTCTGTTAGTTAGTTAGTTAGTCTGTGCGTTACCAAATTTGGGGACGAGCTAGCTCAAAAACTAGTGTGAATATCGAAACCAAATTTCACACGTAGTTTTGGTCCATTGAGATTAAGAGCTGATTAGATTTTGGTGTATATCAATCCAAAATGGGGGTGGAGGGGGTTAAAAATTAAAAATCTAGGTCGTTTAAGTAAATTCAACCAAATTTTGTATACATAATGAGAGGCCCTCCAGAAGTCTAAAAATGCAAAACTAACCGCCCAAAATGGCCGGGGGGTGGAGGGTCAAAAAATGAAAATCTTGGCCATTTACCAAACTCAATCAAATTTTGTATACATAATCAGTGGGTCCCCAGAAGTCTAAAAATGCAAAAACTAACAGCCCAAAATGGGGGGGGGGTCAAAAAATGAAAATGTTGGCCATTTACCAAACTCAACCAAATTTGATATACATAATCATTGTGCCCCTAGGAGTTTAAAAATCAAAAAACTAACCCCCCCCCTCCCCTACATGATTATAAATAATTTTATTAAATATTAATGTAAGTGAGGGGCCAGGTTGTATAGTAAAGTCAAGTGGATGGCCACATCAGAACACGTCAGCTTATTTTTCCTTATCCTAAGGTTTATTTCATGATTTTTCTATTCATTGTGCACCAAATTAAAGAAAAAGTACCTATATTCCATGCAAAGTTTGCTTTTGTAGTGGTTATAATAATAATAAACGATAAAAAAGGCCATTTTGACATATTTTCGAGTCCCATTAAATATTAAACAGCAATATTTGAAATTAAAATATTTTGTTGACGTAATAGAAAACAGCTTCCTCTTTGATTTTCAAACTACCACTTGTTTGTAACTCAATTAGAACTAGAGATATAACTAAAAAACTAAGACCATATGATTTTATATATGTTTATTATCCTTAATAATCACGTAGTTTTAGTTTTATAGTTATAACTCGAGTTCTAATTGAGCTACAAACAAGTGGTAATTTGAAAAATCAAAGAGGAATCTGTTTTCTATTACGTCAATAAAATATTTGTGATCTCAAATATTCGCTGTTTAATATCTAATGGGACTGGAAAATAATGCTCAAAAATAGCCTTTTTTCGTCGTTTTGACCGATAATATCTCCAAAACAAGAGCTAATCAGTAATTTTTAAGGTGATTTTTGAATTCAGCAGGTGTGAAATATATAAGAATCAGGTATTTTTGAGCCCGAGGCATTTTCATTGTTGGCCTGTGTAATTGATTGATGCACTCAGACAAGGCCGGGATTTAATATTGTTATCATTAGAAAATCGTAAGATGGTGATCATCTATTAAATCCGCTGAGATCGGAATATTTTTAATCATATAGTCAGAGGGGTTGTTTTTCACCCCCTCGGGAATCGAACCCGAGTGCCAGTAACAAGTGAAAAACAACCCCTCTGACATATAATTAAAAATAGTCCATTTCAACGGATTTAATAGATGACACCATCTTATGATTTTCTAGTAAATTTGAACCTTATTACCATCGGCAAATTAATATCTTTCATATTAAATTAGAAAAAGTCATTCCATTGCCCTTCGAATTTTGAATTTCTTCAAAATTGAAACACTCAACCACCTTTTATTTAAATTATTATATGGCATGGCTATATGTTTAAATTTAGAATCACTATATCGCGAAATTTTACAAATTAAGATAACAATCTTTGAGTAAAATATTTTACGCGTTTGCATATGTCAGAGTGGTTCGTATCCCGCAGGTGAGCCAGGTGGCCCGATTGCTGTTACTGGCACTCGGGTTCGATTCCCGAGGGGGTGAAAAACAACCCCTCTGACATATAATTAAAAATATTCCATTTCAACGGATTTAGATGACAGCATCTTATGATTTTCTAGTAAATTTGAATCTATTACCATCGGCAAATTAATATCTTTCATATTGTTAACATTGTTTAAATTTGAAGATGCCTACAGCCAATAGCCGAAACGTTAGCCGGAGTTCATAAATAAAAAGAAATAAATGAAAGCTGCAGGTCTCGTATTTTAACCCCTTCATAAATTAATACAACTACAGCTAGAAAGAATTCCTAAAATAAATTTTTAATTCTGCCCTTAAAAAACTCTACCAGTAACAATTTTTAATTTCTTTTTTATGTATTAACACACAAGTCAATTAGTGTGCTGAAGAAAGAATATTGTGAAAATTTCCGAAATATTTGGATTAATTAAAAACCACCATTTAAAATTAATTTTAAATAAACTGCAACGGATCGTTGCTAAACTTTATCCAAATTCAATCGAAATATTAATATGTTTGTTCCTTTATTATTAATCATATATCACTTGCAATTTGTAGTTCATGTTGACATTAATTAAAAATAATTCTCATTTAATAGTCGAGGAATAACCATTCTACATTGGATTTTTGACATTTCGGTTATTATTGCTGAAGACATGGAGGAATCGACTTAAAATCAAAAATAGCTATAGATTCTCATCTAATACTTGAGGAATAACAATTCTATATTAGGTTTTTGACGTTTCGATTATTATTGGTAACCATTGCTGAAGACATGGAGGAATCGACATAAAATCAAAAATAACGATCGATTCTCATCTAATACTAGAGGAATAACCTTATTGCATTCCATTTTTGATGTTTTGACTATTAATGGCAATCTCTACTGAAAACGTGGAAGAATCGACTTAAAATCAAAAAGACTAAATTCTTTTATGGCAAACAACTCAAGCTTGAGTAATAAGCCATTTACTTAACACCTAAATTAATTATATTTGTCAAAGACACTTATTATACACGGGCTTTTCGTGCGTGCCCTCGAAGCTCTGCACTCTAAGCTGGTGGCCCTGGCGGGCAGCGTCTCGGATATTTGACCCCTTCTGCTCTCCTTTTATATTTTTGGAAAAATTTAACCATTTTCGGGGTTAAAATATATGGAATTTGACTTGATAAATCCTGTTATTATATTACCTGTTGCGAAGACCGCCTTCGGCATCTTGCTGCCCTCCTGGACTCCGTAGTGAGTTTTAAAATAATAATATAAATTTCCTAATTTTAATAAATTTTCAAGAAAGAATTTATTTAGGTCAAAAATCTAAGATTTTAGTAGAATTTTATAGATTTCAAAAAAAATCTTAGATTTTTGACCTTTATTAAATTCTTTCTTGATATACATATTTGGTTTCCACCGTGAGTTGTATTTTTGAAAAAAATCCATCTAATTTTTCAAAAATATGGTAGATACTCAAACCTTCGGGTTAATTATTTCTGAGGATCTCCTGGAGATAAATGGAATATATATGTTCCTTTAAATAACTTCTTAGAATATTCTAGAATATTGTGTGTTACCTGGGATTAGTGGGTTTTAAAATTAAAAAAATCGTCGACGTCGTCGCGTAAGCAGATTATAATAGCTATAAAGCCTTCTAGAAGACTAAAATTTCAAAATAAGAGGATATATATCTGCAGATTATTTTTATATAAAGACTGTATTTAATCAAGATATCGAAATTAACGGAGGATTCCTATCTATTGAATTAAAGAGCTTTATTCTTTATTTCGAAATATGATCTATACTTATTACAATCGGCTTGAGCGACGACGACGGCGAGAATTTTTTTAATTTTAAAATCCACTATAGTTAATGACAAATATAATTTTTAGAAAAAAAAAATAAAACCTACTTACTAATTTTTCTTATGACATGCATGCAAGGTATTATCCTGACGTGATTCGTGAATTGAATCAAATGTAGAAAACATTCGATTATAAATTTATTATCATAAGTCACTATTCTTAACTATGCACTAAAAGAGAGAAAAAATTAAAAAAAGTAACCGACTTCAAAAAAATTAAATGAAACAACAAAATAATAAGAACTCAAAATTCGCTAAATAAAAAATGCACTAAAAGGTATAAAATAATTATCTAATTTAGTTACAACTAAACGACGAAATATTAACATGAAATCCCTTTTTGAAGTCGGTGCCAAACGTATAGCTACATTTTATGAATCGAACTCGACGGATCTTACTTAGTACTTTTGGTGGGTAAGCTCCCTTATATAATTTGTTTAGCACCGACTTCAAAAAGGGATTTCATGTTAATATTTCATCGTTTAGTTGTAACTAAATTAGATAATTATTTTATACCTTTTAGTGTATTTTATTTTATTTTTGAGTTCTTATTCTTTTATTTGTTGCTTATTTAATTTTTTTGAAATCGGTTTTATTTTTTTTCTAAAAATTATTTTTATTTTTCTCTTTTTAGTGATATTATTTATAGTGACTTAATATAATATTTTGTATGGATCTCGTAAGAGAAAGCGTCGGGCGAATGAATCAGAAAATGTTAAAAAAATTCAATTCATAAATATAGAAATTCTCTCGAAACGTTTAGGGGTTTTAAATAAACGTTTTAAGATTGTTTTTTTTTATAAAAGATTTTATTTATTATGATTTCGATTATTTGCTTATAAGAATTGGAGATTTACGTTATTTCGTCATTAGTTTTTAAGGAATTTGGTGTTGGTACTTGGTGAAACATTTTTTTAAATTATTGGATAAAATATATTTGGTAGGTTTCACATTTAAGAGAATGTGAAACCTACCAAGTATTTTTATCCAATAATTTTATTTCGTCATTGATCATATCTTCAGAACTTGACCAAATTAATATGGGACCACCCCTAAGGTACCCCTTTTCCAATAAAAAAGAATCATCGAAATCGGTCCACGTGGCAAAAAGTTCTCGCTGAACATAGATAAAATAAATAAATAAATAGTCAGGTATCTTGACTATCTTAGAGCTATACTGATCCAAACGCAGAAAGAATCATTCAAATCGGTTCATAAACAAATAAGATATGCCTGAACAAACATAACGAAAAAGGTCCAATACAAATGAAATTAATATGGTATCAATCGGAAACTAGACTGAACCCAATGCAAAAAAATCATCAAAATCAGTTTACAATTGGCAAAGATATCAGGTAACATAGACACACAAAAATTCAGTCGAATTGATAACCTTCTTCTTTTTTGAAGTGGCTTAAAATTTAAATTATTAGTACCTGGAGCCGCCGAGCGATGCACGGTAACCCCTGACCCCCCATCCCGAAACCACACACCTCGCCCCCACCACTGGACCCCACTCCACCCCCAACCGCGCCTCCCACCCCTGGATCCCCCATAACTGCACCCCACCTCCTGCAACTCCCACATCCACCCCACCCCGCACCCAGTTTTTGCATTTCTAGCTTTCTAATGGTCCACATATATATTATGTGTATAATATTTGTTTACTCTTACACCAATTTGCCCACATTCGTTCATATTGATAAACATTATAAAAAAATAAATAGGAAAATAATAATAAAAAAATAATCGTATAGAATCTGAAATAAAAATATAAAATTAAATAAGAATTGTTTCCTAGTTATATTAAAAGAAGCCACTTCAACAACTTTATTTGTAAACAAACCTGTTTTCTTATGATTTAGATACCTGTTTTTTTTTTTTTTTGGCTTTTCGGCCTTTCTAGCCATAAGCCATTTTACGATACTATATATTTTTTAAATTTTGTCTCAACCCCGGGGGTCAGATTTTAGCCGAATGCCTCGAGTCGGATTCGAACCCGGGTCCCCTTTGGTTAGCAGGATGATACGCTACCGCCTAGTCTATCCGACCCCCCTAGACACCTGTTAATTAAAAATTCCTCATTTCAATATATGTATATATATTAATATTTGCTATAACCTATTAGTGGGTTTTAAAATCAAAAAATCAATTAATAAAAAAAAAGATAATTGAAAAAAATGTAAACAAACTTTTTTATAAAGATTTTCATCTATCAATAATTACTTTAATTAAGAAAAGATCAATTAAGATTAGATTTGTTGAGGTCCAGACTTTAGCCAGATGGTTTTCTCATCTTCAAAACTTGTTAATAGAATTTCTTTCATCAAAATCGGTAGAGCCGTTCTCAAAATAGAACTAAGATACAAAATATACAAACAAAATATATATATATATATATATATATATATATATATATATATATATATATATATATATATATATATATGTTAACGTTAGATGAACGCGTAAGTTAAAACTTTATATATATATATATATATATATATATATATATATATATATATATATATATATATATATATATATATATATATACAGGGTGCATAGGAAAGTCCCTTTAACCTGAAAATACTTGCGAACGGAGAGTGCTACAGCCACGCAAGTGAGGTAACGGTATAGTAAAGCGACTATGCCCGACCTAATGCAAACGACACCAGCGCCCCTAGTGGCGAAATGTGGAAGTTAGCCATTGCAAATCGAAAACGAAAAGAGATAGAGCAAAATTTCCAATTAGAAAGTTTTAGAGCATCAATTAATTAGTACGAAACGATATTTGGTTTACACGGAAAGGATAAATTACTGCCTGTATCCAAAAATGTCCGTAATCTATGCGCGACTGTTCTACTCTACATATTTACGGAAATGTAGCAGTGTGCAAATGCAGTTTGTGACTTTGTACTGTACTTTAATGTCTGAAAACTTTAATTTCCAATGCATTTAAAATTTTAGTTTAAAAGGTGTTGGCGCTCGCTTGATACAAACGACATAATCTCATAGCATAAAATTATGCAGTAATTTATCCTTTCTGTGTAAACCAAATATCGTTTCGTACTAATTAATTGATGCTCTAAAACTTTCTAATTGGAAATTTTGCTCTATCTCTTTTCGTTTTTGATTTGCAATGGCTAACTTCCACATTTCGCCACCAGGGGCGCTGGTGTCGTTTGCATTAGGTCGGGCATAGTCGCTTTACTATACCGTTACCTCTCCGTTCGCAAGTATTTTCAGGTTAAAGGGACTTTCCTATGCACCCTGTATATATATACACAATTATTGCTCGTTTAATAAGAGTAGATTTAAGAACCCAATTCGGTGTCCGGGGGGGGGGCGTAGCGAACTGGCCAGTAAGATGCACGCCGAGGGCGGACTTCGCAGCTGGTCTTGATGCAAATTAATAAACAAATGGATACAATTATTGAGAAATGAGTTCTAAACCTTTTACATCTACTCGTATATGACGGGGTTTATGTTTGTGAAATAGCTTGTGTGTTCTAGTAGAGGGTTAAAGTCATTTATTTAAAGAGTTAATTAGACCTAATAATTTAATGCCACTGAATATTAAAGACAAAGGGCTGACATAGACAGAATCCCCTTCTATTATACTAATATTAATTTTTAGAGACACAGTATGAAAATAAAATAAAAAATCAGAAAGATACCTGATGATGAAAGTATAAAAAAAGCTGACGTGTTCAAATGTGGCCATCCACTTGACTTTACCATACAACTTGGCCCCTCACTTATATTTAATATTTAATAGGGGGAGTTAGTTTTTGCATTTTTAGATTACTGTGTACTCACTGATTATGTATAGAAAATTTGTTTGAGTTTGGTATAAGGGCCTATATATTCATTTTTTGACCCCCCCCCCCTGGCAGTTAGTTTTTGCATTTTTTAGACTCTGGGGTCGCACTGATTATGTATACAAAATTTGGTTGAGTTTGCTGAAATAGCCTAGATTTTTAATTTTTAACCCCCACCCCTCTTAATTTTGGCTCGATATGTACCAAAATCTAATCAGCTCTTAATCTCAATGGACCAATTAAAATAGTTTCAGCTGTTTTTGAGATTTTTGAAAATAAGAAGAAAAATAAGCTGACGTGTTCTGATGTGGCCATTCATTTGCCTTTACCATAAAACCATTTTTAGACTTCTGGGGTTCCACTGATTATGTATAGAAAATTTGGTTGAGTTTTCTCAAATGGCCTAGATTTTTAATTTTTTACCCCCCCCCTCCTCCCACCTACCCCCTCTTAATTTTGGCTCGATATTCACCAAAATCTAATCAGCTCTTAATCTCAATGGACCAAAACTACGTGCGAAATTTGGTTTCGATATCCACACTAGTTTTTGAGTTAGCTCGTCCACAAAATTTGGTAACGCACAGACTAACTAACTAACAGACATTTTGACAAAACAATTATTATCTCGAAAAATATAATTTTTTCGATCTTTACTTATTAGGGCTTTTTTGTAGACCGAAATGCCATAGTTTCGCTCAATTTTTTTGAATCAAAATAGTTTCAGCCGTTTTTGAGATATTTTGAAAAAAAAAGGAAAAAAAAACACTTTTTTCATGCATGATTACAATACTTGACCATATGATAAATTAAAAAGAACATAATTTTTTGATTAAACATATGAAATATATTTAATTACTGTTAGTTTGTTATAAGAAACGGTTTGTTGTTGCTGTTACTCATCCAATGAGCCATGCCCTTGGGGGTGTTCTGACGCCCAAAACTTCCCTCGTGGATACGCCTCTGTATCCACATATCAACTTTTTCAATGTCAAGTATTGTAATCGTGCATGAAAAAAGTGTTTTTTCCTTCTTTTTTTTGAAATATCTCAAAAACGGCTGAAAGTATTTTGATTAAAAAAATTGAGCGAAACCATGGCATTTCGGTTTTCAAAAAAGCCCTAATAAGTGAACATCGAAAAAATTATATTTTTCGAGATAATAATTGTTTTGTCAAAATGTCTGTTAGTCTGTTAATTAGTCTGTCCGGTTGTCTGGTTGTCTGGTTGTCCGTTAGTCTGAGCGTTACCAAATTTTGTTGACGAGCTAGCTCAAAAACTAGTGTGAATATCGAAACCAAATTTCACACGTAGTTTTGGTCCATTGAGATTAAGAGCTGATTAGATTTTGGTGCATATCGAGCCAAAATTAAGAGGGGGTGGATGGGGGGGGGGGGAATTAAAAATCTAGACCATTTGAGAAAACTCAACCAAATTTTGAATACATAATCAGTGGACCCCCAGAAGTCTAAAAATGAAAAAACTAACTGCCAAAATGGAGGGGAGGGGGTCAAAAAATGAAAATATAGGCCCTTTACATGAAAAAATGGCATAAACAGGAAATAATTCCCAGTAAAGATTTTATTACTGGAATACCTTTATTAATTCTCCAATATTACTACTCTAAGTTTTCCCAAAATCTGTGTTGTGGAAATTTTTCTACGCAACTCAAAATGGGAAAATTTCGGAGTTTTTTCAGTTTTTCTTGAATAACTCTAAAACGGCTTATCAAACCTAAAAGATATTTTTTAGATAAATTAAAGCTCTTTAAATTACGCGTAAAATGATAACAATTTCATCTATTGTGTAGGGTCAAAAAATGAAAATATAGGCCCTTATACCAAACTCAACCAAATTTGGTATACATAATCATAAGATTCAAGTAATTAAGACGGACTGATAAGTGAAATTGAGTGGATATTGATGAGACGGTCCAAAAAAAGAAGATAATTTATATTATCTTTTTATTGAAGGAGACAATAAAGAGTGTGTCTTCTGCTGGAATTATAAATTTTATTTATTTATAACGACGATCGTTATAAATAAATAAAATTTATAATTCCAGCAGAAGACACTACTCTTTATTGTCTCCTTCAATATATAAAAATTCTGCTACTCTCGGCAAAAACTTTCAATTTATCTTTTTATTCACAAAACCGACGTTTCGGATGCTATTCCCTCCTACTTCAGGGTTTTGAAAAGTCAGTAAAGAAAATCGACCCCTGATCCTGACAAGATACTTCTTGAAATACAAGAACTCCAATTTACTAGATTAGGTATAATCTAAAATTAAAATTGACTGAAACAAGGGGTTTATTATTTAAAATAAAGTAAAAAAAAAGTTAATTTTATTTAAATTGATTAATTAATCCTAATTTTTTTTTTATTCGTTTTTTTAGATCAAAAATTGTACTCCAACGGGATTATCTGCACATAGTGATGTAAATGTGCCACCTTTTGGTACTTTTCATATTTTGCCCAAACTGAAAGTTTGTCCACTCAATGTGTTTCCCATTGATTTAGAAGAAAAGATTCAATTTTTCAATTCAAATACGATCAGTATTGGATCGAGTGGGATTTCAAGACCATTTTGTATCGAACGTATCAACTATGACACCACCGAAATGAATCTCTTTGCCTGTTTTGTCGAAGATGACATGGAAGATTTTTTTTCCAACGCCCAATATTTTGTGTTCGCTTCTGGAATGATTATCTCGATACCCTGTCTCATTTTTACATTTTTGATTTATGCAATAATTCCAGAATTACGTAATTTACATGGCAAGTCCCTCATGTCCCATGTAGCTTGTATGATTGTAGCGTTTATTTTCCTTACTCTTGTGCAATTGGAACCTAATATAAATGAAAAAATGTGTACAATTTCAGGTATATATAAATATATTAAATTAATTTGCTTCTAAATATAAATAGAAAATGTTTAAATTTAAGTACTTGCATTATGAAAATAAAATTACACTGTTCGACAAAAATTAAACATAAATTTCACCCCGTAAGCCTAACAATGGATTCCAATAGAGTCCTAGACACTGATTACACTGTTCGACAAAAATTAAACAAAAATTTCTCCCCGTAAACCTAATAATAAATTCCAGTAAAGTCCTAGACGCTGATTACACTGTTCGACAAAAATTAAACAAAAATTTCCCCTGTAAACCTAACAATGGATTCCAGTAGTCTTAGACGCTGATTACATTGTTCGACAAAAAGTAAACAAAAATTCCTCCCCGTAAACCTAACAATGAATTCCAATAGAGTCTTAGACGCTGTTCGACAAAAATTAAACAAAAATTTCACCCCGTAAGCCTAACAATGGATTCCAATAGAGTCTTAGACGCTGTTCGACAAAAATTAAACAAAAATTTCACCCCGTAAGCCTAACAATGGATTCCAATAGAGTCTTAGACACTGATTACACTGTTCGACAAAAATTAAACAAATATTTCCCCTGTAAACCTAACAATGGATTCCAGTAGTCTTAGACACTGATTACACTGTTCGACAAAAATTAAACAAAAATTTCACCCTGTAAGCCTAACAATAGTTTCCAATAGAGTCTTAGACGCTGATTGCACTGTTCGACAAAAATTAAACAAGATTTTCCCCCGTAAACCTAACAATGGATTCCAGTAGAGTTTTCTACGCTGATTATCATGCAATTTTCCGATTTTTTACAACACGTCAGAGTTTTGAGATATTATCGGCTAAAATGACGAAAAGGGAAAGTTTGACCTTATTTTCGAGTCCCATTAAATCTTAAACAGTAATATTTGAAATTAAAATATTTTATTGACGTAGTAGAAAACAGCTTCCTCTTCGATTTTCAAATTACCACTTGTTTGTAACTCAATTAGAACCCGAGTTATAGCTAAAAAACTAAGACCTTATGTTTTCGTCTATGTTTACTCCTTTATAATAACGTAGTTTTAATTTTTTAGTTATAACTCGAGTTCTAATTGAGCTAAAAACAAGTGGTGATTTGAAAATCAAAGAGGAAACTGTTTTCTATAACGTCTATGAAATATTTTAATTTCAAATATTATTGTTTAATATTTAATGGGACTCGAAAATAAGGTCAAAATGTCCTTTTTCGTCATTTTGGCCGATAATATCTCAAAACTCTAACGTGTTGTAAAAAATTGGGAAATTGCATAATAATCACCTTAGAAAACTCTTCTGGAATCCATTGTAAGGTTTACGGGGGAAATTTTTGTTTGATTTTTGTCGAGCAGTGTAATCAGCGTATAATACTCTACTGGAATCCAGCATTTTGTTAGGTTTACGGGGAGAAATTTTTGTTGTTCAGTGTTCTATTTTAATTTTATTAATAAATGACTACTTCTCGGCTTTTCATGAATAATACAGGGTGTCTATAAAAGAACTCCGGGGTTTTAAAAAATCACAGCAATAGGTAAATCAGAATAATTACATTAGATGTTAATTGTTTTTCGCCCCGGTCTTAGACCTTCTAGCCCTTGGGCGAATTTTGTGTGTCGTGCTACAAATGGAGCACATATTGAAATTTACTAAATTGAGAATTAAATCTGATGATATATATTAACTAATTAATTCATTCTAATTAGGTTGCCATGGCAACAACAATGTATTTATTATTTATTATTGATATAGAAAATAAATAAACATTGTTCTTCGTTCTAACTAATATAGGTATGTACTTTATAATTTATTTATAATATATTGAATATTAAAAGTTACATCACCTGACAACAAAATATCTTTCAAAAACATGTATTACTCCCAGGCAACTACTTACACTGTATAAGGCTCAAATTCGCCCCTGTCTCGAATATGGCTCTCATCTGTGGAGAGGGGCCTCCAAGCATTCTCTTGTCACACTGGATGCAATTCAGAAGCGAGCAATTAAACTAATAGGAGACCCGGCCCTAACTAACTCAATCGACTCCCTGGCTCATCGAAGAAACGTTTCTGCCCTTTTCCTGTACAACAGATATTATCATGGTGTCTGTTCAGTCGAGCTGAAATCACTTATCCCCCCTTTGCGAGAAACACGCGGTTTTCGAACGCTCAGCACCCCTTCGCTGTCAAATTGGAGAAAAATCGAACCAACGCTTTCGCCAACTCTTTTATCCCTATGCCCACCAGGAACTGGTATTCGCTCCCAGCCACCATCTTTCCCACGACTTACAACCTCCAGCTGTTTAAGACCCGTATCCACAGATACCACCGACCCCTACACAGCCCATAAAATTCCCTCTTCTTCTTCTTTTCGCGATGGAGGGGCCAAACCAGGCCTTTAGGGGAAGCACCTTTTTGGTGTAACTCCTTCTCTCATTATTTTCATTAAAAAAAAATCAGGGACTAAGGGCCGTTTTTAACTGATTTTGAATAATGAATATAATAATAATTTCATAAGAACTATTTTTTATAGAAAAATATAGGTTTCCATTTAAAAAACAGAACTTCAGCTTGAAATACCCTTGAAAGCTTGTTCTGGGGACGACAAACAATAGCATAGTTTAGTTTCCCTTGATATAAATAAACTTTCATTTGAAACTTATTTTCTTATAAGTAATGTACTGTTTTTGAGTTATAAGACTGTCTCAAGATAAAAAAACTCAGCCAGTATTTCTTATGTTTAATCAAGTATTATGTTCTTTTTTAATTTCTTGAAGTACCTATTTGTTTTAATAAAAAAAAATCCCCACTAAATATTTTGCTTTGTAGATTGCCCCCCCCCCCCCCCCCCCCCCCCCATGAACATTTTCTGGCCACACCAATACTGAGGGTGACCTGTAGCACAGTCAGTGTTTACTTGCGAAAACACTCCCCAAGTTTTAGTTTTTAATATTAAATATTTAACTTTAAAACCACGGAGTTGATAAATACTAGTAGACGCCCTGTGTTGTATTTGGTTTGGTTTCAAATTATCTGATCGTCTAATCAATATATTTTTTTTTAATTGAGAGCATTAATTTAGCAAGTGATATAAATGTTTGTTTTTCATGGAGTCAATATCGTATGGATATTGAAAATTTGATGTTCCTTCTTCACTGGTGGTCATCTTAGTTATAAGATGACTACCAATGAAGAAGGAACATCAAATTTTCAATATCCATACGATATTGACTCCATGAAAAACAAACATTTATAATTAAAAAAGACTGATGATGAAGACCAAGTCTTCGAAACTATAGTCTCAAACAAATAAATAATATATATATATATATATATATATATATATATATATATATATATATATATCAGATATATCATCTCGTATATATATATGTGTGTATGTTTATTTGCATCAAGCAGAGGACAACCTCTTTGTTTCTCTTTGTGAATCAACAACTCTGCTACTCTCGGCAAAACAAAAACTTTTCAATTAAATAAAAACTTGATTAAATAGCAAATTATTTTAAAAATTTTTACAAATAATTCATATAATTTGTTCTATTAACTCTTAAACTAACATATTCAATAAATATTGTTGATTATTTTTGAATTTTATAAAAAAAATAAGTAAAATTAAATTAAAAGATACAATTACAAATTATCTTACTTTCTCAATATTACTTTAAATTTAAATAAAGTTTTAATAAAAGATCAAATTCCATTTGAAATATCAATAAATTGAATAATTTTGAATTAATGAATCATTGATAGAAAGATAAAATATACAAAATGGATATTTCTGAAGTTCAAGAAGTTCAAATTGGGTGCCTAATTAATCAAGGGCTAAATCAACGAACGACAAGTGGCAAGTACACTTTCAATAAGCAATAATTTCAATAAGGTATGGTTCCTTGTGAAAAAATTAAAAATAATTTACTTACTAAATAAAGTTTTTATTGGTGGATCGATTTTTTGCACCGGAGTGTAGTATATTATGCTCAGAAGCGGCCCTAAGTGTCTACCTCTTATTGATTTGTTTTTTATTATAAAAAAACAATTATAAATTAGAGAGAAAAAAAAAAATTAAAATTCCTATTTAGAAAAGTTTACTTCAATTTTTACCGTCTATTCATATATATTTTTCATTTGAAATTATAAAACTTTTTGGGCGGATCTTTTGCTAAATTTTAAGTCATCTCTATTCAATTAAAAATGTATAATGAAATATTATTACTTTATTTCAGGATTTATTATTCAATTTTTTTTCTTGGGAAGTTTCTTCTGGTTAAATATCATGTGCTTTGACATATTCTGGACATTCAGGTAAGTCTTTATTGAAATTGTTTTTTTTTAAAAAATATATGTAGGTATTTTGTATTATATTGTAACTTAAGGTATGGACATGGTGGGTGCTTTTTCAAACAATATTATTTCTTTTTGTGCGGCTTTTCGGTTTTAACTCAGAAATTATCAACTTTTCGTAAATAACCTTTCTATTCAAAATGAAAGTCCATAAAATTTCCTAGAACTTTCATTTTTAGATTTTTATTCTCCCACCAACCGTTCAGGCTCAAGAGCAAAATCCAAGTTTTCGACTGCTGCAGCCCTAAAAACTAGCACTTTTTTCTATTTTTTTCCATTTTGACCATGAAGGAGCACGTTTTCGACAAAGACCACTTTATACATTTTTAAACAAAATTAAATTTTCTACAATTCAAATAAAGTTTCATCTTAATTTGATAAATGGTAATCCGTGCCCTAATGAGGTTGAAGTTTTGAAAAACTGCAATTTGTTGCAAAAATGGCAATTTTTCATAAAAATGAAAACCACTAATCCTAGAAACTTGATTCCTATCTCATTCTCTAGGAAATTCTGTTGACTTGAACGTTTACTTGAATCTCTTTTTTTGTTAAAAGTCTTAGATTTATAGATATCCAGCATTATTCATGACAGGAAATGATCTATTTTTGCAAAAAATCGCAGTATTCCTCACTCATTCTAGAAACTTGATTTTGAACTTGAGCACGAACGGCTGATCGGAGAAAAAACCTAAATAATGAAATTTGTAGGAAATTTTATGATCTTTCATTTTGAATAGGAAAGTTATTTACGAAAATTTGATAGTTTCCGAGTTATAAGCAAAAACCGCCAAAAAATGGAAATTTTCACATTTTTTTGCATTTTCTAAAATGTTGCGTCACAAAATTTTGGTGGGAGAGCTCAGATTTTGATTCAGCGCACTAATATATATATGTATATATATATATATATATATATATATACTATATATATATATATATATGCAAAAAATCAGAACTACCCCAAAACTTTCCTGATAAAAACACAATTTGACATGACTATTAAAGTAAACGCTCCAGTAATGCTCCTATAATGGGGCACCCATCAAAAATGTTGAGAAATTAAGGGTCTTTTGTTACATAGGGCAGTGGAAGGGATACGGGTCATTGAGTACTTCCTGCTAGGATACCTTAGCACTGGAATTCAGTTCATTCCTTTACTTTAAGTCAAGTTTTTGGATTATTTTGCTAAAGAGACGATATTTGTCATTGTTTTTACTTCTGATTAAGGAATATGTTAAGAAAAGTGATTTTTTCAATAAATAATATTTATTAACTATAATGCCTATTTAGTGACTTTAAGGAATATTTAGTAGTATAATATGTATAATTCAAATTGTACAGTGCATAAATGATGAAAAACTTAAGATCTCATTGTCAAAATAGGCTGGACCATTATGGGATCACGAATGTTCAACTGTCCCAGTAATGGGCCAGCCTGGACCAACATAAAAACATGGTATCATTCTGAATTAAGTTTGTTGAGAACCTCGATCGAAACCTAACTGATCAGTACAGGAACGGTCATTGTATTATGAATGGTTCCAATAATGGGCGGGCTGGCCCATTACTGAACCATCGGCATTTTCTTTAAAGATTTAGAAAAATATGAATAAAACAGATAAATTATCTAACTATAATAGATGTCCCATAATTGGGGGGCCCATTACTGGTACGTCGGATAAAATACTGGCTCATTATCGGTGCATCAGGTTAGTTATGGTATATATTTTTTTATATTTGTAAATGCAACCAGTATGCTAAAATTGCGGTTGCAGGTGTAGGACAGATAATAGAATGACAGGTAAAAATTTGGACCAGTTTGCTTAATTTTACAGCAGTGTAAAATCAGTTTTACTTCAATTTTTCTTTAGATAGCCCATTACTGGAGCGTTTACCTTCAATTTCAAAATTTTAAATAATTTAATATTATTTCAACATTGGCTTTTATTTAAAAGTTTAAAACCATAGACAATATTGTCTATGGTTAATGATAAATAAAACTCCTGAGAGTTTTGAGAGAGCCAAGCAGGTAGTCAGTCAGTTTTTGAGTGAGTTGTTGGCGAGCAGTGAGTTAAAATGTACAATTCCCCTTATACCAAATAAAACAAACCTGATGTAAAGTTAAAATGCGTTTTAATTCAACCCTTGCATAGAGATAGCTAAACTTTTTCCTCTACAGCGCACATCTACCAACAACGGCGAGCTAGACCAGAGAACTCACAACTTCGAGGTCACGCTACCCTTAGTAGGCATCCATATCCTCCGGGACTATGATATTGCCCGCTATAAATAAATAATGAATGTGTTCGCGCCCTTAACCATCCCGGGTCGCGACATATTTGGTGGCACCAGGTGGGATAACTACCACGGGCCGCGACAACCCCATACAAAATTTTTTGTAGAATTAAGAGGACTGTTGAGTTCGCTTAGCAACGCCCAACAATTAGAGGAGAAGTGTTGTATATATTTATTATTTGGTTGCCCCTTTCGTGCCTTTTCTTGGTGGTGTCTTTTTTGGGCCTCTTTATCGCGTCTTTGATGAAGCCATCGGGGAGTGAAGTAGTCCGGGAGTGACTTGGTTGACTTTGTCCTTTATCTAGACACACGGCAGTGTCAGCCAAGTTCTGAAAAACGGCCTTGTGTATATTTACACGAACCATTTCAAGCTACTTTCGCCCCCCCAATAACTCAAAAACTATTAGACTTAGACACTTGAAATTTTGCATGCCTAATAAGACCCTCTAGAACACCTAGATTCCCAAATTTCATGAATAAATCTATTATAGTTCTTGAGTTATTAAGCTCTGAAAAGTGCCATTTTTAACACTGACTGACTCAATGACATATCAAAAACCTAAAGTACTTCCGCTGATCCTAGAATGCTAAAATTTGGCATTCTGGTAGAGTTTGGGTTACAATTAAAAGGAAAAATCGAAAAAGGAAAACTTTCCTTTTTTAAGGACCTAAAATGAAGGGGTGAAATTAATTATAGGCTTAATTAACATATAGTGAAAATACAATCAAGCTAGAATTCTGAAATTTGGCATACTGGTAAAGCTTGGAACATTAATAAAGGAGGAAATTGAAAAACCGAAACTTTCCCTTCTTCGAGGTCCGAAATGAAGGGGTGAAATTTATGAAAAACCGACCGGGTTTTTAACAGATATTTTATGAGAAATATTTTATAATTATTAATATAAATGTTTAAATGTAAATTATTTAGTTAAATTAAAGGATAAAACTTTTCAAAAATTAATGATATCTGACCAAAAACATAAATGTGAAAAAGGGGCCAAGTTCTGTACCAATGGCTTCGCCGACAAAAAAGTTGAGATTAAACGGTTACCAAGTTCCATAGCAGTTGCTTAAATCATAGCTATAGGGATGAACAACGTTCTTCAATTGATTTAAAAGAAAATTTGTTACGTTCTTTGATATTAAATTTATAGCTTGGCAAGTTTTATATCTAACTAAATTGTTTATAATATAAAATAAGAACAACTACTTAGATAAATTTTAAACTCGTATCATCACGTTAAACGTAATTTATTGACTATTATAACTTCCAGAGTTATAAATTTAATATCAAAGAACGTAAGAAATTTTCTTTTAAATCAATTGAAGATCGTTGTTCATCCCTATAGCTATGCGCAGGAATTATTTAACGGATTATAGTGGTGTTTCACAAAGTGGAAATAAAATTAAAAAAATTAAAAAATCTTTTAAATTATTTTGGAGATTTTTTTATAAACAAAATATATGCTTATTTATATCAAGTATATCATTGATATATTATATTCTTTTTTGATTCGAGTTGACAGCGAATGTTTGGAAATTGCAGATTAATGAAGTTTAAATAAAGATTATTGATTTTATTTCATAAGAACATTGGCCTTGAATTTAAATTATCAAAAAGTTTGAAAAGTTTCTACAGTTGGTACAAAAAGCTAAATGGTTTTCAATATTTTTATTTCAAAAACCAAAATAAAAAAAAATTGGTGCTTCTTTTAGTAGAATGGAAATCTTGTTTTCGTAAAAAAAAGTCGAAGTTGAGATTTTTACAGATATTTATGATTCAAGGCTCCACCCTCCCCTCTGGGACTAAAAAATGATCTTTAGAATTTGTGCAGGGGCGTAGGTTGGATGGGGTTAAAGGGATTCGACCCCCCCCCCCCGCCGCCATCCATTCATGTAACAGTTAAATTTTTCTTTTGATTTTATTTTCGAACCACATCCTAATACTACATAGCTGTCTCTGAATTATATATACATATTAAAAAGGCATTTCAGATTTACCTTTGCCGAGGTGAAGGGATAAGATATCTGAACAAATTAATTGCTCAATCACCTCCCACCCCCATGAAAGATTATATATATACAGGGCCGTACCCAGGATTTTTCGGAGGGAGTTAATATCTGATAAGAATCTGCGGCCCTTTTTTGGCATTCCCCCAAGAAAAAAAAATTCTGGGTGCCACGACCATTTTCACCCAAAAGTCATTAAAATAGTTTTAAAAAAAAGGTGAGAAAAAATGTTTTAATTAAGTATTAGGCATATTCTAAGTACACATATAAATTTTACAAAACAAAATCCAATCTTCTTTTTTATTTACAAACATTTAAAACTTTGTCGGAAGAAATGTCAATGTCTTTATGAATAGACATAAGAGCTAATCCGGTAAGTCGTTCTTGGCCACAGGATTTCCTCAGATACGATTTAAGCCTCCTCAAAGTAGAAAATGTTCTCTCTGGAGTGCATGTTGTCAAAATTGGTTCGAAAATTTTCAAAAGTTTTAACAATATTCTCGATATGATCTACAGCTGACACTAAATCACAAAGAGGAGACTGAATGATTTTGCAGAGTGTAATTAATTGTGTAGAAGACGCGTGCCAGAAAACTAAGATTTATAACAAATTCGGTTGCAAGTATAGATTTTAAAAACGAGGAAGCTTTATAAGAAGTGTCTATGTCACTATCATTACTTAGATCTTCTAAAGCCTCCACGAGAGCTCTAAAAACTTCTTTAAGTTTCTAAAGACCGTCGTTGACATTCTTCACTATTTGCTGTTGAACTATTTCTCCACAAATAGTGATAAATTCATTTTGAATTTTTGGGCTGATAGATGAAGCATTTAGAGCAACAGTTTTCCAAGTGGTAATTTTTTTTTTTAATATTTAAATTAATATTTATATAAAAAACTAATTACCAGGGATGTTACAAATGTTTTTAAATTGTTAAAAAAAAATGACATCTATATATTTTAAATTAAAAAATATATTTCGGTGGGGGGGGATCGACCCCTCTAAACCCCCCTCCTGGGTACGGCCTTGTATATATATATATACCTATTTCACACGTAACTTTTATATGTAACCAAAATGCTATCTAGACCAGCGGTTGCCAAAGTGGTGGTCCGCGGACCACTAGTAGTCCGCGAGAAAATTTCGCTGGTCGGCAGAAAAATGTGGAATATACTTACTCATCATGTTAAGTTATGTTTTAAGATGCATTAAAACATGATTCAATTCATAACAATACGTGACAAGTTATAAAAACTTTTTGTTTGTACAATTTGTGTTTATTTTGTTTATTTTATTATGATTTATTAATAAAGCTTTCATAACTTGGTTACTATTAATAGTTTCATTTTATTAACTAGGTACATTTTATGTGTTCTTTGATCACAATTTTTTTTTATAAATATATTTAACACTTAAAAAATCCTATTAGTGGTCCGCGGGATTTAAATTATGAATTAACTGGTCCGTGAGGTCAAAAAGTTTGGCGACCGCTGATCTAGACCGTTAAACTAATAATTATTAAATTTTGAATTTAGAGGTTTTGATCAATTCAAAAATCTTAGTGAACAAAAGACCCCGCCTACTATAAAAAGGCATCTATTAAATATTTTCGTAAAAATTATAACAAAAGAATTTTATTTACAGAATGAATTTTGGACGATTTTATCATCATATTTGTTTTATCTAATGAATTGCCTTAAGCAAATAAGATGATACTTCGTCCAAAATATTATTATTCGTCACTTACTAGGGACCACATTTTTGTACTCGATTCTTAAATGCATACAGAATGACAAGTATTGTTAAAACAAATGAGATTCAACGTAGATCTAGGCGTCTCCGAAAGATTTGTAGAGCATATTAGGGAATAATGTTGCAGAGGAGGTTCGAAATTTCGAGGTGGGAAATTTATTCTCAAAAATGAACCAAATATTGGCAGACTCAAAAACTTTTAATAAAGAGTATTGTTTATAAAGAAGAGAAAAATTCAAGGGATTGGGTCGGAGTTGAAGTTGAATAATTGTGGATATGGGTTTTAAAAGTTCTTGATTAAAAACTCATTTTTATCTAAGAGGAAGATAGAGGAAGGATTTATTTTTATCACATACAACAGTCTAACTCAGCATATAAACAAATATTGCAAATTTGATACTTCGGTGATTGGAGTTATCAAAGGAGAAAGTTCGAGACAATTTTCCCATGCTCTTACACTTTTTAGATATTGAGCAGACTTCCATTAATTTTTACTTTTAACTCTCGAGTCATCATATTTTGAGATCTTTAATTAAAGAAGTTAAAACTTAGATTCAACAGGTACTTTTACTTGAAGACTTTTTTTTTGCAATTTTCTATTAACGGCACTATTTCTTTTTACTTTATCCGATGTGATCTGTTAAATATAGATCATTTAACCTTGTTTAAGTAAGAATGGATAGGGTTCTCTCTATGAAATGCTAAAAATTTTATAAGTAACCATAGCAAATGCATTGTTTTCTTATCCGTTACTTTTGCTGAAGACATAGGAATCTAATTAAAATAAAAATAGCCATCGATTCTCATCTAACACTTAGAAATAAACATTAATTTTTCAAATGACTTTGAATAAAGTTTAGCAAACGATCCGTTAAAGTTTAATTTTTTTTTTTTTTTCAAAATAGGAATGCTTATCAAGTATGTTTTCTTAATGGGCATAAATTTTATCTTCAAGTTAGATGGGAGACAACCACCAAAAATCTTCAAGTAAACATCTACTTAAATGCCACATTTTAATGAGATAAACTCATCAGAATGAACAACATAGATAGATCTTTCATGAAAATTATTTATTGTTCAATCTATATAATAAAAATGAATTTCTGTTTCTTCGTAAGCGCAGATCTCTCAAATGCCTGGACCGATTTGGATAATTTTTTTTTAATGTTCTTAATAGTCCAATTCAGGTTAATACGTAAAAAAAATTGGAAAAGTTGCCCGGAAAATTGGAAAATTCAGGAAAAACTAAAAAAAATTCAGGTTAGCCAACATAGCTTGCCAAACAATAAAAGAACTAAACTAGCAAAAAAACAAGTGTTGGCGCGCCTGTTTGTAAGATTTTTTGAGTGTCATTCATTCTCAATAGTTCTAACCACATTATCTTTGAAGAAGAATTTAATACTGCAACAAAGATTTAAAAAACTATCTATTTTTTAAAGTAGATTTAAAAACCAAAAATTTAAAAAAATCGTCATGATAACTAAATTTTTGAAAAAGTTATGGTTATTTATAAAAAGCTATTTTTTTCAAAAATTCCTAACTAACTTCCTTTGGGTTGGGTGAAAAATTTGAAAAAAATTCTGAAAACCGTCTTTAATAGGGTAGAAAAAAATAAAAAAGTTTCAGCCAAGCTTTTGATTATATATATATAGATGAAAAATATTTAATTCAAAATAAAATATGTTATTTAAAAATCATTTTTCTTAAAAATACCCTTGGGAATCTCACCTCATCTTTTTTCTATTGTATTTAAGAACCTCAGCCATTTCAAAAAAAACTAAGACTTTTGGCTTTTGTATTCGAGCTCATTCATTCATTTCAATATTATTTATTTATTTCAAAGTTAATTATAAATGATTATTAAAACTATACTAACTGAAAGGAATTAATTAGATTTTTTGAATTTCTTTAAAAATATATTTTAAAGATTAAAACCACAATTCAATTAAGTATCCCGTAGAATTCTTTAAAGAAAACAAAATCATTTGAAAACCCATGTTATAGTGTTTTGAAATCTAGGAAATTTCAGCCTATTGATATTATTAAAAACCTATTTTGAGCCTAATTAAACCTAAATTTCCTATAATCTAATAATAAACTTTAAAAGTTTATTATTTTTAATTTTTAATTGGATAATTCCCAAATGACGATTTTTACCTTATTTATTGAATTTTTACAAGACAAAAACTTTATTTTTATTTTAAGTTGAAAGGTTCTTTTTGCCGAATAAATGATAAATTTTGTCTTATGCTGGAAAAATAATTTTTTTAAATTCATTCATAAAGAGATATACTTTGTCCTCTTCATCAATCTATTACAATTAATTCACAAGAGTTGATATATGAAAGTGTTCTTTACACGTGTATAAAACATCAATAAAATAGCCAAGTGGGGGCCTTGAAGCTAGTTTATTGTAATGATTTGAATATGAGATTACACTTTGATTTATTTTTAGAAGTAGGCGTGTGTAGTAAAAAAATAAAATATTAAATCTACTAAAAGTATTGAATTTTTAGGTGCCAGAAGTCTTCTGGTTAGATGGCTAGATCGGTATCGAATTCTGCTTGAGTTAATAAATGTTCAGCTTTCATATTATATTTCATGATGCAGGACTCTATCCCCAAAATTTAGAGATTACAACACCTTCCCGAATCAATATAGTTAAAGAAAAATAAAATTCAAGATGCCTTAAATATAGAAAACGGGAATCCCCTAGTGAGCAATTTTCCTGATTATAACTAAGGGGAAATACCAAAACTCAGAGCGAGATGATGACAATATATTGATTTGACTATCAAGGGGTTCTCAAAGGCAGATCCAATTCAACATAGTACCTGATAAGCTCAGTTTTTATAATTATTTTAAATTACTCGGTACGGTCGAAAGGCAGACGAAGGTTTGTTTACAATTATTTGAAACACGAAGAAAAACGATTTTAAACAGAATGTTTTTCCCGTCTGTATTCTGATATCTACGATAACTCAAGAACGGTTAGTCGTAAAGAGTTCGTTCTGGTGCCAAAACGTTTGTATTTCCAATGAGGAGAACTGATTAGATTTTGGACTACGGGTTTAAAAATGAAAAAAAATAGCTATCATTTTTTTCACAAGATAATTAAAATAAAAAATGCATTTCTAATAGATGTTTATAATCAAGCTTACTATTATGGCGGTTTAAAATTTTTTTGTTTTTTTTTTTTTTGAAGAAGAAAAAACTTCCATTTTTGAAATTAGAATGAGATAGATTTTTTTTTAACAGAAAATAATTTTCACAATTTCTAAATTAATTTAAAGTAATTATTTTAACTATATGTATTATCCAACTTTAGTATCACGTACTGGGGAACACTGGATTCCAATGGAAAACTAATAATGAAATTACTATTTTTTTATTTTCTAATTTTATTCCAACGTTTCGGCTACTACCTGTTAAGTAGTTGTCAAATTAATGATAATAGTCTGACAATAGCGATCTGTTAAAATCGATGTTATGCAATATTATGTTCATATTAAGTATTTAATTTATTTTATTGTTAAACCATATGAAATTAGGCTATTTTTAATAATTTATTTATTTGTTGAAAATCGCAGCTTTCTCTTTGTGAAACTTGAAAATCAAAATTTATTTTTATTTTCGTTAGGTAACGGTTTCATGTCTTTTAATCAAAAAATATATTGTGGAATTAATAAGTTATCATTTAAAAAGGTTTTTGATGAGAGTAGCTCATTTAATTGAAAATATTTTGTTTTACCGAGAGTGGCAAGAGTTGTTGATTCAAAAAGAGAAATCAATGAGGTTGTCAGCTGCTTGAAGCAAATAAATATATACATGTATATAACGAATATAAATATGTATATATTTATAAAAAATTATTTATTGATTGTTTTGAATATTAAAAAAATGCAAATTTTAAAAAAAAATCTTTGTATTTTAATTTTTTCTCCTTGTGAAACACCACCAACTCCAACCTAATTTAATTTTAACAATGTTTCACTATAAACCAACACCGCGTTCCCTAAATTTGATTAAAAACCCAATGATTAGCAGTAGCAGAGTTTAATATAATAAGATAAATTAAACTCTGCTACTGTAATCAAAAAGTTGTTTATTTTCAACAAATTAAAGATTTTGTTGTATCCTTCAAGAATCTAATTTAATTAATAAAGTAAAGGGTGTGTAGTTTCACAGTGAATGAAATAAAACTCAAAGAGGTTTATACAAACTCAATATATTTCGGATTATTGGAGTTTACAGATTACAACTATTGTAATCTGTAAACTCCTGATGATGGACTAATAATCCGAAATCTATTGAGTTCGTATATATAAACCTCTTTGAGTTTTATTTCATTCACTGTGAAACTACACACCTTTACTTTATTAATTAATATCATGTTTCACCTAATAGCCCAAGAGCCCACGACGGCCAGACCTTCGTTATTTTATAAAAGCTGAAAGTTTTTCTGTGCATGTCCCCTATACAGGTAAGAACGACCAGCGACTATGCACAGAAAAACTTTCAGCTTTTATAAAATAACGAAGGTATGGCCGTCGTGGGCTCTTGATCTATAAAACCTACACCACTTTCCTTAAGTAAAATCTAATTTAAGCTTGTTTAACATAAATTAATAATAAAATTGACAATTCATGTTTCTTGTTATCCATTTAGTTTCTGAAAATTTAGTATTTTCATCAGTATTTAAGTTACATTTGAAATCACCTAGATTATACATCTTTAAATATCCTGATATAAACTCGATATAAAGTCTTCTGAAATAGAATTTAGGTGTCGATATGTGCTTTCTGATGAGATAATCTCATTAAAAAGCCACTAATCTAGTTGGTTTTAGAACAATTTTTTTGTTGGTAAATAACAAAATAACTGATCATCCGATGCCTTAAATTTTTATCTAAACAAAAATATACAACTTTAATGATGAAAAAATAATTAATTAAAACTTGACTTATTCAATCAAATTGATTGATAAACCATCTGTTATAATTTTCTTCAATAAACTTTTCAAGTTTCATTTTATAAATCATAAATTTAAGTTATTAAAAATTAGTCTTTAGAGTTAAAAAATATTATAAATATTATCTTACCTATCTGACCCAGAGCCAGATCCTGATGCAGACCCGCTTTCTGATGCTGATTTAGAGGCAGTACTAGCATGAGATGGTGAACCTGAATTCTTATCAGACTCTGACCCAGAATCCTGTCCAGATTCTTCTCCTGAGCCCTATTAAGAATTGGTCAAAAGAAAAAGAAATTCCAACATTTTAAAAGATAGTTTGTTTTTTTTACAGAGAAATCAAGTTTATTTTTGTTTGACTAAAAGTAATACAATATTTCTAATACCTTAATGCTATAGAAGAAATAAATAAATAAAAATGAAAAAAGTAAATATAAACATTAGATTTTGAATATCTTATACAATTAAGAATGAAATATTTGAAATAAACAGTGATTTTGAACAAACGTGTTATAGGAATCACCTAGACAGTTTTTCTGTGTAAAAGAATATTTATAACTAATATTTGGATGCGAGTCAATCAGTTTGACAATCATATGGTATAACCTTACCCTGGATAAAATAACTCCAATTTTTAAAATAGAAAACGAAAAGTTTCTTTCTAAGAGATCAACTTTTATAAATCAAACTTTACAATAATTAAAACATCTTAAAAGGATAATTTTTAGAAATATAGTTTTAAAAACTGATAAATATTCAATTTTAGTGTTATTCTTAAAGTAAAAAATGAAAAAAAGCACATGTGCTTGGCTAAAAGATGAGGCGTAGAAGGTGGATTCAACATTAATATAGATGAATTTAGGGGTTTAATTGCTTAAAATATTCAATTAAACGATTTAATATAGAAAATTCAAATGTAAACAATGAGTGGTGGTTGATAAATGTCAAAGTTGGAAATGAAATAAGGGCTTGAAAATGGCCTTTTCTGAGAGGAAAGTTTCACGTGCTAGTTTAACCAAGAAACATTTTAATCGAAATTTAATAAAAAATAAAAAATTAGCGAATAATTTTAATGAAATAAGAGTAAAATGAATGCAAAGAAATGTTCAATAATTAGTTAGCAAGTATTCAAAGAAAGAGAACGAGAATATTATATCAGCATGCAAGATGAATAAGCCAACGAAATATAAATCAAGAAATTAATTAAAATTACTGAATTAAATTGTTAAAAATAATAAAATAAAGAGGTAGATAGAAAATAAAATTTCTTACCTGACGCATTTTTATATATCTTCTGGTAGTCTTTCACTAAAATGTTTTATATTTATAAATATACATCTAATATTTATCATTAAAAATGTCCTTAATTCAATAAGAATTAATTAAAAAAAACAAGTAAAGTTCATAAAATCCACATTTGTCCTCCAATCACTTTAGTAAAGTCGTGGCTGCCATTTTGCGAAAATTAACAGCTCGTGAGCTAAGGATTTAAAAAACGAAAATTTCACAAGTTTCCTGGTGTTGACGTTTAAAAATTGTATGAATTACAATTATCAATAATAATAAGAATAGTGTGAGTATCGGGAGTACAGGTGTTTGTATATAATCAAAAGGGAAAATTTGCTAGTGGCGTGTTTTCAGTATAAGGGAATCAAATCATGGCAGCCATGATACTTGGACTAGCTAGCTTCTGACCAAGCACGAAAGAGGAAGACAAGGCGCTCCCAGAATGCATTGCGCGCGGAACAGTGGCCCCTTGAATCGTGGTTCGAGTTTAGTCAAAACCTTCATTCAATTATTTAATTTAATATATAAAATCGACTTTATAAATTCTAAATAAATTAAAAAATAGATAGATTATACCATATCATATGATTTTCTTAAAAGATTATGAATTTAGGGGTTCTTGATTAAGAATAAATCTCTACTAAAATACTGAGTTTAAATCGTACAATTGCTCGATTTATCGAAAATGGCTGACGCAAAAGGAAATAGTCCCTCGGAAAATATTTAAAATAAAATATTTTAAAAGGAATTTTAATGTAGTAAATGAAAGAATATAAAAATTTAAAGTAAATTGCAATTTATTGAACAGAATTACAGAGAATTAATATAATTTATCAAAATAAAATTATTTCCTTAAATTTTCTAATAACTTAACTAAAAACATAGACTGATATTGAAATATGTGGAAAATTTAAATTCATTTTAATTCTAGTTCAATTAAAATATTGAGTGGGAACAAGTAATATTAAAAATAAAAAATAAATAGATATTTTTCATTAAAAGAACTATTGTTTTAATATTGTAATATAAAAATGAAAGCAGCTTAGTGCTCACAATTTTCTCCGTTTTGGTGGACGTGGAGGATTCCAAGATATAGGCGTGTCATCCGTGATGGAGATGATTTCGAGACCAGCGATTTGAAGACCCTTAAGAGACGACTGCAAGAAAATAAAACAAAATTTTAGGATACGATAAATATGAGAAAAATATATATAAGAATTTAAATTCTTAATTAATGTTTTAATAAATAAAATGAAAAAAGATGCAAAGCAAGAATGACTCTTTCCCTCCAGAAAGTAAAAAGTGGCAGAACTTATTCATAGTAGTTTAATATATTTATGGAGCTGGGTCTTGAAAGGATTGTCGGGTGTATGATTCGGGATAAATAGAAACAAAATAATTCTAAAAAAGTCTTTATTATAGAATATTCAACATATATTTCCAAGAAAAGGGAGGGTTCTGCAAGACCGTGTGCACAGAATTTGAAAAAATTTAATTAAATAAGAATAAGAATAAAAATACAATTTAGCAGGTCAATGTAGTGAGCAAGCTATGATAATAATTCTCTTTAATTTTATATTTATAGCAGCAAGAATTAAATTTGGCCTAAGGCCTTGTTATCCGTTGAAATAAAGAATGGGACTGCGATCTGTGGTCCCACTACCTACTCCCTGAAAAACATTGATAAAGTAAAAAAATGAAGGGATCTTGATTGGAAAATTTTTCAAGAATTCAGAGACGAAAGTGTTATTCAATTTTTCTCCAAGACAGCTTCTGTCTGTGCAGACAATACAACATTTAATGTATAACCACTTACGTTTAAGGGAAAGCGGTGTTGGTTTATAGTGAAACATATTAAACACAGGAATTATTTGATGGATTATAGTGGTGTTTGTTTGTGAAACACCACTATAATCCGTCAAATAATTCCTATATAATCACTTAGCCTACTCACATTAATCGTAGGAATTATAAAGAAAATATAGGGTTACAGGGTCCATTATTTGACAAGTTTCTGCCTAATGCTAAAGACTTTTAAGGTGAGCCTTGTCTAACAATTTCAATATTATGGATGCAACAAAATTGTGATTGGGAAGGCTAAAAAATATAATATGTCTAAAGCAAGTATACAATATCTGAAGAGGGATTCCCATTTCAGAAAAAACGTTGCTTAGTCTCGGCGAGCCTTTGAGAACCGGTGCTTTAAGATGCTAAGGCAGTTGACGCAAATCCGATAGATTTTTCATTAATATCGTATATAATTCCTGTGGGATGCATCCTGACAAACAGATCCGTAATTTCTCCAATTTGTGTTTTTTCTTTATCTTTTTAGGAACATCATTTAAGGAGGAGGTAGTGTTTTAGGAGCCCTTGAATCTTTCTTCTATTTGAATTGTAATCGAGTGAGGATCCTTTTAAGTGGCCTTTGAGTAATCAATCACAGCAACTTCTACTCTTTTAAGGTACTAATAATTGTAGCAGCTCTATTTTACTGGTATTGTGGGGATATCCTTTTAATGTTGCTTTTAAGAATCCTTTTAAATATAGCTTTTGAGAAAAGGGCCACATGAAATAGGAATCATTGGAGTACCAAAAATTTCAGCATTTCCTATTTAAATAGTAACGAAGGGAATCCTTTTTAATGTCGCTTTTGAGAGGCCAAGTCATAACAAGTAAAAGAAATAATAAAACTAAAAATGTAATTTTTTAATTAAAAAGAATACTAAATTAAATCAAAATAGTTTACAAAAAGGAATATCATGAGAAATTTCAAAAATAAAAAACTTATCATTGGAGTACCAATAATTTCAGCAGTCAATAGTTCCGAAAGGAATCCTTTTAATGTCGCTTTTGAGAAGTAACAGCAACACCTACATTTAAAGTACTAATTATTGAAGAGGCAATAAAAGAGTGTGTCCGTGTGCCTTCTGCTGGAATTATAAATTTTATTTATAACGAGACTTTCCATTTATACATTAATTCCTGTGAATCAATTGTAATTGACTGATGAAGAGGGCAAAGCCCTCGAAACTATAGTCTCGTTATAAATAAAATTTATAATTTCAACAGAAGACACACTCTTTTATTGTCTCTTTCATTATATAAAAATTATGCTACCTCGGCACAAAACTTTCAATTTAAGTACTAATTATTGCAGGTGACCATATTTGAATAATGAGAGAATGTAATCATTTCTCTTTGGGTAAACATTTTTGGAAGATATATAATCTATATATATATATATATATATATATCAGTGAAATTTCATTCGTTGACACTTTTTTATTTTAAATATTATCCTAATATAAGTGGCAAAAATATGAAAGTCAAAACAATAAAATGAAATTATAAAGCTAAAAATGTAATTTTTTAATTAAAAACTTTAGTAAATTAAAACAAAATAGTTTACAAAGTTCACTATATGAAATTTCAAAAATAAAATCACAACACTTTCAAAATGTGAAATGATAATATTTCACATTTAGCTTTTATCTTTTCTGGAATGCTAGAAACTTCCAAACATCAAGAACTAGCTCCATTTTTATTTGAATGGATCTAAATCTAACCCACACAAAACAACTCATCACAGCAAGCGGTATGGCCTGGATATCAATGACAACAAAACCAAGCTCATGATAATTAGTAAGCAGAAGATCACGGGAGGTCAACTTTTTGACAACGAAGCTACAACTGAGAGAGTCGACCACTACAACTACCTCGGCACCATCGTAAATGAGGACTGGAACGACACTCAAGAAATAAAATCTCGCATTGGGAAAGCTAGATCCGCCTTCAATCAGATGAGCAGATTCTTCCAAGAGCCACAATACTCTCTTGATTTAAAAAAAGACTTCTGCGTTGTTATGTCTTCTCTGTCCTCTTGTATGGTGTAGAGTCTTGGACCTTGAACGAGGCCATTATTAAAAGGATAAACGCGTTCGAGATGTGGCTGTATCAAAGAATCCTTAAAATTCCTGGACAGCACGAATGACTAATGCCGAAGTTCTGCAAAGAATGAAGAAGGACCTCGAAGTGGTGGATGACATCAAGGCTCCGAAAATTGCAGTACCTGGGTCATATTATGAGGAACGAAACCCGGTAAACTTTGCTTCAATCTATTCTGCAGGGGAAATTTTCGGAAAAGAGGTCCCGGAAGAAGAAGGATATCGTGGTTGAAGAACCTCAGAACCTGGTTCAACAAGACCTCCCAACCTTCCGTATTGCTCGTTGATAAAGTGAGGATTGCCATGATGATGCCAACATTCGTCACGGATCGGCACCTTAAGAAGAAATCTAACCCGTGAATAATTAAGCTAAAAAATAAAGTCTATCACTCTATTCCTTAAATAGTGTATAGATCTAGTATGGAAGAAACGATCTTGATTTATAGGTGGTGCAATCTTCGTATATTCTTATATTTAATTCAAAAATGTATTGAAATTTTCTATCAAGTACAACTGAACTTAAATTGATATTCAATTTAATAACATTATTGGGGATCTAGCCCAAAAAATTCAAATTTCAAAAATTATAAAATTTCAAAAAACTATAATTTTATATATGAATATAGTTAATTAGATCAATTTGAAAGAATATCAAATTTATATATAGATTTATTAAGATTTTTCATAATTATCTTGAGAACCTTTAGGCATTCAAAAAAGAAAATATTTACATTAAATCATTAAAGTATGTTTATTAAATATTATTCAGAATAAATTAATTTTAATTCAATATATTTTGAATTAAAATTTTCACAATGTATTTATTAGAGATTGGAAATCTTTTCATTCGGCCTCTGTAATAAAAATACCATAAATGATCATTTTGAATCAGAATCGTCTAAATATTGTTTCTTCTATAGATTAGATCTATTCACTATTTAAGTAATAAAATAAAGTAAAAAATCTAAATATAACAAAATGTTGAACATTTAGTCATATTGATGAATTATAATTTCGGGTTGACCACAAATAGTAAAACAAAAAAATTGTTAAAATTACATTTTCCCTTTTAATTGTTAAGTTTTTAAAGAGACAATAGACATATTCAGCCAGTAGTCAAATTAACAACATCGATTTTAACAGATTTGACAAGATCAATATATATTATTACTAAAACAGCTTTAGAATCAGATGCCGAAACGTGGTAATATATAAGAAATTAAAAATTTCTTAATCCACCATAGATGGTCCATTCCGAAAAGTATTAGGGAGTTCAGAATGTTGTCTAATTACGTTTATAGAAATATTTCAAAATTTTTTTTTACTAAATATCTTGAAGCTTTATAAGAAATATTGTGAAAGTTGGATAAGACAATCCCTTGAAACGACACTAGCAAAATCTACCCAAGGAAATTCAGCTTTCAATACAAGTTCAGAGGTTATTTATTATAGACCCAAAAACTTTTTCACTATACAATACGTATATTTGCGCTTTCTCAAATAGGATCTGTCAATTACAACATCGATGTTTGATTTGATCTTTATATATTATCACTAAAAACAGCTTTGAATCAGAAGCTGTAACGTTGTAACATAACAAGAAATTAAAAAAATTATTATTCCACCATGGGTGGTCCATTCCCGAAAGGTATTAGACATTTCAGAATTTTGTCTAGCAACTAGTGCCTAGTTATGTGTATAGAAATATTTCAAGATTTTTTGGTCAAATAACTTGCAACCTTTGAAAGATATATTGTGAATAATGAGTAACGTAATAAGGATCTCTTGAAATGATAATAGTAGCAAAATCTGCCCAAGGAAATTCCGCTTTAATCCAAGTTCGGGGCCCCACTAACTTGTCACACTATACACTACCTACCTATACTTTCTCAAATATAACTGGCATTTGACAAAGGGGACGAACGTCTTCAAATATCATGTTGCTAGACTGGTTTAATTCAAAAACAAAATTGTTGAAAATTGAGTAGGCTTTGGATGGATCCCTGACTATTTGACCCATTGGTTTCACCCGAGGGACCTAAAATCGTGTACACATACTTCCACTGCCACTTTCATTTCCAAGTAGAAGGCAGAAGGCCCTCTAGGGTCTGAACTTTCATGGAATGACCATATCTCAACCACTGCTAAATCTGCAGCGCGCAAGCTTGGTCTCCTATTTAGGTCTAGACGCTGTTATACCCCCAGTCAACTTCTTATACTGTATAAGGCTCAAATTCGTCCCTGTCTCGAATATGGCTCTCATCTGTGGAGGGGTGCCTCCAAGCATTCTCTTGCTACAATGGATGCGATTCAGAAGCGAGCAATTAAACTAGTAGGAGACCCGGCTCTAACCAACTCACTCAACTCCCTGGCTCACCGAAGAACCGTTTCTGCCCTTTCCTGTACTACAGATACTATCACGGTGTCTGTTCAGTCGAGCTGAAATCAATTATCCCCTCTAAAGCCCTCTTTACGAGAAACATGCGGTTTTCGAACGCTCAGCACCCTTCGCTGTCAAATTGGATAAAAGTCGAACAAGCGCTTTCGCCAACTCTTTTATCCCTATGACCTCCAGAGACTGGAACTCGCTCCCTGCCACCGTCTTTCCCGCGACTTATAACCTTCAGCTATTTAAGACCCGTATCCACAGATACCTTCGAACCCCGCCCAGCCCATAAAATTATTTCTTCTTCTTTTCACGATGGAGGGGCCAACCCGGGCCTTTGGGGGATGCACCTTTTGGTGTAACTCCTTCTCTCATCATTTTCATAAAATAAAAAAAAATAAAAAAATAGAAGACAATAGATGAACTAATGAATTCCAAAGTAATTCCAAAGACAATGTACACCTAATTCCAATCGCGGTTCACCCCTCGGTTTCACCTTTTAATAAATACTACTGACGAGATGGATTCACCCCAAGGGCTTTACAATAAATAAGAACAAAGAAACTGCCCTAATAAGATATAATAAGGCCTCGTACAATAGTGCTACCTTTCGCGGCGATTCAGGAAAAAGTCATTGTGAACCTAGTTTAAAGACTATTTGTGCAGTCAAATTAGACACAAATCGAATGGAATTGGCTTATTTCTATGACTCCTAAAGAGAGGAATTCTCTGCCCAACCTAAGCATACTTCGAGACCGGATTATACATCTATGTGCTTTTTGCCAGTGCAGTAATTAGGTAAGAGCAGGTGCACAGTCCTAAGATGAAAAAACGCATAATAAAAATGTTACAAAATTATGTTGTTTAATATTTTAATAATAAAATTAATTTCCTACAAAAAACGAATACACAACTTGTTTTTATCAATATTAAAAATAAGGGATCCGAATGTAACACCTAAATTTAGTCATTGGTTTTCGCATCGGAATTTGTCTTTCTAGGAAGCAAAAATCGAACAAAAGAAAGTTATGGCTAGTAAACTAAACGACTTGGGATGAAATTTTGCTCTTGTCTTTTTGGATGACATTAATATTAAAGGGGTCTAGTCAAATACAACGATACAATGCATGCATACAAGGATGTGAAATGAAAAGCATTAAAAGTAAACATTTTCCCAAGAAAATGCTATAAAGAAAAGTTACAATGCAATTTTTCTAGTTCAGTTTTAAATTGAACAATAACACCCCAAATCAGGAAAATTTTTTGAACAAATAAATAATATATCGTCGGCTTAGAGAGTAAAACTGCTAACTCCATTTTTATCATATATGACATATTAATACCGTTCGAAAGAAAAAAGATGCAGCATCGTCCAAGTAAAACTGCTACTTAAAATTACGATCATAAGTTGTAGAAAAAAATGTGAAAAATATTTTTTCCCATAACAACAATATTAAATTTTGTTTGTTTTTTCTCTGTCCTGTAAAATGTCCTTGTTGTGAGTTAGTAGGTTTACTCTCCACGGCGACGATATATATTTTTAATATATATATGTGTGTATGTTTATTTGCATCAAGCAGAGGACAACCTCTTGTTTCTCTCTATGAATCAACAACTCTGCTACTCTCGGCAAAATAAAATTTTTTAAATTATATATATAAAAATATATATATATATATATAGTATATATAAAACTCCTTTGAATTTATTGCAATAGAAACAAAACAATGTTATTAAAATGATTAAATTTCGAAATTAATTAAAAAAGATTATTTGTGAGGAAAGAAATCATTAACTTTAGATGCAATTTTTAAGTTTCAAATCAATTCATTCTTTCGATTATTAACAATTACCTAACTCTTATCTAGAAAAATTGCAAGAATCTTAGCATAGAACAATTTATTAATATATCATTATTAATATGAGATACGGTCTTGTCAAGTTCTTTTGATATCCAAACAAGAACCGATCCCGCCATTTTACTTTTTATTTATGGCCATTGTGTAGATCCTTAGATGGCTTTTTCTCAAGATAAAGTCAATATGCTCAATGAAGATTGTCCTCTGCTTAATAATGCAAGAACAAACAATATAGCTATATATAATTTATATGTTAGAGACTATAGTTTCGAAGGTTTGAGCTACATTCATTGGCAGTCTTTTTAATTAGAAATGGATTCAAATACCATTGTCTAGATCCTTATATTAAAAAAAATAATTTTTAAGAAAAAAATAAAAACCGACTTCAAAAAATTAAATGCAACAAATAAAATACACTAAAAGGTATAAAATAATTATTATCTTATTTAGTTACAACTAAACGACGAAATATTAACATGAAATTACTTTTTGAAGTCGGAACCAAACAAACTATACCTATAAGCGAGCGTACCAGCCAAACGTACTAGTAAGATCCGTCGAGTGCGATTCATAAAAGGTATATGTTTGGCACCAACTTCAATAAGTAATTTCATGTTAATATTTCGTCGTTTAGTTGTAACTAAATAAGATAATAATTATTTTATACCTTTTAGTGTATTTTATTTGTTGCATTTAATTTTTTGAAGTCGGTTTTTATTTTTTCTTAAAAATTATTTTTATTTTTCTCTTTTTAGTGATGTTATTTATAGTGATCATATCATCAGAACTTGACCAAATTAATATGACACCATCCCTAAGACACCCCCTTTCGGATAAAAAAAGAACCATCGAAATCGGTTCATAAACAAAGAGGTTAGGTCTAAACAAACCTAATAAAAAAGGTCTAATACCTATGGAAAAAAGACGAAAGAAAAATGGGACCAATCGGAAGCTAGACTGAATCCAATGCAAAAAAATTTTCAAAATAGGTTGACAATTGGCGGAGATATGAGGTAACATAGGCACAAAAAAAAAATTCAGTCGAATAGAGAACCTCCTCCTTTTTTGAAGTCGGTTAAAAAATACATCTAAATCTTTTAGAAAACAATCTTAAAAACGTTTATTTTAAACACAAATGTTTGTTTTTACTAAGAATTTAAAAGCAACACATACTTATATATATATCATTTAGTTGTTAGGAGACTATTCGAAGGCATATCATCAGTCTTTTTAATTAGAAATATTCTATGTTATTCATGGGTTCAATTACTCAAATAGATGCAAGTAAATTCGTGTTGTTGTAATATAAAGCTGGTCACTTTTGAGATTTGTTTGTAAAGTGATCAGCTTACTATTTCATCAATGAATATACAGTCCTAAGACTGGTTTGATGCAACTACTCGTCTCTGTCCCCCGCCAGCTATTTGACCTCTCTAAATGTCTGGCATCCCATATCCCCAATTATTTGGTTGAAATATTCTAATCTGGGCCTTCCCTTCCCCTTTTCTTTCCCACCCCCCACCGCCCTCCAAGATATCCCTATGCAGTCCCCCATGTCTCAGTGTGTGCCCCATCATCTGACCTCTTCCACAAGGTTCTTCTTTCTCTGATTCATCTGAGAACTTCTTCATTTGTAATTTTATCCATCCATTTGATATTCATCATTCTTCTGTAGCACCACATTTCGAAAGCCTCTAATCTCTTTCTCTCCGCTTCTCTAATTGTCCAGGTTTCACACCCGTACATGGCTATGCTCCATACATATGTCTTCAATAGCATCTTCCTGTTTTCTAAGCTAATTGAGGAGGAGCATAGTAGTTTTTGTTTTAAATTAAACCACATTTTTGCTTGGGCAATTCTTGATTTAATTTCGTTTTCGCTCCTCCCATCCCATGTTATTTTACTTCCTAGGTAGCGGAATTCCTTAACTCCCTCAGGATTTTCTTGGTTAATTTTGATGCATTCCTGTCTCCTACTATTTCAACAATAGGAATTTACCTACATCCACTCGTGTAATTGAACCCATGAGAAATAACAGATAGAATATGTCTAATTAAAAATACTTAGAAAAGATAAAGGTTATGAAGTGTCAACAAATAAATTATATATACCTATACATATTCGTTATATGTTTATTAGCATCAAGCAGAGGATAACCATATTGATTTCTCCTTCTGAATCATTAGCTCTGCTACTCTTTTAATTCATTGACCAAAGACCAAAGCCTCATCAAGAATCTCAATATTATGTTATTCAAATTTAAAGAATATAAATTTACTTTGAAGGCTTAAAAAGAATAAGTTTATTATGAAACAAGATATTTAGAGTAATTTAATGAAAAGATAAATGATAAACGAATGAAATGAACACTTATTATATTTGTTGTTTAATAATTTATATGGTTTGGTTATCAGATTATATTCAGCAGGTATTAATTAATAAAAGTTATTGAACGACTTACCATATCTTTTATTTCTAAAAAAATACCAAAGTTTATAAATTAATTATTTTGAAAAAAATTTTATAAAAAATTTAGAGAAGCATCAAGAAATTATGAGTGTTTCACCTTACTACTTTTACCAATCCGTAATAAATAATCCGTAATTATAATAATAGTAAAAGAATTATTATTTTTGAAAAATAACATTTTTTTTTGGCTTTTCGGCCTTTCTAGCCATAAGATAATTTAAGATACTTATTATTATTTTTAAAATTTGTCTCTACCCAGGGATCAGATTTTCGCCGGATGCTTCGAGTCGGATTCGAACCTGGTCCATTTGGTTAGCAGGCTGGTACGTTTAAGATAGACAATACTAGCAAAAAGTTAATGCTAGAGCATATAGAACAGACAATAAGGATTCTTAAGCCCAAAACTTTTTGCTGTTTATGTACCGATTCTCGCCAATCCCGTGATCGTTTGACAAATCTGGCACCATTCTAAGAGATTGAATTTTTTATATTAAAATGACAGATAAAATACATTTTAAAGGTCGATTTATTCCTATAAAATTCGTTTTGTTATTTTTTAACAAATGTAATCAACGCCTACGTTACACCTTATTAAAATTATAATTTTGAAAAAATCTATCGCATGCCCGCTTTATACATCTTTCGCTGGTTAAATAAATGCGCTGTTGCCAAATTGTTTTTAGTTTAAATTTTTCATTATTTATTTATTATTATCTCAAAAACTGTGTTGTAACTATGAATCAAAATTGTCTTAAAATATGTATTGGTTATTGTTTAATGTTGGTTTAGTTTTTTATAAAAATGGTAAGAAGGGTTTCTTAATTATAATTAAATATATATGTAAATTTTCCGATATCCCGTATAGTGCAATGTTAAAGAGCCTGAAAAACTCGATTTTAGAAATTTAATATCTCCAGAACTGTATTGTTCATAAATTTCGTTTTGCCACCAAATGCAGAAGTATTTGAATAATAATCTGTCTAAATGTCAAAAAATCCTAAGAAAACCCCTTTGGCGGAACAACTACTTTAACCCGACCCTACAAATAACATTTAGTCCTTATTAAATGACAAGATTTTTTAAACTAATAGTTATGTGGAGGCATTTCTTTATAATTTTTGTAATTTTGATATACAAAGAGTTAATTCCTTATATTTCTAAAAAAAACTATCATTTATGTTCAATAGCTTTGATTAATTAAAGAACTTATCGGATTATTTTTCATGCTTATAAATTCAAATTTGATTACTCACCATTCGTCCAGGGCCGATTCCCTTAACTTTGGCTCGAATTGTTTTTATTCCACTCTCCAAAGCATTCTGAATATATCAAGAAAATTTAAATTAATAAATTAATATATATATAAATATATTTATTTATTTAAAATATTTAATTAATACCTTTCCAAGTGTTATAGCAGTTTGCTGAGCTACTACATTCGTTCCCTTTCTTGATTTCTTAAACCCTTCCATTCCACAAGTTCGATTAAGCAAAACTTTGCCTGAAAAAAGATTTTTAAATTAAAATTATAGTAAGAAAAAAAAATCTAAATTAGTTCGTAAAAGCAACACCCTTACCTTTATAATCGGAAATAACAATGAGTGTATTGTTTTTGGAACAGTAGACGTTGCAGATTGGCGTTTGATTAAAAGGAATTCCATTAAAAATTCTCGTCGGTGTATCTTCATCAGGAAATCTGCTATCCTGTCTGAAGAAATGAGCTGTATCAAAACACAAAAATCGAATAGTATAATATTATAAATATTTCTTTCTAATTTAATGATATAGATAGGTACTTAAAACCTGAACAATTCACAGGAATTATTTGACGGATTATAGTGGTGTTTCACAAAGAGGAAATTAAAATTATATTTTGGAGATTTTTTATTTATCTCTATACATATTTCGGGCTATGAACACTTCATCAGGAGGTTTAACAAAATACTGAATATAAATTTATGTTAAATTTTGTTAAACCTCCTGATGAAGGGTTCATAGCCCGAAATATGTATAGAGATAAATAAAAATCTCCAAAATATAATTTAAAAAAAATTTATTTTAGGTTAAAAATAAAATAAAATGAGAGTCTTCTGTTTTTAAATAAAATAATTTTTAATTATTTCTAGAGACTATAGTTTCGAAGGCATTGCCTTCATCATCAGTCTATCACAAATATTTCAAATTAGTTACAAATTAAGATTTATACATAGAAAATTTTGAAAAATATTAATATATAAATATATAATATATATAATTGGATGTTGATGAAAGCAGTCCACGGTGGTTGTAAAAAATAAGACTATAGAGGTTTTATTATTTTACATTTATTTGTTAAACCGACGTTTCGGAGATTTATTCTCTCCTTCTTCAGGGTAAC
Source organism: Forficula auricularia (assembly GCA_024734495.1). Classification (NCBI taxonomy): domain Eukaryota; kingdom Metazoa; phylum Arthropoda; class Insecta; order Dermaptera; family Forficulidae; genus Forficula; species Forficula auricularia. The sequence continues at coordinate 5,068,149 of JALMQS010000087.1, read as the reverse complement.
AAAAGTCAATGAAAGTAGTTCAAAAATAGTTACTTTCTGTCTCCTTTGACAATGCCAAAAAAACATTATAAAAATTATTTTTCATCTCGAATAGAAAACAGTAAAAAGCAATTGATGATCCATATGGATCATCAATTGCTTTTTACTGTTTTCTATTCGAGATGAAAAATAATTTTTATAATGTTTTTTTGGCATTGTCAAAGGAGACAGAAAGTAACTATTTTTTGAACTACTTTCATTGACTTTTTGTTACCCTGAAGAAGGAGAGAATAAATCTCCGAAACGTCGGTTTAACAAATAAATGTAAAATAATAAAACCTCTATAGTCTTATTTTTTACAACCACCGTGGACTGCTTTCATCAACATCCAATTACATATTTATACCAGTCCGTCTCCTAAAGAAAATCTCTATCAATATAATATATATTTTTCAAAATTTTCTATGTATAAATCTTAATTTGTAACTAATTTGAAATATTTGTGATAGACTGATGATGAAGGCAATGCCTTCGAAACTATAGTCTCTAGAAATAATTAAAAATTATTTTATTTAAAAAACAGAAGACTCTCTCATTTTATTTTATTTTTAACCTAATATAAAAACAATTCTGTTACCATCGACAGTGAAATCTTTTATTCAACTAATAAAAAAAATTTATTTTTTTAATTTTATTTCCTCTTTGTGAAACACCACTATAATCCGTCAAATAATTCCTTTGTTTAATTTGTTTCACCATAAAACAACACCGCTTTCCCTAAACGTTACTGAACAATTCAATTATATAAAGTTAAATCTGAAATTAGTTCATAATTAATGTTATTATTTAAAATAAAAAAATTAAAATTAAAAACAAAATTACAAACAAAATCAAATTAAAAACAAAAAACAAATTACAAACACCAAATATGTAATCGAATTTAGGAGCCAATTTTTAATTTATTAATTTTAACCAAATTAGAATCAATGATTACATCTTTGTCAAAGTCCAATTGATTATTGAGAATACTGAATTTATTCACAAGTGCCAATTTAATTTCAGTTGATTCTAGAAGAAGAAGTCTGAGTGAGACCACTTCTTTCAAAATGAATTGGGGTAGGATTGGAAGTAGAAGCAGTGTGATTTTTCGAATGTAAAAATCACACTTTTTTTTTTTTTTTTTTTTAATGATATTGATGTGAGAAGGAGATACACCAGAAGGTGGATCCCCTAAAGGCCTGTATGGGCTGGCCCCTCAATCGTGAAAAGAACAGAGCAGAAGGAAAAGAAGCCGGGATCACGAGCCAATCTCAGAAACTTAGATACAATTCAATATCCAATTTACTAAGGTTTTAGGGGTTTCGAGCAGTGGTAAATTCTCCGCGCGATAAATTCAGTTAAATTTATCTCCCACTTAATTTTTATTACCAGACCCTATACTTACAGAAAAAATGTCTGGGTATAGCCGGGAATCGAACCCGAGACCTCCGGGTTGCCAGTCAGTTACTCTGACCATTACACCACGGAGGCGGACACTGCTTCTACTTCCAATCCTACCCCAATTCATTTTGAAGAAGTGGTCCCAGACTTCTTCTAGAATCAACTGAAATTAAATTGGCACTTATGAATAAATTCAGTATTCTCAATAATCAATTGGACTTTGACAAAGATGTAATCATTGATTCTAATTTGGTTAAAATTAATAAATTAAAAATTGGCTCCTAAATTCGATTACATATTTGGTGTTTGTAATTTGTTTTTTGTTTTTAATTTGATTTTGTTTGTAATTTTGTTTTTAATTTTAATTTTTTTATTTTAAATAATAACATTTTGTTTATATTAAAAAAAAAAATTCTGAACGTACTCTCCTTTCTCAAAATTTTACTTTTTGAATGTTTTTACAAATTTGTATTCAGTTTTCATTTGAACTCCTGAAGATGGGCTAATAACCCGAAATATATATCGAATGAATCAAACTCAAAAAAACATACATTTGTTTTAATATTTCCTTTTTGTGAAACCTAACCTAGAAAATTCTCCTCATAAGTTTCTTATCTTTATGAAATTAGTTCTATTGCTTGATATTAAAAGTATAAATATACTCATAAAAAATCACATAAATGTAAAATATTTCGATGTGTTCATTAGTTTTGAATGCCTTATCTTAAGTCAACTATAAATATTTCAAACAAAAGTTCAATAGCCGTTTTTAAGTTGAAAAGTAGCTGGCAGACCGAGCGTCAGCCAGTAATTTTTTTTTTGGTTTAGTTAAAAGCGATATAATAATATTCTTTTTAATTTTAAATTGAGTTAAAAAGGTTGATTTTTATTTGCAGACAGAATTAAATATAAGTGAAATAAAATTTAATTTATTTTTTTGTCCCGCTCTGGCCATCAGAAAGTTCTAATAAATTGTAATAAATTTTGATTTGGAATTCGTGGTTTTCATTATGATTTGGCTGCCTTTGAATCAATTCAACCATTCCATCTTCAAAAGAAAATAGCTAGAATTTTTTTTAATTAATTAACAATTAATTGCGAACTTAAATGCGATTAAAAATATTATGAATATTCACAGAGGGTCCTTCGTTCACCCTTTTAAGCACTGAAGAAAGAGGGGGTGTTCTCCGAATCATCGAGTTTTTTAAAGAGGATTAAAATGAAGTTCTAATAAATTCTAATAAATTTTTATTTGGAATTCGTGCTTTTCATTATGATTTGGCTGCCTTTGCATCAATTCAACATTGAGTTCTACCACTCCATCTTCAAAAGAAAATACCTATAATTATTTTTTTAATTAATTAACAATTTATTGAACCATTTATCTAATTTTTTTTTTTAATTTTATTAAACCAATTATTTTACATGAATTAATGTATGCATTGTATTTGAGCTTCGACTCAGGAGATTACTTCTCCACCATCGACTGTCCTTGATCATCTTTTTAGTCCTTGTTTTTAATAAAAGGGAAAAACTAATTAAATAATAAAACCTCTTTTCCGATAATTATTTCAATTCCATCATTTTCCAATCCATTTATCTAATCATTGAACCAATTATTTTACATGAATTAATGTATACTTGTATTTGTGCTTCGACTTCGGAGATTAATTCCCCACCATCGACGGTGCTTGATATTCTTGAGCTTGCCAACATCTTTTTAGTCCTTGTTTTTAATAAGAGGAAAAAACTAATTAAATATAAGAAAAACCTCTTTTCTGATAATCCTATCCTTTCATCCCCCAATCCCTCATTTATCGAATTAATAAAATTATCTAATTTTAATATAATATATAGCTCAGCTCAAATATAATATATTTGAGCTGAGCTATTAGTGGGTTTTAAAATTAAAAAACAATTAATTAATAAACGGGAAATTGAAAAATAGTAATTATGATTTTTATTGACACACCCGCCTGTGAATAGTTACTTGAATTAAGAAAAAACCCATACAATTAAAATTACCCGAAGATGAGACACTGAGATAGAGAATAAAAATTTCCCCGATATTCACTTCGATTCGAATACACCTGAAAATGAGAGACAGCCTCTCCATGTTGGGCGTCTCTGTCGCATCTGACCTGTCTTGGAATGAACACATCTCCTCTGTGGCGAAATCTGCAGCAAGGAAGATTGGCTACTTATTCAGGTCCAAGAGATTTTTCACGCCCCCACATCTTCTCACCATCTACAAGGCCCAAATCCGCCCGTCTCGAATACGGCTCTCATCTATGGAGAGGAGCCTCTAAATATTCTCTTGCTACCCTGTATGCAATTCAGAAACGAGCCGTCAGGCTAATTGACGATTCTACCCTCACCGACTCCCTCGACTCGCTGGTTCATCGAAGAAATGTCTCTGCCCTTTCCCTTTTCTATAGATACTATCACGGCAGGTGCTCTGATGAGATAAAATCAATAATTCCCCCCAAAGCATGCTTTGCACGTAGCACCCGTTTTGCCGACTCCCAACACTCTTTCGCGGTCAAATTAGAAAAAAACCGGATCACTTCATTCGCCATTAAGTATATCCCCATGACTTCAAGGAACTGGAACTCTCTACCAGGCTCAATCTTTTCCAGCACTTATAATCTTCAAACCTTCAAAACCCAAGTGCATAAACACCTACGTGTCCACCCTCTCACTTAATCAACTTTCCCTCCGCTTCAGTAATGCAAGGGTCTTTCGAGATTCATAGGGGCGGCATCTTTATTGGTTGTACTTCTTGCATTCGATTGCATTAAAAAAAAAATGTCGACCCATAAACAATCTAACCAGTGATTTTCATCCATATAAGAGAACTGCTCATTTAATATAAGATTAAATTGAGTTCATAGGAAGGAATCAAAGTTCATCATTCAAATAATTCAACATGTCTGTAAGCCATTATATATTTTATGGGTGGGATTTGTAAAGTCCTGTTTATAAAAATTTTATTTACCTCAATTTCTCCGAAGATCCTCAAATAACTGTTAATTTGAAACTAATTGTTAATTATATAAAGCAATATTCTGGGTCCCTAATGAAATTTAAATCTTAGTAATTCGTAAATACTTGTTTTAATTGAGTTTTTAATATCATTTCAATTAGAAAGAGAATCAAAGATGTTGTCCTCTGCTTGATGCAAATAACTAATTCAAACCAATACCAATTCAATTCCTAGGTAATCTTGTTTTATAATAGTCAGTAGGAGAAAAAAAAGCGTCAATAAAAATTAATCTTTACGAATCGTTCAAGATTTTAAAATTATTCAATAGAAACTAAGACATTGTTTGAATGTGTTTTACAATTACAACATTTTAAGAGTTATTTTAGTGCCTTAAAAATCCAGGTAAATATAGAAATTTAAAAAAAAAGAGCAAGAATGTTCAGTCTCATATTAATAAAATATTTACATATATGTGATTTCTAATATGTACGTATACTTACTTACGTTATAAATAAGATGGATTCTTGGTATATACTTTAAAAACGTGTTAAAATATGAAGAAATTTGCTAGTCTGGGCAAAAACCCATTCAAAATTTAAATAAAATCTCTATTGACAGAAGTAATTTTTGACAAGAATAGAAATTGGGCGTATTCTAGCCTAAGGGGATAACGCGCACATAAGATTTTTTTATATATTTGCAAATATTTTAGGTATAAAAATTATCTTTAAATAAGAAAAAATAAAATATTCACTCGTAAAGGATTACTAGTGATTAATGAATTAAAAAATGAAATTAAAAGTAGAAAAGTAGAAAGAAATCTAATTTTTATTGTGTAAAAACGAATATTGAATGAAAATATCTCGATTTTAGCGATCGCCATCTTTAGCGAGAGATCCTTTATGTTGGACCTTAGAATAAAATTGGTGAAAAAAATCAACTTACTCATTTAACATCGCGTCAATGTCATGGAGTTTCTCGCCCATCGTTCCTTCATCGAGTTTAGGCATTGTATTAATCATATGTCGCCGATCATTTTCTTTGTGATGTGGCCCCGTTGTGTGGAAATTCCTGCTTTTGCGTTCTAGAAAGCCAAGGGAAGAAGGCAGCGAATATTTTCCCGCAATCAACGGAGAATATTTCATCAAAGAGATCTTCAAATCATTTGTATGACTTAATAAAGTCGTGGATAATAATTTTAAAGAATTATTAAACATTTTTACATAAATAAATTAATAAGTGGAAAGGAAAAATACGAGAGCTGTAAAGTCTACGACCATGAATTCAGCTAGAACAGGAAGAAGGCCTCGAGTCGAACGCGCAAGCGTCAGCAAAGTTGAAGTCCCAGGGCTGCCGATTAGATCAACTAGCCTCGCTCCGGGCCCAACTAGCCTCGCATATTTACATTACTTACTTTTAATCAATACAAAAGAAATTATCAACAAAAGCGCTATCAATTTAAAATATTATATAAATATTCCTAATTATTAATTATTTAAGGGCGAAATTAAATGATTTTTATAAATGGCTAGAGATTTTCGTAAGAGCCAGTGCGACCCGGAGAGGAAAATTTGAATTGCCTTTGAGAGCAGGCTTGTAATCAGGACCAGTCAGGACTGAATATTAGATTTGACTCAGGATTTTAGGGGGCCTGGGGGAGGGGGGCGGGTTAGGGAGGAAAAATTAAATTTTTCGAGATAATAACTGTTTTGTCAAAATATCAGTTAGTCTGTGGGTTACCAAATTCTTGTGGAAGAGCAAGCTCAAAAACTATTGTGAATATCAAAACCAAATTTCACACGTATAGTTTTGGTGAATTGAGATTAGATTTTGGTACATATCGACCCAAAATTAAGGGGGGGGGTTAAAATTTAAAATTATAATATTTTCAAACTAAAAAAACAAGAAAAATGAAATATACTTACTATAAAATGAATCTATATTAATAACGAAAATATTTGTTTTCCTGGCGTCAAAATTAGGAGGGGGGTCAAAAAATGAAAATCTAGGCCCTTGGACCAAACTCAACCAGAAGTATATGGTAAAGTCAAGTAGATGTCCACATCAGAAAGTGTTAATTTATTTTTTTAAGTATGTACTTGCTTACTGTAGAATAAAGTACTTTAAAATGTAATCTGATGCGCCCTTTATAAAACCTTTTTGAGGTGCTCAAGGTACTTAAATAGATCAAAATTGGTTAAGCCATTTTCAAGATACATATATTTAGAAAAAACTAAAAAAAGTACAGTAATAAAGTACTAATGTTTGTGTACTGGTATATATGTACTAAAAATTAATCAGAGCTTCATCCGCATCATCTGGGGGAACGGGCATAGAAACATAGAAACATAGAGGTACATAGAGACAGGGACAAATGCCCTTTAGTAGTATGTGATGATATAGAGGTACGGACGGACCTTTGATAGCACCCTGGACTCCCACCTCCACCCCCTGGGGGGACGGACATAGGTATAGGTAGGTAGGTAGGTAGTTACAGAGGCAGGCACAAATGCCCTTTAGTAGAATATGTGATATACTAGTATACAATTTTTGCTCGTTTAATATAATAAGATAAGATATTTTATAGTGTATGTCATGACAGTAGGCAGTGAGGGGAGGGGGGGGTTACATATATTAGTACCCTCTCCCCGTAATGTTGAGGTAAACCGAGGGGTGAACCGCGACCTAATATGCTGTACACCTACTTCCACTTGTACTTCCAAATATTTCCAAGTGCTTCCAAATACTTCCAAATATTTCCAAGTAATTCCAAAAATTTCCAAGTAATTCCAAATATTTCTAAGTAATTCCAAATATTTCCAGGTAATTCTAAATATTTCCAAGTAATTCCAAATATTTCCAAGCACTTCCAAATATTTCCAAGTACTTCCAGAGATTCCCAAGTAAGTACTATCAAATATTTCCAAGTACTTCCAAATATTTCCAAGTATCTACTTCCAAATATTTCCAAGTACCTATACTTCCAAAATACTTCCAAAGAGGTGTACCCCTATTTCCAATCGTGGATCACCCCTCGAGGTAAACATAGAAATTTTTCGGATATAAATAAACGTTCAATAAAAATTTAATAAAAGAAAAAAATACTCTGGTAAAATAATCAATATGTGCATCAGGGATGTCATATGACTCCTACTCCTAGGAGTATATCCATACTCCTCTAACCCCTCGGTGGGTAACTAACCCCACCCCTTCCTCCCAAAAAAATTTCTGGCTTGCTGCTTTGTTGTCAAGAGATTTTATTGTTATTTTTATTTTTTAAATCATGCGCTAACCCGACTTCAAAAAATTACGCGCCTATTAGCCCTCATTTGGGGTCGCGGAATTCAACATGTATTATACTCTATGGTATTTACTAAATAAAAAGTAAATGTAGATATTATGTCGGAGACAAAGAAGTGGATCGAAATTGGATCTCATGATTTTACTCAACAAATCAAGTTAAATAAAAGCTTGTAAAATGAATTGTATATATATAAAAAATAAAAATTCTAATACCTACCTAATAGATAAGAAAATATGTAGAATATATTTATAAAACTGCTTATACGCTTATCCACATTTATTTTGTAGTAGATTTAATTTTGTATTTAAAAAATAAAGTAATAATAATAATTAATTGACATAAATTATAAATCTAATATTATTAAGTTTTCATCCCTGTTTTCAAAACAAATGATGTAATTTTTTTATGATTCAAAACATTTCAATTTGATATTTCATTAAAAAAAAAAATGTATCGTATAAGAGGAATTTTAAATTCAAGAAAATCATTCAAAGATTTATTAAAAAATTCATTATCACATAATAGTAATGTTCAACATACAGCGAAATATTATTGTTCTAAAGTTTTAACTAAAATTCAAGAAATATCCAATCAAACAAGTAATAATTCGATCAATCTTGTTGAAGGTCTAGAATTGGAAGGATTTAAAGTGACAAGAATTGCCACTATACCGGAGTTTAATTTAAAAGCGATTGCTCTAACTCACAACAATTCCAAGGCCCAATATCTGCATCTTGAGCGTGACGATGACAACAACACGTTCTCCGTGGGTTTCCGGACAACCCCTTACGACTCCAGCGGGCTCACCCACATCCTGGAACATCTCTCCATTTGCGGGAGCAATCGTTTCCCTTGTCGCGATCCGTATTTTAAAATGCTCACTCGATCCATGGCTACATTCATGAACGCAATGACATGGCCCGATTTCACAATGTATCCGTTTTCCACGCAAAACCATCAAGATTTCCACAATCTTCTGAATGTGTATGTGGACGCGGTGTTTAATCCATTACTACGTGAGATGGATTTCCGTCAAGAGGGCTGGCGATTGGAACATACTGATATCTCTCAATCCAATTCACCAATTATCTTCAAAGGGGTTGTCTTCAATGAGATGAAAGGCGTTTTTTCGGACAACCAATCCTTATTTGGCCAGAAATTACTCAATACCTTACTACCGGGTCATACTTATGGATTTATTTCTGGAGGCGATCCATTAGTCATTCCAAAACTCTCTTATGAAGATTTAAAAAATTACCATAATAAATATTATAGTCCTTCCAATGCAAGATTTTATTCCTATGGTAACTTTCCCTTAGAATCAACATTGAAAATTCTAAATGAGAATTATCTTGATTCTAAAAAAGCAGTTTCGTTAGACACCTCAGTTCCATTGGAAAAAAGATGGGACAAGCCCAGAAAAGCTCACATCAAATGCCGTCCGGATCCATTGGCTCCAGACCCTACCAAACAGTCGACATTGGCTTTCGGCTATCTATGTTCAGATATTCTAGATATCCAGGAAACATTTCATTTACAAGTAATATTTTCTTTCATTATATTTTACTTGATATCACATGTTTTTCATATTTAATTTTAAGGTTTGATTACTTACTTACTTCCTGTGGCCGAACATCATTTCCAATGTTTTAGCCTCGCCACTTTGTCCTATCCCGTGCCATAGAGTTCCAATTTCCTTGAGAGCACCCAACTCTTCAAGATTCCTGGCTATATTGTCCATCCATCTTTGCCGTGGTCTACCTGGTGGTCTTCTTCCTATCGGTTTTGCTTCGTAAATCTTGCTGATAGCTCGATCTTCATCAGCACGCACCACATGTCCCACCCAAGCCAGCCTTCGTGATCTTATACAGCTCGTGATGTAAGGCTGCCCTGTTAATTCTCTCACTTGCCTTGCACTTCTAAACCTCCACTCGCCGGTAACACATCTCTAATCATTCCGCTTATTCTCTTCAAGATCTTGTTTTCGAAGGACATTAGAATTTTTCTGATCAGATAGGGTTATGGTCCATGTCTCACACCCATAGAGCACCACCGGTCGAATAATGGCGTTGTAGATTTTAATTTTAAGTTTTCTTGAGAGAATTTTATTTTTGAACAGGCTATTTAAGGCTGCCGCACAACGGTTTCCTTTCATTATTCGAGTCTGAATTTCCTTGCCTACTACATTCTTTGTTGTTATAAGAGTCCCCAAATAAGCAAAATTAACAGCATACTCGTAAATGGCATCCTCACATCTCAAGCTATTGTTGTTGTTGCTATGTCTTGACACTTTCATTGCTTTGGTCTTTTCAGCATTTATTTTAAGACCAACTCTTAGGCCCATGCATTTGATTTTATCATGCATGTCCACCAAACCTTCTTTATTCGCTACTATGGCAATATCATCCGCATATGAAAATATTTTATGCAGACCATTCAGTGGTATTCCTTCTCTCCCTTCATCTAAAATTCTTATAACTTTTTCCAAAATAAGGTTGAAAAGCAGGGGTGATATTGCATCTCCTTGTCGTAGTCCTGTTTTGATGCTAAATGGCTCCGAATACCTATCTAAGGTTTGATTAGGTATATAATTTTAAAATAATTTAATCATTTCTGACTCCCTACTTCTTTTTATTAGGAATACTTAAAAGTTCATTCATTCTATATTCATACAAACATGGCACAAGAGCTTGGGACTCATCTCCGATCTACCCATTCACATAAAAAATTTCTACTGAGAGTCTCTTAGCCGTTGAGACGCATTCAAGAGCATTTCGCCGATATCATTTTCAGCCACGAGGAAGCAGGCTCTCGTTCTACTATTAAAACTTAACTAAAACAATTGCTATTGATTTAATATATTACTCTACTAATGATGTTCTTCTTGGATATTCGAGATCAATGATGTTAAAATCTTTAATTTCACCTACCCTTAACTTTTACTCTGTAGGAAGAGGTTTGATTTCGTTTCTCAGCGTCGTTTTCTCACATCATAGCCAGAAGCCTGTCTCACAAAGTTTTGAAGCTTTTTTTCATCTTTTATTAAATTTGGCTATTTAATCATTGTATAAATTCTAATAGGATGAAGGTTTCTTCCCTCTTTGGGAATTCAGGGAGTTGGGGGACTTCTTTTGTAGAGAGTACCATTAATTGAACCGTAACCAGTAATCAGGAAGTTGATCCACATCTCCGGATTAAACCGTTTGAGCTAGTATTTATAATTTCGGTTTTGATGAATTGTTTAGTTTGTGACCTTGTTTCACAGAAATCCCATTTTTTGTTCCAAAGTCTACCTAACATATTTCCCTATATAATTTTTTGTATTCCTCCCTTATTTGGTCGCGGTTCACCCCTCGTTATTTAGTATACAGTCCTAAAACTGGTTTGACCCAACAACCCGCTTCCACTCCACCCTATGCCAACCCTTTCACTTCTTTGAAAGCCCTTCATCCTATAAACCTATATCTTTCATTATCTGGAGAAAAACAGTCTTCCCTTAACCCTTTCTTTCCCACTTCGCTATTTAAAATATACATTAGCAATCCTCCCTATCTTAAGGGGTGCTCTTCTCCTTTTCAAATTCTTTCGCAGAGTACTCTTTCCGCTAATTTTTTCAAGAACTACCTCGTTTGTAATTTTTCTCTCTCCCTTTCCAATCATCCAGGTTTCACAATCGTTCAATGCAATACTTTATAATACATATGTCTTCAGCAACACCTTCCTATTTTCTTAGTCTTGATTATAATGTTAACTATTAATAATTGTTTTAGGTATTATCTGATTTGTTGATAAAAGGACCAAATGCCCCATTCTATAAATCTCTCGTGGAGTCCAACATTGGTTCAGGTCTCTTACCAAGTTCAGGTTTTGATGCCGTAACAAGAGATACATTTTTTGCTATCGGCTTGCAAGGTATTAAAGAAGAAGACTTTGAGAAAGTGTCTCAAATTATAGAAGATACATTCGATAAGGTAATATACTATATTTATTATAATTAAAAATGAAGATAAAATGGATACTAATAAATTTTTAAATATTTATTTTACAAGGTCTAGAGCTTTTTTATTTACACTTTTTTTTTTTTTTTTGAAGAATAGTGTTTAATTTGAGAAGTTCTTTTGTGCAGGTGTTTGGCAAAGAATGGATGAAGAACAAAACATTCTGTATATAAAATATGAATGGAGATAATTGTAAATGATATAAGACCATTTACGCTGTGTAGCCTAAAGCAAACCAAAAGTATGTTACTCTTCTCCAACTCATTTTTCAAATTGTACAAGTTAAATGTTAACTTAAAATACATATGCTCATCCTGGCTTTTACAAAGAAACCTCTCAAATTAAACATTCAACCAATAAACAGCAGTCCAACAAAGGTCATACTTAATCATAAAACATATTTATATTTGACCATTTCACATCATGCTTCGCAAATTTAAATTTGCATTACTCTAAATAATTTCACATCAATACATTTTAGCCATAAGAAAATAATATTAAGAAACAAAAAAGATCACACTTGCAAAAATATTTTTATTCATTTATATCAAAATCGGTTCAACATTTCTAAGTTTCGTGTCCATCATCACGAGATATATCTCCCAAAAATGATTTAATCCACTCTCAAAATTCATAATTCTTATCAAACAAATTACGATAGTGTATTAACATTTTTGCATCTTAAGATACCGCTTGACATTCTAGGTCATTCTGTAACTCATCACGTTATTTGAATTCATTCAAAATTTTCCAATTATTCTTTGTTTATTTGTATTTAGAAATGTCTGAAACGTGGGAAATATTATTCAAAAACATATTTTTTACTAATTTTTAAGGAGTTAGATGTCGAACATTTTAAATAAGAGTGAACTAAATTAAAATACAACGTACAGTTTCTTCTTTTATCCCCTGAAGTTGGGTCATTAGCCCGAAATAAATATCGAGATAAAACTCAACATATATTCGTTTTATTTATGGGAAATCTACCTTGTATTTTAAACTAATTCACTCATATTTTTTACTGCCTGTTTGTCTGGATTTCTATATCCACTTTAACTCTAAAAAATTCGTTCCGGTCTCAAAATGTTTATAGCTCTATTATGAATACTTTTTTTTTCTAATGTTTAAGTTGCAATGGGCATTTTGGAAAATCTTATTAAATTTACTATTTCAGAAATATTTTACGATGAAATTAAATTCTCCGAATTCGGAGAGACATTTTGATTAAGTTCTTGATTATTTTACCTCTGGGTTAGGGTAGACATTTTTATCAAATTCTTGGTTATTTATTTATTTATCTGTTTTAACTTCATTGTTAAGGAACGGTATAAAAAAGTATGCAGTAAAATTTCTAATGCAAAATGCAGAAAATTGGAAAAAAAACTCGTATCATGTATGTGAGAACTTGTACTGTTGTAACCGAGGGGTGAACCGCAATTGGAATTAGGTGTACACCGTCTTTGGAATTATGTGGAATTCACTAGATAATGCCCCTTCATCTATTGTCTTCTACTTGGAAATGAAAGCGGAAGTGGAAGTAGGTGTACACGATATTAGGTCGCAGTTCACCCCTGTAACTAATGAGCTGTAATTTGGCAGAAATGTTTGCATTGATAAGCTACACCTTTGTTCCCACTTTCAGCTTTTTAACTCATAACGTTCACAGGAAAAAATTGTCCAATCACCAAAATTTCTAGAGAGCATACGAGTTTTGAAAAGGTTTTCACTTTTTCCTCTTAGTGATTGGGATCTTTTTTGTTTCTTCCTTGAAACACTAAAAAATATTATGATTTTTTTATTATTATTATTATTAAATTTTAATAAATTAATATTAATTCTAGGTATCAAAAGAAGGTTTTCCTCAAGAACAAATAGAATCCGTTTTACATTCAATCGAATTATCAATAAAACATCAGTCGTCTAATTTTGGTCTGGCTTTATTATTCGGACTTGCGCCGATCTGGAATCATGATGGGGACCTTATTAAAGCCCTTCAAATATCTCAACAAATACAAACCTTAAAAGATAATCTTAAAAAGAATCCATCATTTTTACAAAATTTAATTGTAAAATATTTTAAAACAAATCCACATAAATTGATATTAACCATGTCACCGGATTCCGAATTTGAAACTTATTTAATGAATAAAGAAGAGGAGCTTTTAAAAGAAAAATTAGAAAAATTAAATGATTCAGAAAAGAAGATGATTTTTAAACTAGGTCAAGATTTACAGAAAGAACAACAAAAAAAAGATGATCCCTCAGTATTGCCGACTTTACATCTAAAAGATATTAGTAGAAAATTACCTCCAACAACATTACAAGATATATCATTAGAAGGGATTACTATTCAGGTAAATTTTGAGATATTTCAAAGTTTTATTTTATTCAGTTTCATATTCTTTCAAGTTATATTAAGGATTTTTGAGATTTAGGAAACAAATTTACTTAAATGCTTATAAAGTGTTTATTTTGCAAAGATTAGCCTCATTTTGAGGGTTGTTCATTTCAAAAAATTATAAACCTGACCATAGCTGATTGTGAGAGATCTTATTATGTGGCACAATAACACCATGAATATTGAGAATACAAAATTCATGATCTGACCCATCATATATGCTACTAAAACAAACAAATTTAACAGAATACTCTTGCAAACCTAAAAAGGAATCAGACCATCAGCGACCTATTTCAAATTCTGACATGGTCAGATAAACCCGACAGAGGAGACGGGGCAATCTCAAGTATGCAACTATCAGATTTGTTAGCCTGGCAAGAGATTCCAAAGTATTTGAAAAATGAATTTTGGAATTGGCTTTCTTCACCAGAGCAAGAACCTAATTCTAAGATCTAAAAGAAGAAGAAGTAGGTAATAGTTCGTAAAGAGAAACAAAGAGTTGTCCTATGCTTGATGCAAATAAACATACACACATATAAGTATGGTACATATATCAAATATATGTATATATATTATTTATTTGTTTGAAACTATAGTTTCGAAGGCTTGGCCTTCATCATCAGTCTTTTTTAATTATAAATATTATTTTTCATTCTAACTGGCTTTCGGCTAAGTAAAGAGCAAAAAAATTTCAATATCCATGCGATACTGAACCCCATGAAAAATAGTATTTATAATAAGACTAATGATGAAGGCCAAGCTTTCGAAACTATAGTCTCAAACAAATAAATAATATATATACATATATTTGATATAATATTATGTGTGTATATTTATTTGCATCAAGCAGAGGACAACCTCTTTGTTTCTCTTTATGAATCTACAACTCTGCTACTCTCGGCAAAATAAAAACTTTTCAATTAAATAGTTCGTAAGTTATAGTTGCGAGCCTAAAAAGTCTCATGAGGTGAAACGTTGCAAAATAAGCATTTTTAAGTATTTGAATAAACATATGTTCCTTAAAACTCCAAGACCCGTTGTATAGAATTACAATTTATTTAAATTTATTATAATTATTATTTTTCTTTTTAGGTTTCACCTCAACCTACAAATGGGGTAAATTATTTTAGAGCTGTATTTGGAGAAATTGAAAAGTTACCAAAAGATTTACATTCATTAATTCCTATTTTTGGAAATGTAGCTACTAAAATGGGAACAGAAAAGAGTGATTATAGAGAATTTGATCAAAAAACTAGACTATATACAGGAGGAATTCAGGTAAATAATAATAAAAAAAAATATTTTGAATTACTATTACATTTAAAAAATTAAAATATGAGAAAAAATAAATTATGTAAAATTTAAAAATAAAGATTTAACAAAACGCGGTGTGGAACATTTTTAAATTATAACAGGTTAGAGTTGGTGGCGGTCACCGTACCTGATGATGGTCTAACAACCCGAAATATATTGAGAATTTAAAAATTAAATTGTTTAACTCAAATTATTTTATTTTTCCTCAATGTGAAACACCACCAACTCCAACCTATTATAATATAATAAAGATTTATTTTCTGCTTAATATAAATATTTTCATAATTATTGTAAAAATTTAAGCAACTTTTTTGTTTCTTTTTTTGAAAAAAGATGGAATTTTTTCAAAAATCAACCCAATTATAATATTAAGAAATGAATGTAATTTAATTTAGGAACAAATCAAAGATTTTAGTAGAAATATTTTTACATTGCATATCAGAGGGTTTGGCTAACGGCCCGGCAAGCTAGTTAGCGCTTGGGTTCGATTCCCGAGGGGACGAAACCCTCTGATATGCAATGTAAAAATATTTCTACTAAAATCTTTGATTTGTTCCTAAATAAAATTAAATTCACTTCTTAATTTCTTTTTTTAGACAATTAACATAATTTATTAGATAGATAGTAAATCTATCCAATTTATTTATTTATTTATTTGGAGAAAACAACAGTCATAGTTAAAAAAAAACACATTACAAAACAAACATAATATAGATCAGAAAAATAAAAAAACTATGACTTATTACACATTTTCTCACTGAGAGATATAGTATAAAACAAAGTTGGTATCTAGGGACAGAGCCCGAAATACAAATTTTAGCATGTTGAATGATTCTTATCCATTTTCAAACTTAATAGAAATGGAACTGGACAATTACATTTAAATTAAATTAATAAAAAACAAAACAATAACATAGAACAGAGCCTCTCTCAAACAAACCAAACGGCTCGCCGGCTCACCCGACCTCCCCAGTGGCTCACTCTCACCCAACCTAAAATGACTCAAACAGCCAAAAAGTTAAATAAATCAAAGTTTAATTCAATAGTCACTAAAATTAAAATCAAAAAGTAAATCATATGAGTCAAAAAGCTAAAAACCAAATAAATTAAGTCAGATCAAGTTTAAAATTGAATAGTCATAAATAATTAAAAATTAAAAATTAAAAACCAAAACAACCAAATTACATCAGTAGTCAAAAATTTTAAATCAAAAACTGAATAAAATAATAAATTAACCCACCCAAAAATGAAAAATCATGAATGTTAAAACAGAAATAAATTAAATAAATAAATAAAATCAACGCAGTCAAACAAACAAATTAAAGAAATCAAAATTGAAAAGTCATGAATAGTAAAATTCAAATAAATTAAACAAATATATAAGCAAAATCAAAGTAGTTAAAATGTCAAAGCTGAATGAATCAAAATAGATCAGGCGAGTTACATCCGCCATACAGCAAATCATCAGGCGAGTAAATTTTACCGAACAATGATCAACCGAAGCAAATCAAAGCACTCAAATGTGAATCATGTAAAAATCAATCTAATTTCGTTCTTGAAAGCCCGCCCGCTTGTATTATAAAAATCACAGCCACAAAAATAATGATTAAAATCGCTGCACAATCTGACCAACGGAGCTCTCCGACCCGCGTTTGTACGACACTTAGATTGCGCAAACACATGAGACAACCTGGACGCCGGACGCGGGACCCGGAAATCTATCTGTGCTAGAAGATCAGGGCAATCCACCTCAGACAGACAAATATTTCTTAGCGTCATCGCACCAAGAAGCAACCTTCTAACTTCCAAAGTTGGAAGTTTATGATACGACAGTCGCATTTCATAGGGGCATTGCTTTAGTTTCAGTCGATGGATATTATAATTGGGTTGATTTTTGAAAAAATTCCATCTTTTTTCAAAAAAGAAGTTTAAATATTTACATTAATTATTAAAATAAAGGACCCATCACCGAAAACTTTTTCAGTTTAGCCTGATTTTTTACTATTCCCTTTGAGTTGAAAGGAGTGAAAAATCTGTTGCTTTATTTCTTATATATGTTGCATATCGGAGAGAGATTCGTCTTAAGGGTTTGGCTAACGGCCCGACAAGCTAGTTAGCGCTTGGGTTCGATTTCCGAGGGGACGAAACCCTCTGATATGCAATGTAAAAATATTTCTACTAAAATCTTTGATTCCTTCCTAAATGAAATTAAATTCACTTATAAATATTTTCATTTATTTGTGAATATAGTTTAAAAAGCTTTGTATTAATTTTAAGACTAATAAAAATATTTCACTGGAATATTTAATAGAATTTTACTTCTTTCGTAAATAGGAAATAGTTAAATTAAGCTGAGGAAGAAGGTACCGATTTCGAAACTATTTACTATAGACTCAAATAAATAATATTTATTTAATGAGGATTAAATTAAAGGTTGTGACTTCTGCTTCATGTTAATTAAATAACTATAACGTATTATGAATATTTTATTAATGTGAGATTATAATTTCGAAGACATTTATATATTTAGCACAAATATTAAATAACAGATTTTAACAGATACAAACGATAACTTATTCTTTAATTTCATAAAATATACACAGCAAAATTATTGTTATTTTCTAATTGTCTAATTCATATATTAATAGTATTTTTTCTTTTTTAGATCTCTAATTTAATCGCAGAAAGTAATTCTGCTTTAGATCATTGTGAAGAAGCCATTATTATTGGATCACATTGTCTACATCAGAATACAGATAAAATGTTTGAACTTTTTTCAGAATTATCCCAGAAGGTATATATATTTTATTTAGCTTTATTTTGAAAACAATGTAATTTCTATTTTCTTTTAAAATATGTAGACGCCGGAACGAGGAGGTGATGAAATTTGAGAATATTCAGGCGTTGGATCCGAATCGAAAAAATTTATTAAAGTATATTCTGATCCAATTGCTAAATATTCTTCTTAAATTTTATCATCCTTTAATTCTTTCTAGGACATATAGAGATATTGTATGAGTTTGTTCGTTTCCTTGAGTGAACCGCTGTATTTGTGCTTATGCCTGATTAAGGACGTTCCCTAATATAGCTCAGAAGCAGTTCGCTCTTTCCCCTACTCTCACATGCTCAGAAAGGCAAAAATATTTTCACTGCGTCGTTTCTCGGATCTGGAAACATTGAATTCTTACGAACGCTAAAAGACAAAGAATAAAAAAAACACTTTATGAAACAGCTCAATGCGAAATTCCAGGTGAGAACAGTATAGTTAGGTTGAGAGAATTATCTAAAAATCTCAAATGCACCAGCTGCAGAAGTTTTTTAGATATGGAAAAATTGAGTGATTTTAGTGTGACGTTGCCAAATCGCCATCTCTCACTTGCCATGCCATGAGAGAAAAAATGAAAACCATCAAAAGTACCTAACTTTTAATATTTTTCATACAAAACGAATACCGCTTGATACAATTATTTTAACAGAAAAATATTTGTTATATCTTCAGTTAATGATTCTCAGTTTTTCAAAATAATTTCAAGAAAATTCCGATTGTTATTTAATGAAAAAGTTGCTTTAACATCAATCGGGATAGGGTTCGCATGTTAAATATGCAAATTTCATTGGTCAATATTTACAAATGTAGTGCCGCAAGGACTATTGAAAAAAAATTCTACTTATAAAGGACACTTAATAAATATGTGTATTCAAAGTTTTAAAAGGATTTCAAGAAAATAGATTTATTAGGGAACGTCCTTAAATGAACATTGACCATGAGATACAAAATTTTATTCATATTTTTATATTATTTAAGCTTTTTTAAAGAAAAATATTTTATTACTTTATCATTCTATGTTATTTTCATAATTCGTAGGAATCAAGAGAAAATTGAAAATTTAGTTACATATAATAA
This sequence comes from Forficula auricularia, assembly GCA_024734495.1. Taxonomy (NCBI): domain Eukaryota; kingdom Metazoa; phylum Arthropoda; class Insecta; order Dermaptera; family Forficulidae; genus Forficula; species Forficula auricularia. The sequence goes on along the minus strand of JALMQS010000087.1, from coordinate 5,048,826 downwards.
TTTCGCCATAATTTCTCGAAGTATCGCGACTCATAAGTTTTGCTCACTGTATTTATCGATTATTATATATATAATCTTTTTTTAGCCCTGTGATTGGAATCTTGATAGATTCTCAACTCTCGTTCGAGTTGAAGCAGCCGAAGCCGGTAATAGTTTAGTACAATCTGGACATTTATATGCAATGTCGGCAGCTGCATCTCTTGCTAGTCCAGTTGGTTCAATTAAAGATCGATGGAATGGAATGTCTTATATTCAAAAATTACTCGAATTGGCACGACAACCACAAATGGACACCACTTTAGAAAATGTTCGAGAGATTGCGCAAAGAACATTTTTCAATCGCGCACCAGTTCGTTGTTCTATAAATTGCCAATCTGTAAGTTTAAATTTATTTTTTTATATTTTGAAAGCTGAAAAATAGTTTCTCTTTTATATTTTTCATTTTATTTATTTATTTAGATTTAGATTTGAAAAATGATTTCTTTTTTTATTTTCTACTTTAAAAAAAAATATGTATTCACATATTTTTCTAATTTTCAGGATCATCAAGAGAATACACTAAATGAATTAAAATCTTTCCTTCAAGGCTTTTCAAAGACTCAAAATAAGCCAAGAACAGTTTCTAAAAAAGGAGAGATTTCACAAAAGACACAAGGTGTCCATTATATTTTGCCCCTTGGAGTCAATTATGCTGCAAAATCAATTGCGGGTGTTCCTTATAACCATGAAGATTTTGCGCCCTTACAAGTGATGGCCAAACTATTATCACTTAAATTTCTGCATGTGGAAATCCGTGAAAAAGGTGGCGCCTATGGGAGTGGTTTAAGTGTTACCCCCAGCGGTCTATTAAACTTTTTCAGTTATCGGGACCCAAATGCAATGAAAACGCTTGATACCTTCGATCGTTGTTCTGAATGGATCAAATCGAATTCATTTGAAAAACGGGAAATAGAAGAATCAATTATGGGTATATTCAAAACTATAGATGCACCGATTCCTCCGGGATCTCGAGGAATGGATCGATTCTTTTATGATCGCGATGATGCAGCAATCGAGAGACATAGATTAGCACTTTTCAATGTTAAAGAAGAAGATGTCAAACGTGTGGCCAAAACCTATTTAAATCGGGCTGGAAGCCGAGCATTGATTGGTCCTGAAAATAACGATCTCATCAAAAGAACAAATGAAAATTGGACAGAACAGAAAATGGACATGTAAAAATAATATTATATATATATTGTATATGTAAAAAAATGTTAAGACAATTATTTATTATTCTTAATAATAATTAAATAAAGTATTTTTTTCTAATTTAGAAGTTTAGTTATCATCTCTCTTCTCCTGAATCTACAAACATTTTCAGTTGTTTTTTGATATCCACAGTTACAAACACTTCCATTTTCTGCACTATAGAATAATTACAAGATTTGTTCTGTAGATAAAATTCAGTGGTCTATATATCTATAATAGTTTATCTAAAAAATCTGAGCTAATAAACAAATTCTAAAGTTATATGCACTAAAAATTGTAGAAAATTTGTTTATTTTTAGAAATGAAATAATTGCAAAATATATCTATCATGTTGAGTATTTTCGATAAGCAGAGAGGATGTCCTAAAATTAGGTAGAACTAAGAATTAAATGAGAAATGGCAGATCTATGGATAGCAAAAGCTTAAGGAAATGGAATAACTAGGAAGAAGCCTGTTAATTCTTTAAATAAATTATTATTATTATTTTCGTCCATAATTTGTATTAATTTGAAAGTTTATAATAGGAAAATAAGGACAAGTTTTTATATGTGACTTTTTTATTTATCATATTATTATGTAGAAGCCCTGAAGAAGTCGCCAAAGTCGACGAAACGTTGGCTGATAAATAAAAGTCACACATAAAATCTTGTCCTTATTTTCCTATTATAAACTTTCATAAATTTTAAAACATTTTACAAATATTATTTAAAATAAAAAATTTGTATAATTCCAAATTGCTTTCAATATTTAATATTTTTATTAATGCACTTTACTATAAAAACATACAAATAAATAGAATTTAATAAAATAATAAAGCTTAGAAAAAATTATATATATACCTACTTAAAATTAATATAAATAATTTTCTTTTTAATGTTTCTTCTATATTTTTAATTGATAAAGCATGTTTTATTAAACTAATTGTTATTGCAAATTGAATACATCAATGGATGATTCATTAAGATAAGTGATCCTTGATGGATTGATTCACTTTGCATCATCTATTATCTTGTCACTCTAATATAGGAGACCTTGGATATAAGAATATAACAGGAACATTGTATGATTACGTCATTTTATAATTATTTATCTTTTCATCTCTACCGAAAACATTAAATACAATCAAATAATGATATTAATATGTTTCCTTTTAAATAAAATTAAACTAGTATTTTGCTGAAGTTAGTGGAATTGTATAATGTTTGAGGAATATAATAATATATTAAACAACTGAGGATTGAATCCAGGGATAAATAAAAAGATGATAGCCAATAAAAGAATATTTTAATGAATTGGCTAAGGGGCCAGTTATGGGAAAATAAAAAGTTGAAATAAAAGCCAACTTCTATTTGATACTTTATTTTGGGCAGAAGCAATCGATATTTTACAACGTTTCTAGCGCTACACCGCTACTCTTCATCAGTGCACGTCAACCAAGTCACAAAAACACGCAAAATTTATCTCCAGCAGACGTTTTACATTTGGAATCATTCATTCATTGTCCAACAGTATTTGAAATTGTTTAGTTGAAATAACTTGTTTACCAGTGTAATGATCCCAAATGTAAAACGTCTGCTGGAGATAAATTTTGCGTGTTCCTGTGACTTGGTTGACGTGCACTGATGAAGAGCAGGCGTGTAGCGCTCGAAACGTTGTAAAATATCGATTACGTCTGCCCAAAATAAAGTATCAAATAGAAGTTGGCTTTTATTTAAACTTTTTATTTTCCCATAACTGGCCCCTTAGCCAATTCATTAAAATAAAATAGGACCACCAAACATGGTTCTTTTTAAAAAGAATATTTATTGAAAAGTTATCTTTTTATAACTTTTGAACCGACATTTCGAAGGATCTTCAGGGATCATCGGAAACCTTCCATCGAAAGAGACAATAAAAGAGTGTATTCTGCTGGAATTATAAATTTTATTTATAACTAGACTATAGTTTCGAGGGCTTTGCCCTCTTCATCAGTCATCATTCATCCCTGGACTGCCTTCCATTCAATCCTCAGTTTTATATCTATCAGCCCGTCTCCAAGGAAAAACATCTAATATTTATATATATTAAAGATTGTATTTTCTGCTTAGTATACATATTTTTATTTATTTGGGACTATAATTTCGAAGATTTGCCTAGACTTCAAACTAATTTGTGAAATATTGGTGATGGCTAAACGTTATAGGCGAGGTCAGACTAAGAAAGTTGGGAAAAAAAATTGTGAAATATTTATTAAAGAGACTTTTTGCCACGAGTAAATTGATTTAATTTGTAATGAATCTAAGAGTGGGTTTTTTCTTGATGTAATTAATGGAGTATTAATCCACTCGCACCTCAGTCTGATGTACTGATCATGCGTACTTGGCATTTCTGCTGAGAAATTTTTAAATACCTCATGCTCAGTATACCCGAGTTCGGTGCGAGTGGATTAGGTCTAACAGGATATTATATCCTGTTAGACATTTCTTTTATAAAACAAACAGCGAAATCTTAATAAATGGTACAACATTTCGGCAAATTTTTTCATTTATCAATAGTCAGAAGAACTTCTGCTTTAAATGCTAAATATAAATTTATAAATTTTAGCTAAATTATAATCTCAAATAAATAAAAATATTTAATCTAAGCAGAAAATATAATCTTTAATCTATTCCTCATGAATATGTGCAGCTATATATAGGGCCTTTCAGAGAAAATGCGAACGAACTAATATTTTTGAGGCCCTTCAAAATTTAAAATAAAACTCCAAGAAAATGACAATAATTTTGAAGCTTTGCGCACTTTAACAATAACAATAGTTGTTATGAGGCTCCAAAAATCCTGAGGTCCAGAGCAGTGGTCTCTCTTGGCCTCCCCTCTGATAGGCCCTGAATATATTAGGGTGTTCCTTAATAAAGTTCATTACGAATCTATGTGCTCCCACTCCTAAAATGATTCAAAGTACGTAAAAATAGGTGTGCAAAACCCCAGTTAAATATAATTTTTTTATAAAAGCAAACAAATAATTATTTTCATCAATTATCAAAATGGTATCCTTTATTGATTAAATATACCAAAAGTAACAATTTTTCCAAAACATTTGATAATTGATAAAACCAATTTCTGTTTGTTTTTATAAAAGAAGTATACAGAGTTTATTTCATAAAATATACAATTAAGAACATTATATTATATAGTATATTACCAAGTTTTCTGATATTTTCTATACAAATTTAAATAAATACAATTTTTTAAGAACTATCATCACTAGAGTAATTAGCTTATGAATGGCCCTGCTTGGTGTTAAATCAGACCCCCTCTATTTTTTAAAAATAAATATTAATAAAAATATGGGTTTTTTTTGTAAGAACTTAATTTCATTTTTAATAGAATTTATTTAGCAATTTAATTTTTTACCATTTTACTATGCGTTTTTTTTTCATTGTGGGGTTTGTCAGACCCCTCTACAGAATCAACCCTGTGCGGGTGCACCTGCCTGTTAAGGTCCCAGGTAACCACAATATTCTAAGGATATTCTAAGGACATTTAAATCTTCTTAGAATATTCTGAGGATATTGTGTGTTACCTGGGGTTCTGACAAAAACGTTTATAAAAGCTCAAACGTCTTTATGATTGTTCTTAAAAAATTGTATTTATTTATATACAATAAAAAGAACCAATAATTTACTTTAAAATATAATATAATAATTTGGTATAAATATACATTATAAAATATTTAATCACAGTTCAAGCGCGGTTCATCACATTTACCATCATTTACTCATTTTTCTTTTTCAAAATAATCTATTAGAATATGATAATTTTTATCAAATCTACAAAATAATGGATATAAATAATTAAATATTAAAATAATAACATTGTTATAATATTTAAATGTATTACAATATTAGTAAGGTGATTGATTTCGTCCATCGTACATATTATATCCCCGCTGATCCAGTTCTTCACCCTTTTGTATATAAGGTGTATTGAATCGATGATTTTTCTCTTTTTTCATTTCACGTTTTATGGAATAAACTTGAACTAGGAGATAGATTGTCAATAAGAGGGTAATAAATAGTACTCCACTTAGAACGGCCGTAATAATAATAAGTTCTGTGGTCTGTAAAAAAATAAAATATGGCAATATTTAATTATAATATATATTTATATATTGACTAAACAATATTAAATTATATAACTTTAAGCGTTTCCCTCCCGAATGAACATGCTGACGTCATCTCTCTGTAGCTTTAGCCTTATGTTTATTTAGGTTTACGGTAACGGTTTAACTGAATATGAGTATAGAAAAATGCAATAAATCGCCCAACAAAAAACCGCTCTTAGATGTATAGGCTAAAAGTAGGAGCCAATTATAAGCCCTCAAGAGATCCCATTTTCATAATATCTTCATTATTATCATACAGATCTTTTTTTAGATAAGGAAATAAGGAAAAGGTTTTTCATCAAACTTGGAAGTGAGTCGTGAAATTAAATAATTAAAAATATCATGTTATTGACGTTAAAGCGAATTAATCATTCCTCATTTTTCTTATCTTAATTATGAATAGGTTTAAGTAATTCAAACGAGTCATATATATACCTACATATATATGATTTCGGAAAAAATAAATACATCTAACTTGTAATATTGAAAAAAATTTGTAGTTACAAGTTTGAATATTAATTGGTTTACTAGCTATTACCATACAATGTTCTGACAGTCATTCAGAGAGATAGTATCGACAATACTAGGACCCCGTCTTTCTCGCCCTTCACTTCTAGTAAACTTTTAAATTCTGCTTTGCTTTTTATTTTCTTATTGTTTTTTTTGCTTTATTTTAATGATCCACACACCTGGGCCTAAACTGTGAAAATTTATAAGAGATTTTATAGTAATTCTTACTGCTACTGTAATTTTTACTGCTCATATAAGGCAAACTGCTTCAGAGCATCGTACATATTTAAATAAACAAATATATATATATATATATAAAATCCTTTTTGTGTGTATGTACGCGATCGACCCACGCCTAAACCACTGAACGTATCGAAACCATATTCACACCATATGTTTGCTTAGTGCTGAGGATGGTTTATCTAAATTTTGAGCCAAATCGGTTTGATTTTATTTTTTATTTTTATATTTAATTGATTGACAGATAAGATCTATAGAAATAGAGCCTCTAAAAGGGCCAAGCAAACAATACATTATCCCTACCCTGAAAGGTCAGGTCTTAAACAATGAAACCCCTCTTAACAAAAGAAAGGGGTATACAGGTAGTCAGATCAAAATTTCAGAAACTTTTTTTTAAGATAATAAAATCTATTTTGAATACAGACATAATTTGTAAATTTAATTTTATATATATATAATCCTTAGTATGTATGTGCGTGATCGACCCATGCCTAAACCACTGAACGTATCGAAACCATATTCACACCATATGTTTGTTTAGTGCTCCAGATGGTTTATCTAAATTTTGGGCCAAATCGGTTTGATTTGATTTCACACGATTTTACATAATTAAATTAATTATTCTCAGGTAGAATGCCAATTGGGGTTTTAAAAAGGTTTATCTTTTCTTTTGTACCCAGGCAGACAATGGGTGTGGGTTAATTCATTGTTCTCAAAGGCCTTGAAGAAGTATTATGATTATATTATAGATATTTTTATTATTTTTTTTTATTTTATTTTTTATTTTCGACGGCAAGAGGCCTTTACAAATTGGTTTAAACATAATATTATACATACATAATGTAGAAGGAACAGAGAGATACAATAGGTAATATGTTAAGTGAAGATAGATTCTGTAAATAACAAACTAATGAACTTTGAACTTTAAAGCTTAATTATAACATAGCGTATTTTCTTTTATTTCTTTAGTCACTCTATTAGGATGAGAAGCCAAATCTATTACACTAGTTCTTGAGGAAAGAGCGTTATAGCAAACACAGAGTCTATAAATTGGATTATTCTCGGCGTGGCGCGTGATTGGTACTTTAGGGTAGAAAGGCTGGTTTTGTCTAAGTACATATGTGGGATTATTTAAAGTAAAAAGAGACTTTAGTTCTGGACAATGGATTCTGTTTGATATAATTTTGTAAGTTAATACATTGTCAGAAGCAACCATGGAAGATAGAATTGTTGGTAGACTAAAGGTTTCACTAATTGCTGTATAATCGTGGTCGAATCTAGACATAGGGTTGCCAGATAGATACGCAAGATGTCTCAACGCCTTATGCTGAACTCTCTCAAGCCTTGCTATATTCATTTTCAAATTAGGTCTCCAAATGGTTGATGCATACATCAATATAGATTTAACCAAGCTTATGTTCAAGTGTTTGATACTAGTCGTGTTTGTGAAGAATTTAGTGTTGCGAATGATGAATCCCCAAATTCGGTTTGTACTTACTAACCACTTTGATGGTATATGTTCATTGAACGTTAGTTTAGCGTCAGATATATTTTGTTTTCCTCTAAACTTTAGAATTCAAACTGTTTCATAGAAATACACCATTCTCTCTTAAGTAAAAAGAAAAATTTATATTATTAAATGTGATTATTTTATTGTTATTAGTTGGCTAACCTGAGCCTGTCGGAAAGAAACATTCCAAATCTTAATCAATGTTTCTTATTATAAATACATTTCCCAGTATCTCAGTGCATTACATACAACGAATCATGGTGCATGCCTAGCATTACGATTGTTAGAAGAAGATTCGCATTGGGATACAACTCTTGCTGATGCTGCTCTCGGTTCATCGCCACATCAAATACGATGTTTGTTTGCCATTTTATTGACAACGTGTTTTCCAACTAACCCGCCTAAATTATGGGGAAAATATAAGGCTTCAATGAGTGAAGATGTATTACATACTCTACGTAGAATTCGAGGAGATCCAGATATAAATTTCTCGCCAGAAATATATAATGAATCTTTGATTAAGTTGGAAGATTTATGCATGATCATTTCGAATCAACCACTAATTAAATTAGGGATGCCATCAGTTAATCGGCCAGTAAGTGATTTATTTAATCGCGATATGCAACGTGAACAATCGTACAATGTTGATGGTTTAAATGCATATGTTCAAGCAAATGAACCAAAATTGTTACCAGAACAAAAATTATGCATGCAGTCGCTGCTCAAGAAGATGGTTTCTTTTTTTTGGATGCACCAGGTGGAACAGGGAAACATTTTTAATTTCGCTCATATTGGCACAAATGACATCATCTGGAATTGCTGCCACTTTATTAGACGGAGGAAAAACAGCACATTCAACACTAAAATTATTATTGAACATTCAAACAAATGAAAATGCTGTATGTAACATTAAAAGAATTTTTGGAACTGTACATAAATCAAAATTCATTCATGTATAAGAAAATATTAGAAAGAGTAAATCTATGCTTCGTCGTTGAATTATTTAACCTATAATCTTCAAACTAACGTAAGAGAGAAAAAAAGAGAGAATGAAATGAAAAGAGAGAGGAATACTAGAAGTTTCACTTCCGTCGTGCGTAAGCTTGACACACTCAGAATTTTTATTTTGCTTTCGCAATGTGTTAGATTATTTCTTGAAGCTGATTTTTAATTAATAAAATACGAGTATATTTAATTAAAATACAGTTGAACAAAATTATATTGCAAACAAACTTTTGGCCGTCTCGAGACGCTGCCCGCCAGGGCCACCCGCCCGGAGGGCCAAGGTGCAGATGGCGTGCCGGAGGCACGCATGACGTAGCTTAGTATATATATATATAAGCCATCGTCATGTCATGTGGCGCATCAAAGAACGATGTGGTGAGAAAAAGCAACTAATAGTTAGATTGTCAAATTTTTCAAATAAAATATCTCTATATTCTCTATCTATAATATCTCTATATATTAATATTAATATATTCCTCTATATAGCTTAGAATATTAGATTTACGGCGTGTCTCATTTGAAATTTTAAAATATATATTATATTTAAAATATATATTATACCGGGAAAATTAATTTTTTTTTGAATTTAAGAAAAATATAAATTCTTGAAATTTTAGCAGTCAAATTAATTTTAAAATATAAATATATATTATATATATTTAATTTACAATATAAGTTTTAATGAGATATGATTTAATGGAATAATGAGAATAATTCTTATTAGTTGAATAAAAGATTTCACTGTCGATGGTAACAGAATTGTTTTTATTTTAGGTTAAAAAATAAAATAAAATGAGAGAGTCTTCTGTTTTTTAATAATTTTTAATAATTTTAATAATTAAAAATTATTAGGATATGACTGTGCGAATGTCGCTATAACTTCTGCAGATGCAATAGTAACACATGATGAAGTGTCTAACTACTTGGAAGCTAGATATGTTAGTGCCCCTGAGGCCATCTGGCGCCTATTAGAGAACAAAATGCACGACCGGTCCCATTCCATAGTCCGTCTGGCCGTCCATCTACCCACGCAACAGCCTGTGTACTTTCTTACAGGACAGGAACAAAAAGCACTCGATAAAGCTTCTTTAACAAAAACCACTCTTGAAGCTTGGTTTGAATTGAATAAGCAATGCAGCAGTGCGGGAGAGCTCCTATACACTGAACTACCCTATCACTACGTATTCTCAAAAGGAGAGTGGAAAGCAAGGAAGCGTGGCAAGGGAAAAGTAATTCCGAGAATGTATACGGTAAGTCCCAAGGATAGCGAGCGCTTTTATTTACGGCTTTTACATCTGCATGTAAAAGGAGCAACATGTTATGAGGACGTTCGGACAGTTAGAGGTGTGGTTTTTCCACATTTTGAGGAGGCAGCAAGTGAAAGACATTTGATAGATGATGATTATGAGTGGGAAAAATGTTTGGCAGAAGCTGTCGCGGTTGATAGTCCAGCAGCCATGCGGCAACTTTTTGCATTTATTTGTGTATTTAATTCGCCAAAAGATGCGCTTTCTTTGTGGGAAAAATTCAAGGATGATATGACCGAAGATTTCAGACGGTTGCACACGGATCGCATGTCGGATTTACTGGCTCTCCAAGATCTACAAAAGACACTGCTTTGTCATGGGTTAAAATGTCAGGACTTTTCTTTGCCTGATCCTGGCCGCCTTCCGGATGAAGTTGAGTTTCACGCAGACCAAGAGGAAATTCAAGGCAAAGAAAGGATAGAAAATTTGAATGTCGTTCAGAAAAAGGTATTTATTTTTTTGTGTTTCGAGTAGAATTAAAAGTTTTAGAACAAAAATATTTATTTATCCATGTTTTTCCCAAAGGTATTTCAGGAAATAATCGAAGCAGTAGAAACTACAGACTCAGCACTACGCCAGAGGTGTTATTTTCTGGATGGGCCCGGAGGTACAGGGAAAACATACCTATATAACACACTCATGAGCTATTTGCGAGGGAAAAAGAAGATTGTTTTGCCTTTCGCGACAACCGGAATAGCAGCGGATTTATTGAAAGGAGGGAGAACTGTCCATAGCGGATTTAAGTTACCTATCCCTATTAACGAAACTTCCATCTCAAACATGAAACCGCATTCAGTGGAGTCAAATGCTTTGAGGGAAGCAGCTCTAATAATAATTGATGAGGCGGCGATGCTGATGTGTCATGCCCTACGTTGCATTAACATACTGCTTCAGGAGGTGATGGGAAACAAGACACCATTCGGAGGGAAGGTGTTGATCCTTGGAGGTGATTTTCGACAAACCCTTCCTGTAGTTCCGAGGGGAGGCAAAGCAGATATCATAGCTGCCTCCATCAAGAGCTCCCCTATGGAGACATTTCAAGGTGATGAAACTCGTCGACTAATATGAATCAAAAGGACAAGATGAATTTAATGAATGGCTTTTGAAAATTGGAGATGGCAAATTGAGTAGCGGTGACGATAACTTGGCCGATGATAATGTAAATATTCCTTTAACATTCGTAGAGGATAAAAATATTATAAGTGCAATTTATGGTTCCTCTATTAATGAGCATGATGTAGAAGGGCTGTCAATGAAGATAATTGTAACATGTAAGAATAAAGATGCCTTGGCACTAAATAACAAAATAATCGACCTGCTACCAACAAATGTTAAAATTTATAAGAGTGCTGATTCCATTATCACCGATAATCCTGAAAATCACAATACTTACCCCATTGAGTTTTTAAACGCACAAATCCCCTCAGGGATGCCACCACACATTCTTCATTTGAAAAGTGGTGGCTTGATCATGCTAATTAGAAATTTAAACGCTAAATGGGTCTCTGCATGGCACACGACTCGATAGTTGAAGGAGCTATATACTAATTTTATTAAAGTAGAAATACTAACTCGGTACTCGCAAAGGCGATGTGGTATTTTTACCTAGAATTAATATTGCACCAACTGACACGGATCTCCCGTTCACACTCAAGAGACGGCAGTTCCCCATCATCCCGGCCTTTGTCATAACAATAAATAACAGCACAAGGACAGTCTTTCAACAATGTGGGAATTTACTTGAAAGAGCCAGTTTTTTCACATGGCCAGTTATACGTTGCACTCACAAGGACGAGGTATAAGGAAAATTTGAAAATTTATATTCAAGATGGCGAGGCACAGGGCCATTTATCGAACAACGAAAATGTTTATACAAAAAATGTTGTTTATGAGGAAATATTCTGTTGACCCGGCTACAATAATATGTTTTTTTAACTTTATTCCCTTATCAATCGTTAGATGTTGAGTGTATGGTCGTATATTTATGTTATTTGTGTTTAGTTTATTTGTTTTAATATAACTCTAATAAAGTTTTGCTCAAATGTTTTTTTCGCCTTTTTTTATCGATTCTCATCATTCAACAAATTACTTTTCATTTCAAGTTATTATAGACGGCTAATAGCCTTATCTCGAGACGCTGCCCGCCAGGGCCACTCAGCTCGGAGCACGCCTGGTACTGCTATCTTACCTTAATATAATAATGAAATAGGTTTCCAACCGATCGGGAACTTCGAGAGAAATGGTTGTATGCTCTAATAAAGTATTTATAAAGCATTTACTGATATTTTTTTAATCTTTCTTTGATCAAAATTCATTATTCAAAAAATATTTTTTTCAAAACATATAATTACGGACAGCTAATAATCACATCTCGAGAGGGCCGAGCGGTAGCCGGGCGCGCCGTAGGCGCATATCGGTGACTAATGCTGCGTATATATAGTTCCTTTCAAAAGTAAAGACGAGGCCCTAGTATTGTCGATACAATATCTCTCTGAACGACTGTCAGAACATTGTAATAGCTAGTAAACAAATTAATATTCAAACTTTCAAATTTTTTTTTCAATATTACAAGGTATATGGTATACATTTATTTTCCCCGAAATCAAAAATGTTTTATATTGTGGAGGGTCAATTTTTTTGTGGGGTTGGAAATAAGAAATACTTTCCTATTCATAGAGTGTGAGGTATCCATGCAAATAATTAGAATATATTTTTTTTTTAATTTAATTCGTTATAAAATAAGGGCATGAGAGTCCAAAGTGTCCATTTTTAGGTGATTTTCGTGCCTGTCATCGTTCAGAAGTGGCTTATTAACTTAATATGTTTAAGAAATCCCAAGAATTACCTTATTTTATCCTTATGAACGACAGATAAAAACGAATTTGATATCTTAAGTATTTTGGAAGATCTAAGGTACGGAATTAATGATCTGATCAACTGCAATAATTTGTTTTATTTAGATTAGCAGAGTTGTTAATTCATAAAGAGAAATCAATGTGGTTGTCCTCTGCCTGATAAAATAAACATATACATACTATAGAAAAGAAAAAAAAATTATTGATTGTTTTATAAATGAAAAAAATACAAATCTTTTATAAAAAACAATCCAAAACACGTTTATTTAAAAAGCCAAACGTTTCGGGAGAATTTCTCCCTTTTTCAATGGAAATTTGTAAAGAAAAATAAAAAATAAAATTGCTTCCTCTAAAATTTAGAAAGCAACATTAAGATATTAAATACTTTTATAAATACAATTGTACATATTGTCTTGGTGACCAGATTACCTTTAAATAAAAAAATAAATATTTATGAAAATTTATTTTTCTCTAAAATTTTTTATAAACATTCGAAAAACAATCCATATGTGACCTTTTATTAATCGAATTTTCTCCCGAAACGTTTGGCTTTTCAAATAAACGTGTTTTGGATTGTTTTTTATAAACGATTTGTATTTTTTCTTTTATACATACTATATATGTAGGTATATATGCATAGAATGAATGTATGTATTATGTATATCATTTATTTGTTTGAAAGAATAGTTTTGAAGTTTGACCTTCATCATCAGTCTTTTAATTAGAAATATTTTACCTGTTGTTTCTTATGGGTTCAATTACCCGATTGTATATAGAAAAATTATGTTGCTATATCCATTCGGGTAATTGAACCCATGAGAAATAAGGATAAAATATTTCTAATTAAATGACTGATGATGAAGGTCAAACCTTCAAAACTATATAGGTAGTCTCAAACAAATAATTTATATTGGTATATACATATTTATATTTGATATATATGTTTATTTGCATTAAGTAGAAGACAACCTCTTCATTGATTTTTTCTTTATGTTGTTGTTGTTGTAGAATGAATGTAAGTTTTACCATAATCATGATTTTAAGTGAGTCAAACAGGTATTGTGAAGAGAACTGATGTGGAATGTAGTCGTGAGGCTGGAATGGACACGAGATGAGGCAGAAGAAGACAACAGGTGAGGTAGAAGCGGTAGGGCAGCGGCGGTGTGGAGCCGAATGGCCAGAGCCAGAGTCCACGTCGATTGGCGTCACGAAAATGATGCGAGAGAACGGCGGCAAGGAGAATCCACCAGGCGAGAGGATGCCACCCGAAGATAATCGCCAGCAAGCCTACCACCACAGGGACACTTGTGCAATGGAAGAAGCCGCGATGGTGAAGAGACACCGCGTCGTCGATGTTCCAAGACCCCGCTTCGATGAAGTGATCGATGTCGATTAGCGAGGCCAGGAAGCCGCATTCCACAATCTGATAACATAAATGATGATGATTAGATAACAGATCTATTTCTCTAATTAGATATATTATCATTAAATTTATATTTTTAAAAAAATCTGGTGTGATTTAAACACATCGCAAGACTTCCACCTGACCCCTCTCGTATATTTATATAATTTTATTTTCATAACACAGCAAAGAAATATGTGTATTAATATGTATAAATATTGTAGTATGTCGAGATTTTCTCAGTTCCTCTAAGTCCAAGGTTTTTAAATTTTAAATTAATTCAAAACATGGCTTTAATGACTATGAATTGTCGCATAAAGTTGTATGTAAAAACAATAGAAGTTTTCGCAATAAGCCAGCCTAGTGCGAATCGGACTCGTATATAAAAATCACCTAAAAATGGCCTCTTTCTAACTCATATCACACCTTCATTTTAAAGAAAAATAAATTTTCACAAATAAGCCTAATTCTTCTTAGATCTTCACAGAAAGGATACCTTACACTCCTTGATAAAAAATATCTTTTATTTTCGAACCCACGAAAAATTTGACTCATCTCACAATAATAATTCGATTATAATTTTAATACAACTTTTAATTTCGAGGAAAATGCATACATATATAACTATAATTAAGTCACAAATAAACACATATTTTTTATGTGAATTTAAAACCGAAGGCTTAATTAATATTTCGATGTTAATTAGGTAATTTTAATTTCCCTGTTACCACCTAGTCCTCTCTTCAACTGTGTAACTTTTTTTTGTAAAAATTGAGTTAAATCCAACATTCCTACAGTCAAATTGGATAAAAATCGAACAAGCGCTTTCGCCAACTCTTTTATTCTTATGACCTCCGGAGACTGGAACTCGCCTTCAGCTGACCCGTATCCTCAGATACCTTCGACCCCTACCCAGCCTATAAAATCCCTTCTTCTTTTCACGATGGAGGGGCCAACCCAGGCCTTTTAGGGGATGCACCTTTTTGGTGTAACTCCTCTCATCATTTTCATAAAAATAAAATTCGAATTTTTTATTGCATATTATATACTGCAAATTTTGGCCTTTGTTTCTGCATAATGGGCTATTTTTGCTGCATAAATATCCTGTCTTTACATATACCTAACTTATAAATTTCTAGTTTTATTTAGTTTTCGAGCTACATTGATCTGACAGAGGGACATCTAGACAGAAAGACATTGTAGCGACAGTAATAGAATTTCTTTTTACTTTTGTACGGAACCCTAAAAGCCATCAAGATTATAGAAAAAACATTTTTTTAAATAATATTTTTAAAATGAATGAATGACTGAGTCATTGATAAAAATGTTTTTATTCAAACTTTTTGTTTTTCAATTTGGAACAATCGAATGTTTTTATCTACGACTTTTATGACGTTGAAAAATGTGTGATCATTAAAGTTTCTGAGATAAAATTCCTTCAATATCTATTCAATTGCTTGAAAGAGGAATTTACAGAAATGGATTTTAATTTATTGATTCTATCAGATGCATTCTGGCAAAATGGGTTTTTATCCGATGCCAAAAAATAATAAAAAAAAATCAGATGCATTTTCTTCTCTTTCATTCTAGTCTTGGAAAATAATTTAGAATTTAGCGGTTCGATTGTTTAAATTTTTTTAATTCACTCTTATATATATAATAATATATAACTTCCCTAATCTTCTTATCAATTTTGTACTATTAAAAGAGAAAGAAAAAACTTTATAAATTGATAAAAAAATAAATTAAAAAATAATAGTAATCTAAAATTTGCGTAAATTCTATTTTAAAATTTGCTTAGTAAGGCAATTAAAAAAAGGTCATATTAATTTCAGCTGAATTTACAAAATATGTTACTTAATCGTAATGCTTGCATTAATTTGATATGATTTTTAAAAAGTATAGGTATTTTGTTTCAAATGACTAGTAAAATAATATTCACAATAATAATTTTTGATAAATGTTTTTAGAATCACTATCGACGGATCAATTTATAATTATTATCTGAGTAAAATTAGGATGTCTAAACGCCCTTTAGAGTATACTATTTTATTTATGATATAAAATGGAGGAAAAAGTATAGACTGTTTCAAGACTTGGTACGGTCGCCAGTTAGAGCTAGCCGTAGTAATTCATAGAGACCGCAGTAAACCTGGATATTTCAAAAGCCTTTGAGCAAGTTTGGCTTGCCAAAGTACCGCGACTTTAAGCCTTTAAAAAAATGGGGCTGGCAAAATTTAGTTAGCTTTACTACAAACATGAGTCAATGTTTAGTTTCTAGGCTCAAAAATAAAAATTTCCCTGACATCCTCTTTGGTTTAATATCCTGAAGATGTGTAACAGGCTGTCCATATTGGGCTTCTAAGTTGCCTCAGAGGGGTGAACCGCGATTGGAATTAGGTGTACACGTCTTTGGAATTATGTGGAATTATTTTGGAATTATTTTGATAATGCCCCTACATCTGTTGATCCTTCTACTTGGAAGTGGAAGTAGGTGTACACGATATTAGGTCGCGGTTCAACCCTCGGTTGAATCTAACCTGTCTTAAGCGGCCCACAGACGATCAACTTGGTCGGCAACCTTGTCGTCAACATGCCATGTTGACGACTAAGTTGATCGTCTGCGGGCTGTGGTTGATATTTAATGGTGAAGACAAAGTTGAGATAAGATCAAATCAGTTTGATATTGCATGTTGACGACAGGGTTGGCGACCAAATAGATCGTCTGTGGGCCGCTTTAGATTTCTTCTGTGGTGAAATCGCCAGCAAGGAAAATTGGCTTCTTATTCAGGTCCAGGCAATTATTCACGCCCCTGCAGCTTCTCACCCTGTACAAGGCCCTAATCCTTATGTCCCAAATCTGTGGGAATCATTCTCTTGCCACCTTGGATGCAATCCAAAGGTGAGAATTCTAATTAAATGAGATCCTAACCTTACCGCCTCCTTCGACTTGCTAGCTCATCGAAGGATTGTTTCCGCGCTTTCCCTATTTTTTCCCGACACTTATAATTTTCAATCCTTCACGAGTCTCGACCCGGGTGCACAAACACCTACACCTCCAACTTTTCTCTTGATCAATTTCTCTTTCTCTTCGGTAATGCAAGAATCTGTCGAGATCCATAAGGGCTGCATATTGTGCGCCCCTTCATGCATTCGATCTCATTAAAAAAAAAAACTTGTATTTGGCATAGGTGCTTGCAATGCCTTAGCTCTAAAAGAAGAAAAAATGATTCTATCTTAGCCCTTTTTAGTCATTTTCCTCCATCGAATTCTCATGAAAGAATCACTCACCCGCACATTTATTAAATAATAAAAAAAGTGAAACTTATTCAAGAATCGGCCGCTCTAGTAATTAATAATAAACTTAAATATAAATGAATTGGGTATAGAAGGGATTAAAATTATGGCCAAAATCTCAGAGTAATTTATTTATTCAGCTTTACGCCAACGTTTCGATCATCAATAGTATCCATCTTCAAAGTAGAGACTAGTTATTAAATCTTCCAACAAATTTTCGTCATTTAGTTGGAACATATATATACAATTTTCAAGACATTTCAATCACATCAGGTTGAACATACAGTTAATATTAAATTGTCCATTTATTATTGCATTTGTGAGCTTTAATTGTTGTCTCTAATTATTATTGAGTGCTTTCCAAGCTAATGGATGGCTAATGTTGATTTTACTAAGGAATAAAAATAAACAATAACTCAGGATTGGATGAAGGCGTCCTGAAATAAATAAGAGGCTACTTTCAAAAAATAATATTTATTGGAAATGTTTTCCCCTTGTAATATTATTTTGAAACTGACGTTTCTGAGAATCTTCGCTCCTTCAGGGTTCAAAAGGGTCAATGAAGGAAGCATATAGTATACTCTTCCTTTTTGCCTCATCTCTCGGTGCTTGTTGATATATAGGTATAGAATTTTTTAAGACTTGCCATCATTCTATATACTAGTATAATATATCAACAAGTACTGAGAGAAGTGGCAAGAAGGAAGAGTATATATGCTTCATTCATTGACCCTTTTGAACCCTGAAGAAGAAGGGAAGATCTTAAGAAACGTCGATTTCAAAATAATTTTACAAGGGAAAACATATCCAATAAATATTAGTATCTGGCGATGCTCGGTAAATTTTTGATTCAGTTAAATGCTATATATTAATCCCCGAATCCCCCTCGCCCCCGGACCACCCCTCCTGCAGCTCCCCCTCCTCCTCCTCCAGAAACTACTTCACTCCCCCTCCCGTATTCCTCCACCACTGCACCCCCCACATTTCCCACACCGTCACCTTCACCCTCGCCCCCGCCCCATCACTCAGTTTTTGCATTTCAAGCCTTGTAGTGGCCCACAGATTTTGTGTATATATGTATAGGTATATAAATAAATACCGTATAATTTTTTTTAATTAAATAACAATTTTTGAGTTTTTTTTTTATTTTATTGAACCAATTATTTTACATGAATTAATGTATACATTGTATTTGAGCTTCGACTTCGGAGATTACTTCCCCACCATCGACTGTCCTTGATCATCTTTTTAGTCCTTGTTTTTAATAAGAGGAAAAAACTAATTAAATAAAAAAACCTCTTTTCCGATAATCCATATCATCCTATTCAATCAATCCGTCCAATTTTTGAGTTCATCAATTAAATTGCCAAATTCTAATTTAGAAAAAATACGTTTGTAGTATTTAAAACTCGATTTTTATTCAATTAATTTTTTTTTTTATAAATTTTATTAAACCAATTATTTTGCATGAATTTATGCATACATTGTTTTTGAGCTTCGATTCCGGAGATTACTTCTCCACCATCGGACACTCGTGTCCTTGGTCATCTTTTAGTCCTTGTTTTTAATAAGAGGAAAGAACTAATTAAAGGAAAAACCTCTTTTCCGATAATTATTTCAATTCGAATATATAATCATCTCTCTTCTCCCAATCAATCAATCAATTAAATTTTTTTATAAATTTTATTAAACCAATTATTTTACATGAATTTATGCATACATTGTTTTTGAGCTTCGATTCCGGAGATTACTTCTCCACCATCGAGTGTCCTTGATTCATCTTTAGTCCTTGTTTTTAGTAAGAGGAAAAATCTAATTAGATAAAAAAACCTCTTTTCCGATAATTATTTCAATTCCATTATTGCCCAATCAAGTCGATTGGATCATTCCTTCATTCTCCCTCTCTCCCAATCAATTAAATTTTTTTTTTTATAAATTTTATTAAACCAATTATTTTACATTAATTAATGTATACATTGTATTTTAGCTTCGATTTCGGAGATTGCTTCTCCACCATCGAGTGTCCTTATTCATCTTTAGTCCTTGTTTTTAGTAAGAGGAAAAATCTAATTAGATAAAAAAACCTCTTTTCCGATAATTATTTAAATTCCATTATTCCCCAATCAAATCGATTGGTATCCTTCTCCATCTCGTCCCATTCATTCTTCAATCAATTAAATTGGCTAACTTTTAATATATATAATAATATTTGTAATGATCTTATAGTGGAATTTAAAATTAAAAAATCAATTAATAATTAAAAGGAAATTAAATAAAAATGTAAATATACATTTTTATCGAGACAACCAGCTGTGAATAATTATTTCAATAAAAAAAAACCCATCAAAAACAACTTAGCCGAAGATGAGATCGAATATCCAACACCTAACCCGTGAATTTCATCCAAATCGTTAGAGCCGTTTTCGAGAACCCGACCGGATATATATATTATATTTACAATTTTTGCTCGTTTAATAAGAGTAGATAGATATCAACAAGCACTGAGTGAGGAGGCAAGAAGGAAGGGTATATGCTTTCTTCATTGACCCTTTTGAACCCTAAAGAAGGAGGGAAGATACTAAGAAACGTCGGTTTCAAAATAATATTATAAAAGGGGAAAACATTTCCAATAAATATTATTTGTTCAAAGTAGTCTCTTATTTATTTCAGGACTGCCTTCATCCAATCTTGAGGTATTAATATATCAGTCAGTCTTCTAACGTAATAAACAATATCAATTGACCTGAATAAATCGGATGGACCATGAAGCCTTTATATGAAGGGCCACGCAGCTCCAGGTGAGGATCCCGATAAGCCCATGAGTAGCATTATCGAGAAGGGCTTTCCTCCACTCGTGTGTCTGGCTGCTTGTGTTCTCCACGAGACGGTCACCTGTCACAGCAACCAGGCCAATTAGGCCTGTCAAAATGCACTCGCTCAAATACAAGCCCCAGGTGAACATGGAAAAACTAAGAACTTCAAAACAAATCTACTTTAAGAGATATATTAATATTTTAAAAAGAGAGAGAGAGTAAGAAGACAAAAAGTATTTAATTATAATATGATTACTATTGACAGTGAAAAAGTCAATCAAATTACCAGCTGATTGTGAGTACTTTTTTAGCGCATTGTCTAAGTATGGTGCACCTCGGTCAATCGGAATTATGGTTGAAAAGCTGATAAAAGTTAACTAAATATCCAAAACTAAAGTTAAATAAATTATATTTTAATCAAACTAAAAAACACGCTTCTAAAAAGTATAAAATAATGTAATAATCAAAAAGTGTGGGGCGCAGAAACATGTACTTTTAATTAATCTCCATAAAGTGCCCCACGCTTTTTGATTATTACATTATTTTTTACTTTTTAGAAGCGTGTTTTTTAGTTTTTTTAAATAATTTATATTTTTACTTATTATTTTTATAGAGAAATGTTTGCGGAATTTAACAAAACAAAAGTCACATTGATTCATCATCATACATACATACATATCGGTGACGTAAAAGACGGCCAAGCGGCCTTTAGCCAGGATTGAACATCAGATTGGGCACAAGATTTTATAAGGGGAGCAAAAGAAAATAAGCTTTTAAATCTATTATCTCTTTAACTTATAGACAAAGGCGGCGCAAGACCAACATTTTTGCTATTATATATTACTATAGGGGGTGGGTATAAAATGTTTGGTGGGGTAGTTTTATCCCAAAACTGATTTCACCATGAGACAGTGTGGAGTCAAAATTACTACTGATAGGGGGAATGGAGGAAGAAATGAATTTATTAATTTTAGTAAGGGAAATTTTATTCAAATTATTGGATTGAGACAGAAAAATATATTTGATTAATTTTACTGAATTTTCATGGGGTAGATGGAGGATCTGCTTCGACTTTATTTTGATTTAATAGGGATTGGTGTGGTTCTATTCGGATTCGTAGCCGTTCTGAAAGAGATAACAGATGGATGACATGTGTGTGGAAGGAGGATGAGAAGTTCCCGGTACTTAATACTAGAAATAATATAGACTGAGAGCCAAATTATGAGATAAAATGTGGTTTCTTATACTTAAATTATATATAATATCAATTATATCTTGTGGTGTCTTATCGGCCGAGTACGAATTCGGATGCTGGCTGAAGAAGCTACTTCTCTAGTTGCAGATGCCTATATGTATATATTAGGGTAGTCCTTATTTCTGGTATTTTCGAATTTTTACGCTCACAGAGGCTCATATGGTTCGAAATAAATAAAAAAAATATCTTCCAAGTTTCAAGTCCCTATCTCAATTTTAACCCGTGCCTCAGGCCTCAGAGCGATGCAAGTTTCCCATCTAAATAACATGGGGTTTTTGGCATTGAACGATCAATTTTTTATTCGGGCCAAAGCAATGGTTTAAAAATTTTGAAACTCTGTAGATTTTATCCTTATAATAGTAGCTACCCTTCAGAATTTTTACAGATTTGTAGCTATTATAATTTTGGAGTCTATAACTTACTAACACTAAGATATGGCAGTATTTTATCTAGCTGTAACTCCAAAATTATAATAACTAAAAATCTGAAAAAACTCTGAAGGATAGCTACTATTATAAGGGTAAAGTTCACAGAGATTCAAATTTTTTGAAATGTTACTTTGGCCGGAATAAAAAATTGATCGTTTAATGCCAAAAATCCCATGTTATTTAGATGGGAAGCTTGCATCGCTCTGAGGCACAGGTTAAATTTGAGATAGGGTCTTGAAACTTGGGAGATTTTTTTATTTATTTGGAACCATATGAGCCTCTGCAAGCGTAAAAATTTGGAAATACCAAAATAAGGGCCCCCCCCCTAATATATATATATATCGCGAGCGATTGGATGACTGGACGCGGTGTGTGAATTATTGAAGCGGATCCTGCGTCGCCAAGCGTATAGTGATGTATGCTGATGGGAAGGCGGCTGCCGGCGGTAGTCACGAGAATCGGAGTCAGTGAGATAATAAAAGCATAGCTACTTATTAGTTCAGAATAATGTAATAAGATAGACTTACAGAACAATAAATGAATAGTTTTCACAGTATAGCGCTCGCGAGAATAACCGTGCTTTAGGGTAGGCACACACAGTCGATTTTCAGTCGGGCGATAGTTTAGTTGATGGACATAAATATATTAAGTTTAATGTATAGGTGCATACACAACACAACTGCAGATCAACTCGATTATTTAATCAAAATCGATCGATGAGCACTTAAGATAAAAAATCGAGCTTAGTTAGTTAATTAGAGTTGGTTATAAATTGATATTTCATCACTATTTTTTTTTTATAATGATATTGATACAAGAAGAAGTTGCACCAAGAATGTACAACCTCTGAAGTCCGTGGTGGACCCTTGTTACGTGAAGATAAGGGGAGATTTAGGGATGGGGTAGCATTCGAAGGTATCTGTGGATGCTGGTCTTGAAAGATCGAAGGTTATAAGTAGCTGGAAAGACGGTCGGGGGAAGAGAGTTCCAGTCTCTAGATGTCATAGGGATAAATGAATTGGCGAATGCGTTTGTTCAAACCAACCCAACTAAATTGTTGGGTTGACTGAAAATCGACTGTGTGTGCCTAGCCTTACGGTACTTCTGGATCTCTCGAAAAGAATAGCTCAAGAGCGATGCGATGGTTTATAAACGGACAAAAACGAGAATCTTAGTATACTGGCAAAAAAATTTCTGTTACGGCCACTTTCCGATCTGGGCCACCTCTAGTTACGGGACTGCGACCAAGTGTGAGTCGAGTTTGAACAGACCCTTAAAAATGAATTAAACAAAGCAGACTCAGTGACGGATTTACAAATAATCTTAAGTTGGCTGAAGCTGAAAATTTTTAACCGATAACAATTTGCGAAGGTGAGGCGAAGCATCTAAATTTTTTCTCAGACAAAATCGTTCCACAGGCGACATCTTTACCTATGTCACCCACACCTTGAACAATACTCTAGAGGCCGGAAAAGAAACCCTCGCTGTAGCCCTTGATATCTCCAAAGCTTTTGACCAGGTTTGGCACAAAAATCTTCTTGCCAAACTACCAGCCTTTGGATTCACACCAACACTTCGCAAATGGATTGAAAGCTTTCTGACAAACCGAAGTATAAAAGTTGTGGTGGATGGAACATCTTCTGAATCGTTCTCCACAAACTCTGGTGTTCCCCAAGGCTCTGTAATCTCCTCCACACTCTTCCTTATTTATATAAACGACCTTATTGATCAAACGGCAAACCCCACTCATTGTTACGCCGACGATAGCACTCTACACGGCAAACCCTCTCTCCCGAATAATCGAATCAATATTGCCTCCTCAATTACTCTCGACCTAGACAAACTGAATAAATGGGGCTCTCAAAATTTAGTTAACTTCAATTCAAACAAGACTCAATGTTGTCTAATTTCTAGGCGCGAAAATAGAGATTTCCCTGATATTCACTTCGATTCGAATACCCTGAAAATGTGTGACAGCCTATCCATGTTGGGCGTCTCTGTCGCATCTGACCTGTCTTGGAATGAACACATCTCCTCTGTGGCGAAATCTGCAGCAAGGAAGATTGGCTTCTTATTCAGGTCCAAGCGATTTTACAAACCCCCACAACTTCTCACCATCTACAAGGCCCAAATCCGCCCCTGTCTCGAATACGGCTCTCATCTGTGGAGAGGAGCCTCAAAATATTCTCTTGCTACCCTTGATGCAATTCAGAAACGAGCCGTCAGGCTAATTGACGATTCTACCCTCACCGACTCCCTCGACTCGCTGGCTCATCGAAGAGATGTCTCCGCCCTTTCCCTTTTCTATAGATACTATCACGGCAGGTGCTCTGATGAGATAAAATCAATAATTCCCCCCAAAGCATGCTTTGCACGCAGCACACGTTTTGCCGACTCCCAACACTCTTTCGCGGTCAAATTAGAAAAGTGCCGGACCACTTCATTCGCGAATTCATATATCCCATGACTTCAAGGAACTGGAACTCTCTCCCAGCCTCTATCTTTCCCAGCACCTATGATCTTCAAACCTTCAAAACCAGGGTGCATAGACACCTACGTCTACACCCTCTCACTTAAACAACTTTCCCTTCTCTTCGGTAATGCAAGGGTCTTTCGAGATCCATAGGGGCTACATCTTTACTGGTGCACCCCTTCTTGCATTCGATTGCATTAAAAAAAAAAAAAAAAAAAACTAGAGCTGTCAACCCTAAGACTGTTTTGATTAATTAATGATTTCTTAGAAATGTTTCCTATCGAGTGAAATACGGTACTAATTCACCATTTACCATGTTCTTTATTTAAATTAAAATAGGGGGCAAAAATGTTGGAACCGCAGAACGAGATGAAAACAAAGAGTAAAGAGGCAGTGCAACTTCTGAAGTGCTCAGGGACATCTTTTAGTAACCGCATCTGTTCGAAAGAGGCGAATTCGTTAATACTTGCGAAAGAAAAATATAATAGTGTTTTCTGTTGGACAATGAGTGTGAATTCAGATAGTGTACTGACATCATCGCTCTTTTAGTGTGTTTACTTAAGTTTTTAAGGTGGCTGCTGCACTGGGTGCAGAAAAATGAGACACTGAATCTTCTAAAGAATTTCCTAGGATCTTCACAGTGGAATGTAACAACGAAACTAATATCTTATATGGGCCTCCTTTATTCAAATTAAGTAGTTTAAATTGAGAGATGAATCTTTACTCAAAATTGCGGTTCTGCTTAATTTTCAGTGACTTTTTAAATTTGGTGACCTCTAACGCGAATCCTGATTGGCCAAAGTAGGTGCTTAGGCTGTGCGTTAAATAATAGCATTTACAGCTGACTTTCATGTTGATTTGTTTATAACTAACTTTACTTAACTCATAAAAGAATAATTTTTTAATATATATCTTTTTAAAATGACTCATTTAAAGTCATTTTAATGGATTTCAAAACATAATTTAGATTATTTTAAAACTTTACTCTATTTATTAAAGATTAAAACCTTTGTATCTTACTATGTTTTAATTGCTATATTCAGATCAGATTGAGCCAGAAAACCGCCAAACTTTGCTTAATCGTCAAAATAAAATATTCATTATTAAAGTCAATAGGTAGATAAATGAATTTCTTCACATCCAGCTGATATTCCGTTTACATGAAAAATCTCACAGGTCAGCAATAATGTAATTAAGTATTTCTAATAATATATTTCATATGCAATTTATATAAAATAGTGTTTGTTATTCTTGTTTGTAAAAATGTTTATTCATCATTCAAATTGAAATTTGTTGAATATTTTCTTTTCTTCTCTTTAATATTCATCTATTATTCTTTATAGAAGAAGAATGGGAATCACCGGGTTGATTCCTTTTATGGAAAAGTCCTCGAGACAAGCTTCAATCAGTGAATTTGCTGGTTCTATGGTTGCTGTTGATGCATACTGCTGGCTGCATAGAGGAACTTATTCCTGTATTGAACAACTTGTCAATGGCGAGCCCTGCAAACAGTAATTATTTGTCCTTATTCGTTAACTGATAATTTTTATGTTTAAGCATTAGTGATCAGTCAGTTTGATGATTTAGATCATGTATGTCAAACTAGTAGTCGGCTTCATTTTTGTGGCACATATATATCTTCAGTCTTGTTTATTAAAAATATGTCTTTCTCATCGGCACAAGTACTGCAGTAAAGGAAAATTCGTTTGTCAGTTAGATGAAATATTTAAAAAAAAAAAAACTAAAGATAAAGGCCATTCCTTCTAAAATATTGTCTACCAAATAAAATTATATATATTATATATTAATTAATATATAGGTGTATATGGACGGGTGTGAAACCTGGACAATTAGAAAAGCGGAGAGAAAGAGATTAGAGGCTTTCGAAATGTGGTGCTACAGAAGAATGATGAATATCAAATGGATGGATAAAATTACAAATGAAGAAGTTCTTGGAAGAATCGGAGAAAGAAGAACCTTGTGAAAGAGTCTGAAGAAGAGAAGAGGTCAGATGATGGGGCACACACTGAGACATGGGGGACTGCTTAGGGATATCTTGGCGGGGGAGGTGGGAAAGAAAAGGGGAAGGGGAAGACCCAGATTAGAATATTTCAACCAAATAATTGGGGGATATGGGATGCCAGACATTTAGAGAGGTCAAACAGCTGGCGGGGGACAGAGTCGAGTGGAGACGGATTGTTGCATCAAACCAGTCTTAGGACTGTATACTCAATGATGATGATGATGATATTTAATTGCATCAATCAGAGTTTATCATCTTTGATTTCCTCTGAAAAAAGTTCCAAGACCACTAGTCTCCACTTCTCTATATTCTATGACAACTAATTATCTTCTCTAAAAGTCCTATTACCCATATTCTTCATTATTTGGGGAAAATATTCTAATCTAGGTCTTTCTTTTTCATTTTGTTCCCTACATCTCTTTCTTAAATATTCAAATATCTCTCCTGTCTCAACATACACTCTATCATCTGGGTTCTTTTCTTCTTCTGATTTATTCCATAATGTTCTTTTTCTAGTCTCTAATCATAACCAGAACTTCTTTATTTTTAATTCTATCTAGCCCTTTAATTTTCAACACGGCATTTCAAATGCCTTCAGTTTTTCTTTCTGACTCTCCAGTCCTCCAGGTTTCCCCATCATAGATTCATTCATTCTATATTCATACAAACATGGCTCAATAGTCTTTCCATGGAGGGATTCGTCCTTAATATATTCAAACCTTTTTTAAGGATAATTTTTGACAATCATGATTATAACATTTACTTCAAGAGATTGACTCGATACCATTTTTTCACTTAAAATCATAATACTAAGTAATCAGAGCATAAGGTCTACAGGCACAATACTTAAGACTAGTAAGATAGTTCTGACTTCTGAGAAATAAAACTCACAAATAAAGTTGTTATAAATAATATTTCCTATTTTTTACCCTGATACTAAGCTTTATAAACAATTGAAACAATTGCTCAGTTGATTTATAATTAAGTAACTTACACAAAAAAAAAACTCGAAAATATAACCTTCCGCATGGCGCAAAGCTACTTACCGCACTGGGTTGATCATTACTTTTAAATCTTTCTAAAAATCTTAAGATTTATATAATAAATTTATTCAAATCTTTAATTTAGAAATACATTTGTTTCATTAAATGATTAAATTCTCACTGTTTTCTTTTTTTATATTTTTTCAGGTATATAAAGTATTGTGTGAATTTAGCACGAATGATCCAAAGTCATAATGTACATCCAATTTTGGTATTTGATGGACGACATCTTCCAGCAAAAGCTGAAACAGAAAAAAAAAGACGAGAGTGAGTATTTTTATACACATATAAAAAAAAATGTTTTTTTTTATAATATATTGTTGTAGTAAAGTAAACGTCTTAAATAACAATAATAATAAGTTAAACTTGCTTTTATTGCGGTTGGGATTTTAAGACAAGAAATTGAGGTGCTTTGCAGGCAATAAGAAGGTGGTTTTTTAATGTACTTTTACTAATTAAAAATAAAACACATGAATTCCCTCAAAAATTTTTATTTTGTTTCTATATCTTTATAAAATTCTTTGTCTGGCGGAATTCATGTGATTTATTTTCATTTTGTTAACCACATCAAGAAACCTAGTAGCTGCAAAGCACCTCGAATTTTTTCTTAAATAACATTATGAAGGAGAGGCAGCCCATAATAATGAAAAGAACAATTATCAAATAAAATGATTTAGGCCAGTTGTATGTCGGGTTGTAAAGTCTTTGTTAAAGTTAACAAAGGGCAAAACCTTAGAATTCACCTTGTGGCCGGCGGGATGGCCAATCAGATGAAAGTGCGTGTTATCTGATTGGCTATCCGGCCAGGCACAAGATGAATTCAATGGTTTTACCCTTTCTAACTTTAACAAAGACTTTACAAACCGACATACAACTGACCCTTATTGGACTTTTTATTGTTATTTTCAACCTTTTAAAACTGAAGTTTCGGAGGGTCTTCCCCCTTCTTCACTGGTTAAAAGGGTCAATGAAGGAACCCTGAAGAAGGAGGGAAGATACTAACTAGAGCTTGCAAAAACCCGATTAAATTTCATATGGTTGTCGGTTTTTCATAAAGTGAAAAACCGGTTAACTCATATTTAGTCGGGTTTTAAAAATAAATTATAAAAATAAATAGACTATTACTTTAAATATACAATAAAACCTGCCTTGAATATAGCGGAGCTATAAACCAAGGAAAATAAATAAAAATATACAACTCAAAATTTAGCAATTAGAATTATTTAAGAATTATATAAAATAAAATGAAAAATAACATAAATTTATTATTAATATTTCATTAAAAGAATAGAAACGTAACATAAAAGATAACTCATAAATCATGCTTTTTTAATTAAATAATAGTTAAGGAAAACTAATGCGTCGAACACGTCATATTTCATTAACGAACCATGAAATAATTTGGATCGAAAGAACTCTCTCACTGTCTGTTGACGAAGGTTGAATCGATGCCAGTACATTTAATAAGTTACTTGAAGCTATTGTTGTAAACATAAATTCTTCATAAATTCTTTATTAGAAATAATTATAACTGTATTTTCAAAGTAATTACTTAAAATTAATTATATACATATGATATTTACTTAAGAAAATTTAATATTTTCGCACTTGTTACAACACAAAATCTGTAACCCGTTGTAAAAATAATATTTTTTGTTTCTGTCTTTTTAAATTTATTGACACTGAAATTCCACTTACTTCACTATAATATTTACTATTTAGTAAACATTGCACTTTCGTTCATATAATGTATACTTTTTTCTTTTGATTTAAATTTAAATAAATTACAATATAAATAACAGTAGAAAAATATATCATATAGTTATATATCACTTGAAAAACCAAAAAAAAAATAATTGACTCTGTTTTATGGGAGAGTTTTAGGTAAATTTTAACAAAAAACCGGTCAACGGGTTTGCAAGCCCTAATCCTAACAAACCTGAACGCGTTTTTAAAAGGTTGAAATGAATTTATTTTATAATATTTTATTTGTAAATTGCTCTTTTCATTATCCTTGAGCTACCTCTCCATCAATTTCATTGATACTACCAGCTCGTCTTCAGGAAAATACTTTTAATATTAAAGTTGGATTATTGATGAGGCAGTCCAAAAAAGAAGAAGACTAATTTACACTATCTTTTTATTCATAAAACTCTGAAACGTTTCGGAGGCTATTCCCTCCTTCTTCAGGGTCTGTAATTAATTAAAATGAGGATTTGGCCATCATTACAATCAAGATCATTGACAAATTATTTTTTCATATAAATACAATTAATATATAATTATATAATTATATGGCTATACAATTTTTTAATCAATACAAAAGAATAAAAAGATAGTGTACAATTATCATCTTCTTCTTTTGGACTGCCTCTATCAATATCCACTTAATTCACTTATCAGTCCGTCTCCAAAAATGTACTCAACTTTTAATATAATTATAACATTTCATTATTTTTTAATTATAGATTTAATTAGTTTCATATATCATATTTATTATTTAGTAAGATCTCTCTTGACTTGTTTTAGGTTTCTTGGCTGCAGGCCTTTGACTTAGAATGAAAGAAAAATAAGTGATATTTCTTTTATTATAATGTATTGTTCGCTTGCAAACATTTCACCAAACTTCATGCTGAAATCATCAGTATTCTATTGAGTGTTAATAGTTAACAAAGACATGTAGGTTGTTTGTTGCTTGTTTAATAGAGATAAAACCATATTGAATAATACTAGTGATGTCAGCACCAAGTCTGTCGAAACGTTTGCAAGAGGATAAAAATTATAATAAAAGAATTCTTCGATTCTTTGTCAAAAACCATACCTGCTTGCTATTAAGTAACCTCTCTACTTAAATATTTAACTATTATATTTTATTAAGATTGGAGTAATTTTTGGAGACGGACTGATAAGTGAAGTTGAGTGGATATTGATGAGGCAGTCCAAAAAAAGAAGATAATTTATACTATCTTTTTATTTTTATTCGAAAAACCGACGTTTCGGAGGCTATTCCCTCCTTCTTCACTGACTTTTCAAAACCCTGAAGAAGGAGGGAATAGCCTCCGAAACGTCGGTTTTTGAATAAAAATAAAGATAGTATAAATTATCTTCTTTTTTTGGATTGCCTCATCAATATCCACTCAATTATATTTTATTTTTAAAAATAAAAATAAAAATATTGTATTATTATTTTGTACCTATACAAATTTCTCATCAATGCTTATGCTTAATTGACCTAAACTAATTATTGTATTCTCTTCCGTGATTTAAATTGAAATATTAGTTCTTGGTAATAAAAATCGAAAAAAATTTTAAATGGTTATAAAATTTTTATTAATCAACATTTCTCCTCCAATAGAGGCTTTCTCGGGCTCCACAAGATATACAAAAAAAAAATCAAGAAAAATAGATTTATCTCAACAAATTTAATTTTGTCGATCCAGTTTTAACAATTTAATAATTGCACTCTTAATTTCGATAGATCTCGTCAACAATGTCGCAAACGGGCAGCTGAACTTCTTCGAGCGGGCCGCAAAGCGGAGGCCCGATCATTTCTACAAAGATGTCTTGATATAACCCATGAACACGCTCTTGCTGTAATAAAAGAAGTTCGCTCTCTTGGAATTGATTGTATTGTAGCGCCTTATGAATCTGACTCTCAAATGGCTTTTCTGAATCTCAATAATATTGTCCAACTTGTAATTACAGAAGATAGTGATTTAGTTCTCTTTGGCTGTCAAAAGGTATTAGAATTTTAATTTAATTTCACTCTGATAATAATTGAAGAGCTTAGTGGATGGACATGTCAAGTTCGAAATCAATAAAACTTGGGAAAATCATCTTAAAATTTATATGTTATCTGTTATAGCTTATAAAACCAAAGAAAAATACATTTGTACATTCATTATCCTTGGCTGCCTCTGCATCAATATTAAGTGATAACTTTTTTGCAGTCGAGTCCATTCATTCATTTACAATGATTTCTTTTGCATTTCTGAAAGAATGCTTTTAAAATAAACCTTATATTATTACGCCTGAAAAATTTTGATTATTTTATTTGTACAACTAATATATTACCAAAGCATGTGTGTGCCATCTGTATCTGTATGTGTGTATCTATTTGTAAATTTAATAAGATGTCTAAGAATACATTTTTTTTTTTAGATATTGTTTAAAATGGACTCAACTGGTTCAGGAATATTGGTGGAACGTGATCGATTATATTTAAGTATGGGTATTCGTCAAGATGTATTCAGTTTGGATATGTTTCGACATATGGCAATTCTCTCTGGCTGTGATTATCTTTCCTCTCTGCCAGGAATTGGACTTGGCAAGGCGTGCAAATTTATTAAACAAGCTAGAGGATTTGAAATTTATAGATCGCTTTTAAGATTGCCTCAAGTACTTAAAATGAATTTACGGGTAAGAAAATTATACCTTTTTTCAATTCTAATAATTAATTTTGTCAATGTTTTGTCATATTAATAATTTAATCATTGAAATAAAAAAAAATTATTTAAAATTTAAAAGAGGTTTTTTGAAGAGAGCTGCAGATTAGTTTAATTTATAAGGAATATAAAAGAGTAGGTTACGCCTTCTTCTTGATGTTAATAAGTATACCTAGATATAAAAAAAAAAAAAATGTCCAGCCATCCTTGTTGCAGAAAAAATCATTGATATACTAGACAAATAAAGCGAACATTCAATTTATCAAATGGAAAGTTTCTTAAAACCTAATACACCCCTAACGACTTTTGTCGCGTAACATGTGTCTGTGGACTGTCCCGAGACATTTTTCTTGTGTTTCGCAACTGTCGCGATACAAAAGTCTCATGTCGCAGATTCCCCATCGAAACGGTGGAACATGATAGAACACTGATTCTCAACCTGGGTTCCGCGGAACTCTAAGGTTCCACAAAGGGCGGTTTGGGGTTCCGCGCCTAGGGGTCAATAGAAAAAAAAATAGAAAAACAAAAATAGTAGTTAGTAGTATCACCCCTCAAAAAATTTGTGATCTAAAGAAAAAAATACTAAATTTAGACTCTAAGTATTATCTTATAGTCAAATAAAACCATTAATACTTGAATGGGATAAAATCAATATTATTGTCTCAGTGATACCATTTTTGTTGCTCTAAAGTTCCTTAACTTTCTTATAATACCTACAACGATTACGTTACATAATAATAATAATAATAAAGCGGTTTGTTCTACAGCATGCGCCGTTTTCCGCATCCAACACGCCAATTCTCTCTATCCAGGATGTCTTGCTCTTGTGAGTTGCCTACTGGTCGTTGCCTCATCTACTCTCCTGCTTCCACGTTCGTCTCGGTCTTCCTCTTCTCCTCCGTCTTTCCGTGGGCATCCAGGTCCATATTTTATGAGGCCACCTATCTTCCGGCATTCTTTTGAGGTGTCCGTACCATATTAATCTCTTCCTTTCTATTCTATCTATTATGTCGTTTTCCATTTTCATTTTGTCCCTTATAGTTGTATTTGGGATATGCTCCAATCTCGACACTCTGCAACTCCTTCTCATCGCATCCATTTCGAGCGCTTGTAATTTTTTTCGTTTTTCTTATTCATGTCCCATGTTTCTGAATTGCTATAAGGCTATGCCTTCCACTATGGACCGATATATATATTTTTGTGTCCTGTTTGATCCCTTTGCTCCACCAGACCCCATTCAGTTGCCCAATAGCTCTTCTGACCTTGACAGATTTTATTTTTAATATCCCTCTCACAGTTTGGCTCCTCGCTAAAGACAGATCCCAAATATCTAAATTCCTTACAGTTTTTTATCACTTTTCCATTGATATCCAGATTTTCCCCCTCTGTCCCGACCGTCAGGTATTCTGTTTTTTAAAGTTTATTTCAGTCCCCATCTATTATATTCCTCTTCCAGTTTACGGGTCATGTAGCTTACGTCATCTATATCTGCTGCAATAACAACTTGGTCATCCGCAAATAATAATGTGTAGAGGTACGACTCGTCAATTTGTAGTCCCATTGATCCATTTTTTTGTCCATTCTTGCAGGGCATATGAGACATATATTCGAAATAGAGTAGGAGACAGACAACATCCTTGCAGTAGACCTTTATTTGTTTGAAACTCATCTGATATCTCATTCTTTATTTTAACTGCTGATCTATTTTTTATATATAGATGTTTAACCGCGTCGATATAGCGCCTATTAGATTGTTGTTGTCTCCAGTACTTTTATCATATTTTGTCTTGGAACACTATCGTAGGCTTTCTGTAGATCAACAAAAATGAGGTGGGTTTCTAGGTTTCTTGCATGTCGTTTTTCAATGAGGTTTCGTAGACAGAATATGTTATCCGTGCATGATCTTCCAGCTCTAAAGCCGCTCTGCTCTTCAATGTCGTTCCATTCCTTTTCTATTCTTTCCTTTAGTATTCGTCCATACAGCCTACCAATTGTACTCGTTACACTTATACCCCTATAGTTGTTACATATTTTTCTATCTCCCTTTTTGTATATTGGCGTGATCCACGCTTGAGTCCATTCCGAAGGTAGTTCACCTGTTCCGTTTATACATTCATTAAATATCTCTGATAGCATTTCAATAGTTTCTTGTGGGCTGTGTTTAATCAGTTCAATTGGTATGCCTCCTGGACCAGGGGCTTTATTATTTTTCATACTCTTCATAGCCTTTTGAATATCCTCAATCGTTATCTCCTCTACTTCTTCTGTCGCCCTTTGTCCTAGTTCAATTTGTTGTTTATAATTTTCTCTGTTTTCTTGTAGTAAAAACTGGAAGTGTTCTCTCCATTCGTTCATTTTAATTAATGATAAATTGCAATTTTCTTGCAAATTTTGCCTGGTCCTTGATATTATTTTCCAAGCTTTTCTCGACCTCCCACCCGTACCAATAAATCTGTCAACCTCTTCACACGCTTTAAGCCACATTTCATTTTTCTTTTCATTTACCCGTTTTTTACTTCCGCCCTGGATCTTGTATATATTTTTCTGTCTTCTGGATCATTTGTGTTCAACCATCTTTGATATAGTAAACTCTTTTTCTTTTATGGCTCCCTCCAGTTCTTCATCCATCCAATAATTTCTTTGTTTTTTCTTTGTGATTCTGATCTCTCCTAGAGCTTCGTATGCGGCCTCGTGTATTGTTGATTTCAACCATTCGTATCTTTCCTCAGCTGTTCCCTCAATTTTATCTCTCA
Organism: Forficula auricularia; assembly: GCA_024734495.1. Classification (NCBI taxonomy): domain Eukaryota; kingdom Metazoa; phylum Arthropoda; class Insecta; order Dermaptera; family Forficulidae; genus Forficula; species Forficula auricularia. The sequence continues at coordinate 5,014,072 of JALMQS010000087.1, read as the reverse complement.
TTTTACTAGCAAGTCTCAGTTTAAATAGGAAAGTTATTGAGTCATCTCCTAGCAGCTCCAAGTTGTAGACCGGATGTCTACTCTTTGCAGCAGTAGTGTCTTCAAAATCGGTTTGGTTATTCCTTTCGATTTTATTAAAGTAGATATTCGCTTTCAGGAGGAAATGGTCAGAGCCACAATCAGCTCCCCGATATACTCGTACATCATTTACTTTAAGAGTTGTCATTTGTTTCATAATAATGTAGTCTATTATGGATTTTAACTTCCTTGTAGGTTGATGCCAAGTATATCTGTGGATGTGTCTGTGTTGGTAGAATCCATTCAAGATCCGTAAGTTGTAGCTTTCACATATTTATTTTATTTTTATTTTATTTTATTTTATTTATTTTATTTATTTTATTCGATATACGGGAGTTATCCCAGTTACAATATACATTTTTATACAATAAATCAACAATTCAACAAAACTAAAATACTAATTTATAGTCTTAATTATTTTTATAGAGAAAAGTTTGCGGAATTTAACATAATGTAATGCTTTTATTATAATTATATTATTTCATTTAAATTGAGTAGGTAACAATTATTTTTATAGATAAATTTAACAGAACAAAAGTCACATTAATAGATAGATAAATAGTACACAGATAGATACATACAGTGAAGCTAATATAAAGCATGTAATAATATAATACAATCTATTAGAGAATTAATCGTAGTGTGAGCAATATCTTTTGATATCCCTCACACCACATGAAAAGAAGTCCAATTGTGAGGAGTTTGCCTTTAGCATCACTCTATTCAGCCCTGTATTTTTTGAATAATTAGTATTACAAATGGGGATAAAAAGGTTTCGACAATGCGACTGTAATATTGAGGTACTTTGAAATTAATATATTGGAGAATTTCACTACAATCAATCAGACCATTCAACAGTTTTCGAAGGAATATCAAGTCATTTTGTAGTCTACGGGATGACAAACTTTGGATATTTAGTTCGGTTCTTAAGAGTCTAGAAGAGGGATAGTTATATGGGGTAAGAGAGTTATTAGTTGATGAGAATTTATATGATATAATTTTTAAAAATTTATTTTGCACTCTTTCAATTTGGTCAATTTGATGTTGGACATGCGGTGACCAAATTAAACTGCAGTATTCCAGCTTGCTTCTTACTAGGGAGTTAAATAGTATTTTTAGGCAGTTGGAATTTTTGAAATTTTTTGTATTTCTATATATAAATCCCAGAAGTTTAAAAGACTGACCACAAATATTTTCTATATGAAGACAAAAAGAGAGAAGACTCGAAGGTAACTCCCAAATCGCATATGTGATCAACCTGAGAAAGAAAGCTACCGCCTATTGAATATGATAGTATAGGTCGAATTTTATGTCTGTGAAAAGATACAACATAGCACTTATCAATGTTAAGCTCCATGCCATTATTCTCACACCATTCATATAGTCTATTAAGATTTGATTGTAGACAAGTAGTATCAATATTATTGCTTATTCTTTTATATATTTTTAGATCATCCGCAAATAGAAGAAATTCAACATCAGTAAACACTGAAAATATATCGTTGATATATAGTAGAAATAAGAGAGGCCCCAAATGAGAGCCCTGGGGGACTCCTGAAGGAACATCAATCACTTCAGAGGTGGAGTCATTAATTTTGACGGTTTGCTTTCGATCCAATAAATAGGTTTTAAACCAATTTATTAATTTACCTGTAACTCCATATTTTTCTATTTTGTGAAGTAATAAGTTGATATTAACTCTGTCAAATGCTTTACTAAAATCAGTATAGATGACATCGACACGGGATGACTGTGTAAGAGCATTTAGTAAATATTGTTCTAATAAAAGAAGGTTTGTTGTTGTTGATTTGCCAGTAACAAATCCATGTTGCTGAGGGATAATATACTTAGTTATTGTCAATAGTTTATCACGGATTATACTTTCAAATAATTTTGGAATAGTTGATTGAATACATATAGGTCGGTAGTTAGTTATTAGGGAGGGGTTTCCCTTTTTTAAAATTGGTCTTAAGTAGCTGATCTTCCAGCAAGCGGGAAAGATTCCTGAAGTTAGAGATAGGTCAAATAGATTTAATAGAGGTATACATATTGATGGGCAGTTCTTCAGGATAATGGGAGGAATATTATCAGGTCCTGATCCGGTCAATCCGGTCAATCTACTGCCATTATCATTTGTAGTTTCTTCTCCGAATTGACCAATAAAATTGTCATTTTGTTTTGATCCAGTTCGTCCATTAAAATCTCCCATCATGATTATTTCCTTCCTACACCCGATATTTGAGATCACATCCGTAAGAGTAGCTTCAAATTCATCTTTAATTTCAAGGGAAGAATCATCTGTTGGCGCGTACACTGCTATTATCATTATATCCCTTCCGTATATTTTAACATTTACGGTTAGGAGTCTTTCATTTATATATTCCCAGTCCTTTATGTGTTTTTTGAATTTTTTATTTATTGCTACAGACACACCTGCCCGAGCTCTCTTTTCTTTTGGGACCCCACTGTAGATGTGGATAAAATTTTGCTTTTCTTCAATTCCTGACCCTTTCTTCTTTGTTTCGCTCAGAACACACACATCCAATTTAAATCTCTCTAGCTCCTGGAACACTTCTCTCTGTTTTGTAGATATACCTTGTACATTCCACGTACCAAAAATCATTTGCCGTTTCCGTTGCTTTTGTCTTTTCCTATTTTGACCGTCCGAATTCCGAGGCTTTGCGTTTGGATTGAAAACTGTTTAAACGTTTTATGATGATGAGTTGTTGGCCCATCGATCAACCCCCAACCTGGAGGGCCAGGTGTTTTGTAGTTAGAGTTGTCTTCTCCTAGCCTTTGGCGAACCAACGTCGAGAACTACAAGGCAGCAGCTTTTTTTTTTTTTTTTAAAGAAGAAGAAGAAGGGGGGATAGCTCGATATATCGTTGAAAAATAAAGACCCCTAGCCCTCGTTGCCTAATAGCTTCGGGGTCGGAAAAGAACAAGGGTTGACCAAGGGAGGTCTGATAGGAAAGCAGAAAGAGAGGAGTCTGACACAAGTAAGTGGAAGCAATGTCAGGACTCAGCTCGGAACCCCGTGGTCGCCATCCACGTACCCACAAGAAGTGAGATTCTGAGAATATTAATAACAAAATGAAAACATCATTTAAATTGTTTTATTATTTTTTTGTTATTAATGACGTTTGAAATAATATTGCTTTTCAAATAGATGAGAATGTTATTTATGAGTATACATTGAATATGTAAAAAAATTCTGTCCTATCCGAAATGGACATATGTATATCCCAATGATATTACCAAAAAAATTTAATAATATTATTATTCATGAAAATAAAAATGTTAGGTTTTGTAATTTAAAATGCAAGTTTTCCCCAAAATCTAGCAAATTTTTAAAATGTGCCAACACCGTTATCGGCGGCGGTATGTTATATTTGGAAGCTATAAAAGTAGCATGATGTTGATATTTTGACGAAAAATTAAATATCTCATATTTTAGTGTTAGGGGATTCCTCAGAAATAAATATAAGTACTCTAGGGTTCCTCGCTCTACAAAGGGTTGAGAAACACTGTGATAGAGCAGGTAGTGGTACGTATTCCGAGTCAGTATTTATTTGACCGGTCACCGACTTTTTAAAATATTTCATTCACTCATATGCAAGTACCAAGAATATATTTTATAAAAGAATTGAATCCGAGTGCCATTGGCTTGATATAAATATCCGATCTATTCACCCCAGAGGTTAAAGCAATAATGGCCTGGATAGCATTTTGGCACACAAGTTCATTCACCGAGGGGTGAAATCAACCCTTCTGACATATAATAAAAATTATCCCTAACACCTCACTTCAGTAGTTGTGACAATCTCGGGGTGTTTTCTTTGGTAATTTATTTAATTATTTGTTTTGTTTTTTAGATTCGTTTTGGTTTATTAAATATTTTTAATTTCCTCTCAAATATCTATCTTATTTAACATACTATTTTATTTAATGATTCATTTTCTTCCAATGTCATACTCGATTTTGAGCGTTGGCGAGTGCATCCTCTCCATAGTAATTTTCCTTGTTCACCGGGATGTTTTCACGTTAATTTCTTTATTTTTATCTGTGGTTTTATATTTTATAATTTTATAAAGATTCTGATAATAAATACTGATGTACTGATCAAATTAACTTTTATTAATAGCTATTATTAAAAACAAAACAAAAACACTTCCACACCAGGAAATGAATTCAATTTTTAATTTAAAACCTGCCATTGAATATGCCTCTAAAATTTTTATAGTTAGAATGAAGATGAAGGCAACCCTTTCAAACTATAGTCCCAAATTTATAAAATATTTAATTATATGTATATAATTTTTTTATATATAAATGTGTACTTATTTATATCAAACAGGAGACGTACTCTGATTTATTTCTTATATATTTAAAGTTATTTTTAGGTTCCTGACGATTATCGTAATGAATTTCTCCTCGCTGATTATACGTTTCGATACCAAATAGTATATGATCCTATAAAAAGAAAACAATGTTATTTAAATGAGCCTGAACCTGGACTAATCCCACCAAATTGCGTCGGAGAAATAATTGATGATAATATGAAAGCATATCAAATGGCTCTTGGAAATTTGGAGCCATTTACTCTTGAAAAAGTCGATGATTGGGATCCGGTTACAAAACCTGTCAGGCCTCTTGGTGGATTTACAAGTATTTGGGATCGAAAGTAAATATATATTCTTTAGAACAAATTTTATTAAAATTAATAATTTAATTCAATTATTTCAAAGTATATCCTCCTAATTTATTTTCACACTTATTTATTTATCATTTGAACGGATTAATGTTCACTTACATTAAATTCAATAAAAACAAAAATTTAACCCAATACTATATTTTACTAAATTCAGGGTGATTCTCCACGAGTGTAAAAACCTTCGGATGTCATCATTTTAAGCAAAAAATGTTTTATGAATATCGATCGTATTTCCATTGAGTTATAAACACGTATCATCACAGTGTTTTTGCAATTGCAGCGATCATTATTCATTGCGATAACTTTCCCGAGGGTTTATTCAACCCTGTAAAAGAAGTTCTTTAGATGACCCCAAAGGTGTTATGTTCTGTTTTTAAATAGCAATTAATATTGATTGTGTGTTGATTTCATTGTTAAATTAATATTAATTAAATGTATGTACATCATTTTTTTGCTTAAATTGACCTCCAAAACAATTTCACAAAGTTTTTTACACTCGATGTAAATCACCCTATAAATTATGTTTCGGTCACCATTTGCTGACCATTCCAAACTACATATCATAATTTATAACTGAGGATAGCCATCCAGAATTGACTGAAACACGTAGAGTGAGAAAATAAATAATTTAAAGATAAAACAGATTTAATTAGGGAATATATACTCAAAACATTCACAATTAATAGACGAGTATACCTATATATAGGGCAAAGCTGCTCATTTTCAAACATGGATTATTAAAAAAAAAAATGTTTTGCTTTAACTTATAAACACTTCCGATGTTTGTGGGTACATATATTTTTTTCTTTAATATCCTTGATATTTTAATTAACTTTGGAAAATTCGAGTAATTTACTATACTGCCAAAACGGCTCATTTTGATGTCCTTTTTACCACTCCAAAATTTCGTTAGTGTTTTTGGGACACCTTATATGTATATATTGAGCTCTTAAATTAAATTATAATTCATGATTAACTTTTATTTAAATAATCTCAAGATATGTAGATTTTATTTAGCGATTTACCCTATTTCTACCTATACTGGTTTATTAAAACACTTAAAAGATTTATTAATTATTCAAAAGTTTCGGAAGAAATTATTTCTTTATTAATGAAAAATTGTAAATATGTTGCTTTATGAAACGTTTGGATAATAAATAAACGTTTTGAATGTTTTTATAAAAAACTGTATTCATTTAAAATAATAAGAAAATCAAGAATGTATTTCAATATAATGTCATGCCATATTCTCTTATGAAGATAATTGATAACTGTTAGGTTTTTAGCGAAGCTAGAGGGGACTCCCTTCAAACCTTCACAATCAATTCCAATAGGAATCACGCAACAGGGATGAAATTGGAAAAGCTGTAAATATGCCATCAGCAGTGTTTTAAGAGGATCACCCATCTCAGAACAAAATTTTGCTTAACTTTGGTTTGGTGATCCATTGGGGGACTAGTACTTTAAACATGCCAAGCCGTTGGCTATATGTACATTAAACTGTTCAGAAATGAGCTCCAGGCAATTGTTCTCTATTTGTATGAATATAGAATGAATGAATGAATATACCTAAACTGTGAATTATTTATTAAAATATGAGCTCATATAGATATTTTCAAATACTATATATTAACTTGACTTTTCTTTATAAAATATATTTTCAAGCATTTATCCAATTTTACAATTAATGCTTTTTATTTTTAGATTCAAAACAGGACCTCCATTAAGACGATCTCCCCGTAAACATGTATCGCCCATGAAGACTTTCTCGAAAGTTATTCAATGTAATGTTGATAAATTAGTAAATAAAATTGAAAACAGATTTAAATCCGTAGAAAATGAAGATTTGGCAAATATTTATGGTCCTAATACAGATAAATTATCGCCAAAAAAAGAGGAAACGAAAGTCAATTTACAAGAAAATGAAGAGAAAACGAACGAATTATCACCAGCAAAAGATGAACCTATAAAGGAGAATACTAAAGAAAATTTTCAAGAAATTGAAGATAAAGAAATAGACAAAAGTGAAAATGAAAAAGTGGAGCAAGAAGAATCGGAGGAAATTGCATTTGAAAAAAGATTAGCCTCTCCAATAAAGGTTTTGAATAGTAATATTTCTGAAAATAAAGGCGTTAAGAGGCCCGCGGACGATAGTCCACTCAATGAATCATTTCAGGCTAAACGAAACAATACAAATTCCTCTCCAAAACGAAATCCATTTTTTAAATCTCCGCCCAACGAAATCTCTCCAAATTTACTTGGATTGAATAAATTTAAATCGAATATTGTTATTAAAAGTCGATATTTTAATAATCACACAAATCCGCCCAGTACACGCACAAGTTTATTTAAAAAAGTTCAAAAAACCGACGAGAAAGAAGATGAAGTAGTGATGGTCCCTGAAACACCAACTCAAAACGTATTTTATGAAGTACCTGAAACACAAACTCCAGAGAAATTATCTCAATCGTTCAACGGAACCTGTATTGTCAATGAAACGCTCTATAATAGAGATGAAGAAATTCTCGTTGTTCCTGAAACTCAAAATGAATCTCCTAATCAAGATATTTTACTTGCTCCTGAAACTGTTCCAACTGAAATATCAATTGTTCCTGAGACTCCCGAAACTGATTCTTTTAATCCAGATATTTTAGTGATTCCTGAAACTGCTCAAACTAAATCTTCAAGTAACGAAATTTCATTTAAATAAAATAATTCGTGATATGTAGAACTAATGTTAAGGCCACGTTGCGAGAGCTTCGCTTAAGCTAGATTTGTGAAAGAACAAATCCAAAAATTCAAGAAATCTTTGAAACTTGGACTATAAGTCATTAAAAGCATAATACACATACTCTTAAAATTTGAAGACGATTTACCACACCAAACATGAAATAATTGCAATTAAAACTGACAATTTTAACATAGGGTAGATAGGGAAAGGGTGGGGATATGATCATTATTTTATTTTTTTCCTTGAAGGACTTTCACCATCTTGATGAAAAACTAATATTTGTTAGAATAATATATTCGGAGTAACTTAAAAAAAAATATAAATTATTTACCACGTAGTTTTGATATAAAAAAACAAACAAAAAAAAACATATTTGGGCGATTATTTTTAGTGGAGCACAATGGCTTGGAAACGATCCGGCAAGTATGTGTGTATCCCTATAGAGATTTCGTAGTGTGAGTGCTACAGTCACGTTAAAAAAACATAACCTAAAATTTTAGTTCCGTTCATATTTATAGAGTGGTTACGAGGCTAAAACTTTTTGTGTGGATTGTCGCGAAAGAACCTCCTTAACTGCACGATATTTGAATGACTCATCCATATAAACAGTCATTTGAAAAACAATCGGATTGGGCGTTAGTGATACACTTTGGCATCGATATATCTATGTAATCAATATGTTTTTTTTTCTGTCAACCCACTAGGAGGTTTTTGGCAAAGATTATTATATTTATTATTATTATTTTTGGTTTTGATGTTTGACTAGATGGCAGGCGGCTGTATATCCCATATTATGATCCAATGCATTTTTTTTTCAATTTTATTTTGAATTTCAAGTTTATTGACTTGAAACGTCAAGATAAACTAGAACTACTGCTAGGTGTGGCCACTATGTATCCTAGCTTCTAGGCAGAGGTTAACTATCTATCCATAATTATAATAGGATTAGTAAAAAAGATACTTATATGCATTTTTAGAATGGTTATATTATATACTAGATGAAGTAGGAGGTATCAGCCAAAGATGGAATCACTGGGTTCAATAAAACACCTTTAATAAGACGTTTCGCCCTGAATTTTATTTGGCCATCTTCATTCAATTAGGAGTTATACACAAAATTCGGTACACATATGTGATCGAACCAAGCCTTGTCAAAAATAAAAAAATTTAGTTTCATGTGAATTTATAACGTGCCTGGACCCAAAAGTTTCAGAATGAAAGTTATATTATAGTTTCAGTGATTATTATATGTATATGTATCTATATCTAGCTCATTTATTTGTTTTGTTAAAATGGAATTAAGGTAGTTCTTTCACGAATGCAAAAATTCAAGAAGTCTTCGAAACTTGGAATATAAGTCATTAAAAGCATAATACACACACTGTTAAAATTTGAAGACGATTTAACACACCAAACATGAAATAATTGCGATTAAATTTTTACATATCATAGATTGGAAAAGGGTGGATCATTATCTTATTTTTTTTCACTGAAGGAATTTCACCATCTTGATGAAAAACTAATATTTGCTAGAATAATATATTCGGAGTAACTTCAAAAAAATTAAAATTATTTACCACGTAGTTTTGATAAAAAAACAAACATTTGTGCTATTATTTTTAGTGAAGGGGATAAAATATCAAAGGTTTGGAAACGATACATTCAAAATAGAATAGAGTAGCGTAAAATGTACAGTCACGTTAAAAAAACATAAACTAAAATTTTAACACCGTTCATATTTATAGAGTGGTTACGAGGCTAAAACTTTTTGTGTGGATTGTCGCGAAAGAACCTCCTTAACATGGCTTAATCATAAATAGTAGAGTTAAACTATTTTCAAACGCCTCCCAATCTATCCCGGGTTCGAACCCCGACTCGTCCTTTTGACTATAATAAAAAATCTTTTTCTTTGTTCTCTAATTTAAGTAGAGTTAAAGTTAGAGAAATATCGTCGTTATTAGGAACTATGGGGCGAATTAAAAAAATAAGAAGTGGAAAGGGTTAATGATGCCTTATATCGACCACTAGTAAACCCCTAACAATGGTATATCGACAAATTTGGCGAACACGCAGCTTGCCTCATTTGGTATGGTCTATCTAATTATTTTATTAAAAATTCTTCCACAACTTAAGTGACTACCCAATTTATATTCTTTTATCTTCAAGGCTTATTTGTCATATCAATTGAAATAAATTTAATAATGCCTATAAATTATTTTTATTTATTTATATTCATTCACTTAACAAATAAAGATTGTCAACTAGTGGTGACTGAAACTGTTTAGTAAATAATTATAAACAAATGAAAATAATTTATCTAGTAAGTATATTAAATTTATTACATTTGTTTTGACAAATAATCTTTGAAGTTGAAAGAATAATAATTATTTGAATGAAAGCTCATAATTATTTACTATAAATATATTAAAAACTTGATTTAAAATAAAAGAAAATTTCAAAAATAAAAACAAACTATGTCTTAAATCATAGGTGTCAAACTCAATTCGTGACTTGTGCCAAAATAAAAAGTGTGAAGTTTAAGAGGGCCGCAAAGAAACTTTTAGGGTTCGTAGAAATCTAGTTATGTTTTTAAATATAATAGAATTAATAATATCAATAAAAAATAAAAACATCTAAGGTATTAAATTTTAATATATGTATTAACAAAGTATAGAGAACAAATAAGGCATAATTATAAAATATAAACAAACAATACAATACTACTAAAATAATAATTTACTGTTTCTTGCCTGATACTTGATTTCTTTTCTGTGCCACAAGTTTTTCTATTTCTGGAGAAATACTATTTGCCGTTATAATTTTTAATACCGACCCGAGGTCTAGCTAATTCGTGATCTGAGTGGAGACTTATTGCAATTCATAAGTGTAAATAACTGCTCGCACCTGTATGTACGACCAAACATGGAGATAATCTCATATGATATGTTTCTAGTACATATTTTCAAATTTTACTGGTAAATATCGGTAAATTTCGGGCACGCCAACTTCCTTGAATTTTTCTTTTAAATCCGAATCGCACTGAATCTCTATTACTTCCATGTGTATATTATTAGGTACTAATTCTATATCTATTGAAAATATAGATGAAAATAATGTTAATTTGCCATCCATGCATTTGAAATCTTCAAATCTTGCTTCAAATTCACTTCTGAGATTCGCAATCCTTTCAGCGTATTTCTGATAAGATGCAGTGCTACTTGAACTTGATTTGTACATGTGACAGTGGGACCGCAAAAATTGACGATGCGGGCCGCGAGTTTGACACCTATGTCTTAAATGGAAAAGAGATGTCATTACATCTCTGGCCCTATCCGAGCGGGAAAATCCGTGACGTGGTTGATTAACGCACTTGTGGCCTATACTGCTATAAACAATAGATCATCCATTATTTTTTTTTTTTTTTTTATTTTATAATAATTCATTAAATGTAGAACTAACTAATTATTTTTATAAATATTTAATTAATTAATGATGGTTATTTTCTAAGTACCTATATTAAAAACTTGTTTTTCAAATTAAATTAAATTTTCAGATATTTCATTTACTTTTGAGACACCTCCTGATGAAAGTGACGAACCAAGTATTATAGGTACTAAATCATTTTTTATTAATTAATTTCCTGAGTAAATATTTGAGAAGTCAAATATTTAAAAACTTTTTTTTTCAGAATCAAGTTTTTCAAAAAAAAGAACGAAACTGATGCCCCCACCACCTTCCTCCCCAATTATATCACGTTACAATAAAAAAAAGAAAAATACTCCTCCTATATCGTCAACACAGTCGACATTAGCAAGGTTCGGATTTAAACCAAGGTAATTATTTTTAGCGAATTTAACTTAATGCACTCGCACCGCAGCCGAACGTACTGAGCATGCTTACTTTAAATACACAATCGCACATATTTTCCCCTCTCATCTCAATCTAGAGATACCCTAAATAATTCTGTTGATGTTAATGGTCAATTATAACCGCACAAAGCGTCATTAAAGTATGCAAGAGGGAGGTTTCAAGCTTCTTTCGTTGACCCTTTTAAACCACGAAGAAAGAGAAAGAAAATGATATTCAATATAAGCTGACGTGTTGTGATGTGGCCATCCACTTGACTTTACCGTACAACCTGGCCCCTCACTTATATTTAATATTTAATAAAATTATAATCATGTAGGGGAGGAGGTTAGTTTTTGTATTGTAGACTCGTGGGGGCCCACTGATTATGTATACAAAATTTGGTTGAGTTTGGTACAAGGGCCTAGATTTTCATTTTTTGACCCTACACCCCATTTCGGGCCGTTAGTTTTTGCATTTTTAGACTTCTGGGTGATTATGTATACAAAATTTGGGCCTAGATTTTCATTTTTTGACCCCCCCCCCCCCATTTTGGGTGGTTAGTTTTTGCATTTTTAGACTTCTGGGGTCCCACTGATTATATATACAAAATTTGGTTGAGTTTGCTCAAATGGCCTAGATTTTTTATTTTTAACCCCCCCTCCACCCCTCTTAATTTTGGGTCGATATGCACCAAAATCTAATCAGCTCTTAATCTCAATGGACCAAAACTACGTGTGAAATTTGGTTTCGATATTCACACTAGTTTTTGAGCTAGCTCGTCCACAAAAATTTGGTAACGCACATCAGACTAACAACCAGACAACCAGACAGACTAACAGACATTTTGACCAAACAATTATTATCTCAAAAAATATAATTTTTTCGATGTTCACTTATTATGACTTTTTTTGTAGACCGAAATGCCATGGTTTCGATCAATTTTTTTAATCAAAATAGTTCCAGCCGTTTTTGAGATATTTCGAAAAAAAGAAGGAAAAAAAACACTTTTTTCATGCACGATTACAATACTTGACCATACCCTGTATGATAAAGTAAAAATTTCTATTCAGAATTTGTAGTTTTCATTATCCTTGGGAAGCCTTTCCATCCATTCTCAATTGAATTCTATCAGCCCGTCACCAAAAGAAAATACTTGCAATTTATTTGAAAAAAAGTGTTTCCTAACAGAAGACAAATTTCAACATTTAATTTACAAACAAAATGCATTCTGTAATTATATTGATTTTTAGTATAATAATAAAATGCGTCCCTTGTTAGGAACCACTTTTTTTATTAATTTTAATTGTATCTACTTAAGAGTTTTAGCCACCGGTTGACCATCTAGTTGTAAATTATGTTAAATTTTTAGAATTGATATTATTTTTTTATTCTTTACACTATAATTTATACATTCAAACAAATATATCTCATGACACAACTTCTATATATTTACAAATATGACAAATCATATATTATATGAATGTTATATTTGAACCTAATTTATTTTTATTATTGAAAAGTAAAATTATTTTTGTTTCAGGAACAACATTTAAAATACTCATGGAATGATTTTAATGTGATCATATCATGATGAAAGATTTTCGTTTTTTATTCATCATATATCAAGAGAATCAAGATGTTATTTATTATTCTAGCCATAAATTATAATTTTAATTTATTTTTATATACTCAAGTTTTTCTATATATTCTATTTTATAAATAGTGACGAAAGTTTTTTGTAATAGAATCAAATCTTTTTTTTTTCTGTTATTTATTAAAGTTGCAAATAAAAAAAATTGTTAAAAATCTAATTATAAATAAAAATTATATAAAATATAACTATATTTTTCCACAGCCCTTGATCGAGACCAGGGGCGGTTCTAGAGCCAAGCAACCCAAGACACATAGTAAAAGTTGTGCAGATTAAATGACAAAAAAAAATTATAAAAAATTATTTTTATTTAATTTTTATTGATTATAATAAAAAAAATTGTTAATTTTTTTCATATTTCCATTTAATTTTAACCTTTAATTTATTGTTTACATATGGAGCCAAACTAAAAGCTCGCTTGGAGTAAAATTTCGGGTCCCACCAGCCCTGGTCGAGAGACATAGAATACCAAGATACTTGTTTCCTGTTAGAAGGGTGATCTCTAATTTTTTTTCATATGATAAGGAAACAAAAAGGTGTAATACCTAAAATCATCTGATTCATGTATTGTCAGATTTATGATTTTTCCTCTTTAACCTACTAAATATAAACATCATGGAGTAATAATTCATTACCTCATAATTAATTAGAACACGCGGATTCTAATCCCAACTGGCCCTACAAACTTAAAATCACAAGTTTTAATGCATTAATTTTCCCCAAAGTCAAACATCTTATTAATATTTTAATCAAAGATTATTTTGGGAAGGGTGAAGAGTCATTATTTTATTTTAATCTATTCTTAAAAATATTATGTTTATTATAATTTTTTTTCTCATCTTAAATTTGGTTATGATATTATGACTAATGCAATCTGTCTTAATTTTCTATAAGAATAATTACATTTTTTACTTGACCATACCCTGTATGGGTAAGTATTTTAATCGTGCATGAAAAAAGTGTTTGTTTTTTGCTTCGTTTTTCCAAATATCCCTGAAAAACGACTGAAACTATCGGTTGTTCGGAAAGTAATTTCGTTTTTTTTTTGTGGAAATGAAAGACAGTTTTCGTATAATAAACAAATACTTTATTAAATTATATATTGGCCGTTCTGGTCCAACACCTTTTGCCATCTTTCTGGTAGTAGCATAATTCCACGCTCATAAAATTTTTGGTCTTTGCTGGCAAAAAACTGATCGAGGTGGTTTTTGACCTCCTCATTTGAGGTGAAGGTTTTACCGTCTAAAAAATTTTGGAGTGACCGGAACAAATAATAATCCGATGGTGCCAGGTCTGGAGAATATGGTGGGTGTGGCATTGTATCCCATTCAAGCTGTAAAAGCTTTTGGCGAGTGACCAAACTTGTGTGAGGTCTCGCGTTGTCTTGGTGAAACACTACACCTTTCCTGTTGATTAGTTCTGGCCTTTTCTGTTGAAGTGCATCATTCAGTTTGTCCAGCTGATGACAGTAGACTTCCGAATTAATCGTTGTGTTATCCGGTAAAAGCTCAAAAAAAACGATTCCTTTAAAATCCCACCAAACAGACAGCATCACCTTTTTTTGGTGAATATCGGCTTTGGAAATGGTTTGAGCCGGTTCATCTTTTTTGCTCCATGACCTCTTGCGTTTGACGTTGTTGTATACAACCCATTTTTCGTCCCCAGTGATGATTCGCTTCAAAAACGGATCATTTTCGTGACGTTTGAGAAGCGAATCGCAGACGTCAATGCGGCGACACAGATTTCTCTCTGTGAGAACATGGGGAACCCATACATCGAGCTTCGAGGATAATCCCAGGCCTTTCAAGTGGTCATAAACTGTTGAATTTGATAAATTTAACTTCAATCCGATCTCACGTGTTGTTATTCGCCGGTTCGCATCAACTAATGCCTTTATCGCGTCTTTATCAGCTTCAACCGGCCTTCCCGAACGTGGTGCATCTTCGACATCAAAATTGCCGGATCGAAATTTAGCGAACCAGTTCTGGCACTGGCGTACTGTCAACACACCTTCTCCATACACATCGGTCAATTTCTTTCTGGCTTGAACAGCATTTTTACCCTTTCTGTAGTAAAACAGTAAGATATGTCGAAAATGCTGCTTATCGCTCTCCATATTTAAAAGGGCACCAACCAAAAACTACTGCATAGAATTAATTAGAATTTTTCACACACAAGCCTTGCTATATGAGCTCTCAAAGCATATAAAAATTATACGGCTTAAGTGTGAAGTTGGGCGCAAAAAAATACAATTAAATCCTCTGTCGGAAAAAAACGAAATTACTTTCCGAACAACCAAAAAAAATTGAGCAAAACCATAGCGTTTTTTGGTCAACAATAAAGCCCTTAAGAGTCAACAACGAAAAAATTATATATAACGAGTTATGTCAAAATGTCCGTTAGTTAGTACGTTGTACGTTACCAAATTTGGTGTATGATCTAACTCAAAAACTAGTGGGAATATCAAAACTAAATTTCAAAAGTAGTTTTGGTGTCCATTAGATTAAGAGATGATTAGATTTTGGTTGAAATCGAGCCAGAAATTAAGTAGGGGAGTTTAAAAAATTAAAATTATAAGATTTTCAACCTAAAAACAAACAAAAATTAAATATAGGTATTAACTACTACAAAATGAACTTGTAATAAAAAAGTGCATTATTCTTTTTTCGGGGGCCAAAATGGGGGGGGGGTTCAAAAAAATAAAACTCAATATAAGTACGAGAACCTTTAATAGATTTGTACGACGTTTAGAAAATGACTTACTATATGAAATCGGTAATGACCAAAAGTCGAAGAAAGCTGATATTTCTAATAAAATAGTCTCATAATTAAAAGAATATATTATAAAATGCTGATGGATACATCTGCTTATTTTAATAAAAAAAAAAATAATAATAATAAATAAAAATAATGTTAAAAAATTTGATGAATTTTAGAAAATTCTATTTAGGTACCTATCTAAATTATAAATTGGAACGTCCCTCCCCTCACTCCCATTGAAATGTAGGTAAGTAATAGGGACTATTTCAAAAAGCAAATTATAGCTGTTCCCAATTTCTATTTTTTTGTTCAAATTATTTTTTCTATCCTTAAGCATTTCGATAATTTCTTTCCCCGAATGTTAAAGAGATAAGGCGGCCGGCCAATTTATCTCTTTCGCATTAGTTTACCGGGAGCTTTTCTCAATGTAAGTTACATTCTCCATTTATATGTATATTTTTGCACTTAGAGACTATAAAGTAACGTATTTTTCGCCGTATAAGACGCACCCAATTTTAAAGGAGGCAAATCTAGAAAATGGTGGGCTTTTGTATTTGCCGTATAAGACGCAGGCACTTTCCCCCCCGATTTTGGGGAGAAAAAGTGCGTCTTATACGGCGAAAAATACGGTAACTACTTTCTTCATATTATACCTATATTGTCATAATATGTTATTTAATTCTAAATGAAAAAAAAATTGAAACGTTAAATGAAAAATCGAATTAATATCCCTAAAGGAAGTTCTCTCAGCCTAATTAATAATTCATTTTATTGTCATGTTTAGAAATTACTGAAACATGGAGAAAAATAAGTTTCAATCATGCTTTTTTTCTGTTCGATATTTGTTTGTATTCAGACAATAAGTGAAGAACAAGAAATCTTCTGCTGGAATTATAAATTTTATTTATTTATAACGAAACTATAGTCTCGTTATAAATAAATAAAATTTATAATTCCAGCAGAAGACACACTCTTTTATAGTCTCCTTCAATATATAAAAATTCTGCTACTCTCGGCACAAAAACTTTCAATTTAACAAGAAATCGTAGAAAGATCATTATTGTGCCAAATTGTTCGTAAGTATCTTTAAAATGAAGAGTTGATTAGATTTTGAATTTTCTAATTTCAGAAAATTTATTAAAAAAATAAATAATAAAAATCGAACCGTCATATAGGAAGCTATCGAATGGTTATAAATAATGAACTCTAATACAGCACACATGTTTGTATTAATAAAGTCCATTCAATTAATTTTATTTATTTATTTTACAATACATACAAACATAGGACCTTGGGTTCCGAGTCCCACCTAGTGTTCATCTGTTCATACAACACTTTACTAGTAGTTAAATAATTAACAAAATTGGCAAAAGAGTTTAAACCAATACAAAAATTTAAGTAAAGAAAGATTAGAAGACATAAAGGAAATAAGAGTAAGGAGTATCAGTTATTGGGATCCATAAAGAACGAAACCTGAGAGCACCAAGAGTCGGGTTTGCATGAAATTTGGATGGAAGTTCATTCCAAAGCCTTGCACCATGCACCCGCCAATTTGAAGGAATGAAAGAAGTGTTTAGTTTTATAATGCACCTGCACTAGCGTTGTCTTCCTGGTGGAGCGACCGACGAAAAATAGATTTTCAGATTAAGACGGGAAAATGAATTTATCAGAATTTAATAGCTTATAAATAGAGACCGGATTCCTATGGAATTTAATATTTTGTTTGCAGCCACCGAATCATGCATCTAGAATACTGTGGGTTAAATTTTATACTGCAATTTTTGCATATTTGAGTAATAATGCATAAAATTGCATATTTGAAGGATATTGCATAAAATTGCATATTTCGAGCCAAAAACATAGGTTTTAAAAGTAATTTTTCGGAGAAAGAATGAAAAAAAGATTAAGTAAAACAGGAGGACACTAATTTAAATTCAAAGAAAACTGAAATAGGCTTCAACGACACGAAGTGTAGTGTTGGACTACGAGAGTTGGATTACAAAAGATGTAAACAACCTACAAAACAACAACCCACTCATTTTTCTTATTATTCAGTTGTACTAGATACGATGTTCTACACGAAAATGACGAAAAGATTGAAATATTTTTCTTCCAAAGTAAAAGTGGGTGGTTTAAGTTCCTTTAAATTCGCCCCCCAGTACGCCTATGAATGTGGAGCTCTCTTTTTCATCGTATAAATCAATTTTAAGTGACCGTAGACTTATTAACCTGAAGATAATTTAGAAAAATACTTGTAATCATAATAAAAATTACAATCAAATTTTAATTATTTTTGAGATCCTTTGTTAATTATTTAATTATTTTTTTATTTTTATTTTTTAGTGGCCCTTAGTAACTATAGTCCATTTTGGCCATTGAGTGTTCGTGTGTTGTGTGTGTGTGAAAGTGTGTGTAAATTATTGAAGGGATCAGATTAAAACCGCTCAAATATTTGCATTATTTTATTAGTTTATTATTTATACG
This sequence comes from Forficula auricularia, assembly GCA_024734495.1. Taxonomy (NCBI): domain Eukaryota; kingdom Metazoa; phylum Arthropoda; class Insecta; order Dermaptera; family Forficulidae; genus Forficula; species Forficula auricularia. The sequence goes on along the minus strand of JALMQS010000087.1, from coordinate 4,995,805 downwards.
TCAAAAAGAAAAGCTTGTTAATATAAAAAAATAAAAGCAATACAATGCAATCGTGTCTGTTAAATAAAACTACCCCCCCCCCCCCACCCAATATTTTTTTGATCCCATTTTTTGAAACATTATTATATTTATTATGTTGATTTTATTCAAGTGCACCTAATATTTCTTTGAGTTTAACGATTTTCTAATATATTAAATGAAATGAAAATTGTTGTCCAATGTATTACTCAATAAAAGTACATATTTGACACTTTTGGTGTCTATAGCTTACTTTATCATTTTATTTATTTCATATTTGATTTTGACATCTTTTGTTGCATATATTTGCATATTTCAACTTATTCTGCATATTACTTGCATATTTCAGCATTTTCAACTGCATATTTTGCCAGTTTTTACTGCATAAAAATCCTGTCTCTACTTATAAATAATCATACAACACCGCCAAGCGTAAAACTTAGATAGTTGTGTGTCTAAAATGAGTTTTTTATCCTGGTCCGAAAGATGGCTACGTGATTTTAGATTTAAGACATAGCGGGTGCATCAATTCAAAAGCTTATTTCTAGTCTTTTGCCCGATTTACTATCGAGGGAATTCGAAAAAGATTATAACGCAGTACTGAAAAAGAGGTGCTAATAAAAATTGTTGTTCTGAATATGGGCGTTACGTTGTATTGAATTTATTCACCAAATTCAATATTTTTTCTTTTTGCATATTCGTTCTTAGAAATGTCTGAAATGTGGGGAAAATCACCTTCAATAATTATTTTATCTGTCTATGTATCATTTTGAAACATTATTATTTCTATCTAAATAGATGTATTGGATTTCAATATCCGTCATATCTGATATCATAACCCAAGAATAGAAGATTTTAGAAAGAAAGAGCGTTCTGGTGCTAAAATGTTTGCATTTCCAAAACGAAGATTTAATTAAATGTGGGATTTTCTAGCCTTAGAACATCCCAGGAAACCATAAATCGATTTGTTATGCTTATCTAACTTTCCATATAAATTTCACCATCACTGCCTAACCCTTCACACAATTTTATATAATGATAGAGTTTTTAAGGAATTTGGTGTTGGTACTTGGTGAAACATTTTTTAAAATTATTGGATAAAAATACTTGGTAGGTTTCACATTAAGATATAAAAAAATAAAAATAAAACGAATTTATTTTTGGAGAATCTTTAATCTCGATATATATATTTCGGGTGACTAACCCATCTTCAGGAGAAACAGAAAGTAACTGAGTTACTCTTAGGCCCGGTTGCTTTTTACCACTAACCAAGGTAGATGGTAAATGGAGCCACTGGGATGGCCAATCAGATGACAGGCACATTCAGTGGCTGTCATCTGATTGGCCATCCCAGTGGCTCCATTTACCATCTACCTTGGTTAGTAGTAAGCATTTACTTGCGACATACAACCGGCCCTAAATGTGAAACCTACCACGTATTTTTATCCAATAATTTTATATAATGATCTTTATTAAACAAGATTTCATTTCCAACTGAAAAGTTCATATAAGTGAAATGTCTAAGACCAATAGTTTGGTCGTTAAAATTTTTTTTCATTTTAAAAGGTAGTTTATTTAAAGACCAATTTGAAAAAACGCTAATAACTCCGTTGAAAATTTTTTAAAAATATGAAATTAATAGATATTATAAAATAATTAATTATGAATCATTTAATACTATTTTGAACGAAATCGATTTGGTGCTTTTTGAGAAAATGGACAAAAACCATCTGAACCGTCAAAAAATGATGTTTTTGAAAGTACGAGATGGGTTTGAAAAAAGTTAATAAAGTCATATGAAAAGAAACATTGACTTGTGACATGGAGGTGAATTTTAAAATGTTTCTAAAACGGCCTTTCATAGACTGTTTTCGGGGGTTTTGACAATTTTCTCAAAAAGTACCAAATCGATTTCGTTCAAACTATTATAGTATTAAATGATTCATAATTAATTATTTTATAATATCTATTAATTTCATATTTTTTTTAAATTTTCAACTGAGTTATTAGCGTTTTTTCAAATTGGTCTTCAAATAAACTACCCTTTAAAATGCAAATTTTCTAATAATAATTATTTGCTATAAAAGATCAATGAAAATAACACATAGATATGAATATTCAATAGATTTGAATAAATATCTAATGAGAAAAAAATAAAACTGTTGGCCATTTCTAGTTAATTCGCTCCCGGAGAGAAGAAATTGAATCTTTTCATACAATTTCTTTTAAACTACAAAATTCTTAATCAAAATGCTATTTTCTTATATAAAATAGACATACTGTGAACCTTCAGATAGATGAAATCGATAAAATAAGATCGATTTCTTTCTTATTTATAATTATTTTGGACTCTTATATCCAGAGGATGTCTCGCCATCAGACACCTTATTTGTCATTGATTCAAGTCCATTCACTCTACAATATTGGAATATTTTTTAACGACCAAACTATTGGTCTTAGACATTTCACTTATATGAACTTTTCAGTTGGAAATGAAATCTTGTTTAATAAAGATCATTATATAGAATTGTGTAACTCAAAGGGTTAGGCAGTGATGGTGAAATTTATATGGAAAGTTAGATAAATCTTGCTCTAGAGGCTTAGATATTCTACATATTAAAAAACTCCAATGAAGAAACATTTTGATAGTTTAATTTACTAAAATTAAGTTCATTATCTATAATTAGCTCCGATGACTATTTAAATTTCTAGAGACGATTCTTCTTCAAGTGCCATATTCGATTCCGAGACTCGACGATTACTGTGGAGAGTATCCTTTTCATTGTAATTTTCCAGGGGTGGTACTCCATTGCCTTCCCCGGAAAGGCTCATATTATATCCGGTCAAATATTTGGAGCGAGTCTGGCTTAAACCCGGGCAGGCTCTAATCAGAAGAGCATATAGGTAGAGACGAGAGGTGAACCGCGACCTAATATCGTGTACACCTACTTCCACTTTGATTTCCAAGTAGAAGACAATAGATGAAGGGGCATTATCTAATGAATTCCAAAATAATTCCAAAGACACCTAATTCCAATCGCGTTTCACCAGATGATTAACCATAGGATTAAGCATTCAAAATTAAATATTTTTCTAAGAAATGTAAACATTATTTTAAAAAAATAAAAGCGATTTTGGATAAAGGGTGCCCTTATTAGATAGCATGTGAAATTTTTGTTGATATCCGTGTCATCAACCAAATTCCATATTTTTTGATTCAACAAATTACCTGGTCAATTCATTGGGCTTGAATTTATATATTGAAAAATATTTACATTTACATAACTCGTAATCAATAGATTTGAGAAATTTCTCTCATATTAACTTTTCTGATGGAAATTAAATACTTAGGTACTTTAATTATATAAATTTGTGTACTTCAAAGGGTTAGGCAGAAATGCTGAAATTTAAGTGAAAAGTTAGATAAATATTCACTACAATACTCATTGCCCCTCTTAGAAAAATAGAATCTCAATTATTACGAGGCATCACTTTTGTATTTCTCATTAAATTATTTCGTTATTTCCAAAATTTGTCAATTCTTCTAAAAAGTTAGTTGATCTCTAAAAGGATTACCGAAATTGAAATCTTATGGTGATATTCAGCTGGCCGGCTGCCGCCCTAGGAAAACTCCCTAACTACGCCAATGGTCGTGATCACAAAAAACTTAAACTATTTACTTATATAAATCAATATAATATAATTGTATAACATTTTAAATAAATATTTCTATAATATAAAAAAACGAAATTAAAATTTCTCTTTGCGAAAATATATTAAACGACACGATATTTTTTTCTTTTATAATAATACATTGTAAGTTTATAAGTAATAAAAATTATTAAAAAAAATTGAATGATACTAACTTGAAATAAATGTAAAATGTAGATATATATTTTTATACAACTACGAATATATTACTTTTAGGCACTCACTCTACTTACATACACTTTTTTTTATTTAAAATTGACCTTGTCCGTTAGAACATTTGGCCAGTGATACATAAAATACATATTTTTACAAAATTTTATATAATTATAATGTTAATTAGGTACATAAGCTAAATTGAAATTTGAAACATACATTATTTTAAGTATTTTTTTTTCAAATTACCTTTCTACTGTTTACGCAATTAATCACAATTATGTTAGATTAGAATAAATATACTTAATTAATTAATTTTTCCTAAATATGTATCTAACAATAAATCGACTTAAGTCATCGTTGAGGTTTAAATATAAAAGAAGAATTCATATTTGTTGGAAGTTCTACTTTTCTTTGGATTGTTGTATAAAAGCGTTCAATTTTGTTGACATTGTTTGCGCATCCCAAGTAAAAGTGGTTGATATCCCCAATCGTGGACCCATCACAAGAACAAAAAGGATTCTCTCGAAGACCTATTCTGTGCATATGAGCTGGAATAGTAGCATGGCCTATTCTAAGCCTAATTAGTTGAACAGTTATTTTTCTGAACAACTTGATGTCATTAAACCATGGTCTTTTTGGTATATTAGGCTGTATGTTGTATAGACGCTTGCCTTTATTTAGAGCTGTATTCTACACACACTTAAATATTCTCAAAAAATTGACCATACCCTGTATGGTAAAGTAAAAAGGAATGTAAAATGTAACAAAATTGTATTCTCTTGTGTGTGACTCTACTGATATGAGTACTATGCTCACCTGAAAAATAATCTTTGAAATTAAATGCAGTAAAAAAATTTTTCAAGGTTAAAACGGCATCTCTTTAGTTCGCCGCTTTTATTGTCTTTCAGCACCTTTATTCGGCACCTTTATTGTTCGGCTCCTTTATCGTGCGGCATTTATCGTTCAGCGCCTTTATAATTCGGCCGGGGCACCGCTCGCACCACCCACGCTACGGCTCTGTGTATAGGTACACCTAATTCCAATCTTAGCCCAAACAGGAAGTTGCTATTGAAGACATATGTATGGAGCATAGCCATGTACGGGCGTGAAACCTGGACAATTAGAAGAGGAGAGAAAGAGATTAGAGGCTTTCGAAATGTGGTGCTACAGAAGAATGATGAATATCAAATGGATGGATAAAATTACAAATGAAGAAGTTCTTGGAAGAATCGGAGAAGAGAGAACCTTGTGGAAGAGTCTGAAAGAAGAGAAAGAGGTCAGATGATGGGGCACACACTGAGACATGGGGGACTGCTTGGGGATATCTTGGAGGGGAGGTGGGAAAGAAAAGGGAAGGGGAAGAACCAGATTAGAATATTTCAACCAAATAATTGGGGATATGGGATGCCAGACATTTAGAGAGGTTAAACAGCTGGCGGGGGACAGGAGTCGAGTGGAGACGGATTGTTGCATCAAGCCAGTCTTTAGGACTGTATACTCAATGATGATGAATTCCAATCGCGGTTCACCCCTCGTATATACCTATATATAATATTATGAATGTTTTGATATTTTTAACCGACTTCAAAAAAGGAGGAGGATCTCAATTCGACTGATTTTTTTTTGTTTATATTAGGTGCCTGATTTCTTTGCCAATTGTGAACCGATTATGATGATTTTTTTTGCATTGGGTTCAGTATAATTTCCGATTGGTACCATATAAATTTCATTGGTATTGGACCTTTTTTTGTTATGTATGTTCGCGCATAACTTCTTTGTTTATGAACCGATTTTAATGATTCTTTCTGCGTTTGGATCAGTATAGCTCCAAGGTAGTCAGGATACCTAACTATTTAATTATTTATTTATTTTATGTATGTTCACCGAGAACTTTTTGCCATGTGGACCGATTTCGATGATTCTTATGAGCAAATAATCAAAATTATAATAAATAAAATCTTTTATATATATTTTAGGTTAAAAATAAAATAAAAACAATTCTGTTACCATCGACAGTGAAATCTTTTATTCAACTTTTATATATATATTTCAATTGACAAAATTAAAGGAATACCTATATAAAAAATTCACTTAAGTAAGCAAAATAAAAATATAAGTATTAATAAATGGGGGAAAAAAATACCAAATGAAAAAATCCTCCCCCCGTTCTTTTAAGTATGAATATCCTTGAATGTTAAGGTAGTTGTTTCACGAACTACTACTAAAACACTAGCAACAAGTTAATGCTAGAGTATATAGAACAGACAATAAGGATTCATAATTCAGAAGCCCAAAACATTTTGCTGTTATGTATCACTACTAGCCAATCCCGTGCTCTTTTGACAAATCTGGAAACATTGTCCGAGCCTGAATATTTTTATCATAGAAATGACAGATAAAACACATTATAAAGGTCGATTTATAAAACAAAAAGTTCTTAATAAGCGATTGAAAGCTCTCGAGACAATGACTGAAGCGAAAAAAAACGTCAAAAAATGTACTAAAGTTAACTCACTTTTTAGATTAAATACATGCATTGTTGACCGCTTGTTTTTAGTAAAAATGTGTTGTAACTATATATGAATTAAAATTTTCTTAAAAAATGTATTAGTTATTGTTTTATGTTGGGTTAGTTTTTTATAACAATGGTAAGAAGAGTTTCAAAAAAATCCTAAGAAAACCCCCATGGTGAACAACTTAAGCTGACGTGTTCTGATGTGGCCATACACTTGACTTTACCATACAACCTTGCCCCTCACTTATATTTAATATTTAATAAAATTATTTATAATCATATAGGGTAGGGGGGTTAATTTTTGCATTTTTAGACTCCTGGGGGCCCACTGATTATGTATACAAAATTTGGTTGAGTTTGGTACAATAGCCTATATTTTCAATTTTGACCCTACACCCCCCCCCCCACACACATTTTGGGCGGTTAGTTTTTGCATTTTTTAGATTACTGTGGGCCCACTGATTATGTGTACACAATTTGGTAACGCACAGACAGACTAACAGACATTTTGACAAAACAATTATTATCTCAAAAAATATAATTTTTTCGATGTTCACTTATTAAAGCTTTTTTGTAGAACGAAATGCCATGGTTTCGCTCAATTTTTTTAATCAAAATAGTTACAGCCGTTTTTGAGATATTTCGAAAAAAAGGAAAAAAAAAACACTTTATTTCATGCACGATTACAATTCTTAACCATACCCTCCCTATATGGTAAAGTTATATAAGTAAATGGGGGAAAAAATACCAAATGAAAAAATCCTCCCCTCGTTCTTTTAACATTCACTAGACACAAGTACGAATATCCTTGAATGTTAAATTAAATTACGCGATTGAAATATTAATGATTTCGATCTTTCGTTATTAGAGCTCCCAGCGCGAGCGCCATCGTCCGGGCGGACGGCAATTCAACTTTCGCTCGCCAACTCTCCAAGCAGCCAAGCGCCAAGCAGTCTGTCTTCAGCAGACGACGCGAAGACATCAAACCATCCACACAGAGAATTGGCTGTTTGGTAAGTTGTTTTATAAAAACTATTTTTTATTACTAATGAAGTTATATTAATATATCATATTATACACTCACGAGCAAAGAAATGGAATCATTCTCTTTTCATTAATTTATTAATACATTCTATGTTTCTTTGTAATTTATTAGAAATTTAAATATTTTTTCTAAAAAAAAGGGGGGGGGGCAATAATAAATATTATTGTTTTATTTATTTTTTTGAATTTGAATAATATCCAACCTCCAAAATTTTCATTTTTTCCTAATTTTTCATCCCAAGTCAAATAATTAAAAAATAACTGGATGACTTTTGATGCAAAACATATTGATTTAATCATTAATCTTTGGCTTTAATACAGTATAATTTATAATCAATATAACATTATTTATATTTGAGAATTAAAATTACATTTAACAAATCGCAAGGGAGGTGATTCCTTTTCTTTGCTCGTGAGTGTAATTTACTTTTTTTGAATTCATAGATTTGTCTTATACTTTTTTTTAAACTTTTTGAGAAACCCCTAAAACCTCATGCTCTTAGATTTACTCGAGGGGTGAACCGCGACCTAAAATCGTGTACACCTACTTCCACTTTCATTTCCAAGTAGAAGGCAATAGATTATCTAATGAATTCCAAATACCGTGTACACCTAATTCCAATCGCGGCTCTCCCATCGGATTCACTTATTGTATACTTATTTATATTTCCACTTTTTTAATAATCTAAAAGCCATGAATTTCTTTGACCTATGTAACAATCTAAAATCATACATATAATAAAAGTCTAATCTTTGCTCTTTGTCATTCATTAAAATTCAATCAAATTGTATGAATTATCATAAATTTCAATTTCATTGGATGCCACTAGTAAATCCATTTTTCTATATACTTAAAATTCTTCAAATAACGCAAGTTAAAATATTAATCATTTGTATGTTTCATATAGGATTTTACATTACGAAAAGTTTTGAGTGATATTTGTCTTTTATTAATTTTATCTATATAAGTAATTCTCTTTTTTAAAATCATATTTTTTATTTATTTATTTTATTATACACCTATTCTTCGTTTTATTTCAAATAGCTCATTTGTAATAGTAGTTGTTTTTGCATGGTTAAGACTACGAATTGTTATCCTTTAAACACATACCTAGTTTACCAATGTAATTTGGTAAAAATCTTTTTTTATTTAGTAACGTTTAGGGAAAGCGGTGTTGGTTTATAGTGAAACATATTAAACACACGAATTATTTGACGGATTATAGTGGTTTTTCACAAATAGGAAATAAAATTAAAAAATTAGAAAAATTTTTAAATTGAGATTTTTTATTAATTGAATAAAAGATTTCACTGTCGATGGTAACAGAATTGTTTTTTATTTTAGGTTAAAAATAAAATGAGAGAGTCTTCTGTTTTTAAATAAAATAATTTTTAATTATTTCTGAGATTTTTTTATTTATCTCTATACATATTTCGGGCTATGAACCCTTCTTCATGAGGTTTAACAAAAGACAGCCCGAAATATGTATAGAGATAAATGAAAAAATCTCAATTTAAAAATTGTTCTAATTTTTCTAATTTTATTTCCTCTTTGTGGAAATAGCACTATAATCCGTCAAATAATTCTTGTTTTTTTACTTAGGGAAAGTGGTGTAGGTTTTAGGTGAAACATGATGTTAAAAAATAAAGAAAAGGGAGTGTAGTTTCACAGTGAATGAAATAAAATTCAAATAGGTTTACAGAAACTCAATATATTTCGGATTATTAGTCCATCATCAGGAGTTTACAGATTAAAGTTGTTTTTAATCTGTAAACTTCGATGATGGACTAATAATCGAAATATATTGAGTTTATATAAACTTCTGAGTTTTATTTCATTCAATGTGAACACTACACTCCTTTACTTTATCGTCGTTTCTCTCTATTTAATATACACTTGAGGACAAAAAAAATCGAGCCACCTATACTCTCTTTTTCTAAAACTTGACTTAAATCAGGTTCTAGGCACGGATTGGAATAACAAAGGTGTCATAACATAAGGAATTTATTACAGTTTAATAAGAAATAAATTGTTACATTTTGTACACACATTTCTTGATATATGGAAACGAACAAAAGCAAACTTTGTAATTTTAAGATAAAGAATAATTTCATTATTTTTCAAATTTATCTTACATTTTATTTTTATTTTTCTCAATATATTTAATTTAATTGAATACAGAAATTTAGAATTAAACATTAGGTACACTTTATTTCCAATATCTTAAAATTACAAAGTTGCTTATATTCTTATTTATTTCTCCATATATCAAAAGATATTTTTAAAAAATCTAATAATTTATTTCTTATTAAACTAATAAATTCCCTAACTTACGACTCCTCTTTTATTCCAATCCGATACCTAGAACCTGAAATAAGTCAAGTTTTAGAAAAAGAGTAGGTGCTAGTTGGCTCGATTTTTTTGTCCGTAAGTTTAGTTTATTTTGTATAGTTTTCTTGCCCGTCTTAAGGCTATATATTTTCAATTATTTTTCATAGCTTACTAATTTATTTTGATTCAATTTCGTCATTTTAGCTTTACTTATGCTTAAGGAATCTGTGACGACTTTAGTTCCGCATTTAGTTCCAGAGGCCAAGGTGGTAAAAAAGGGGAAAAAGTAATTCTCTTTCTCTTTGTCAAAACAAGATAAAGTTGATATATTTTAAAAAGTAGAAAATATATTCAGAGTGTAGAATTATTATAGTAGACACAGCCACTATTGTTTCAATTTTTTTTTTATTGACTTTTCGGTCTTTTTAGCCATAAGCCAATTTACGATACTATTTCTTTTTCAAATTTGTCTCTACCCTCGGAGATTTTAGCCGGATGCCTCGAGTCGGATTCGAACCCGCGTTTTTTTCTTTTTAGATATCTATTTATTTTATGATCACTTATTAGGACTTTTTTGTAGGCTGAAATGCCATGGTTTCGACCCATTTTTTTTAATCAAAATAGTTTTAGCCTTTTTTTGAGAAATTTCGAAAAAACGAAGCAAAAACCACTTTTTCCCCACATACGATTACAATACTTGACCATATTTATGGTAAAGTAAAAATTAATAAAATACTATGATTTTTTGTCAATGATACCAAGTTTTTTTTTATTTATTTCATTTTAAATAAAATATTAAAAATACTCCTGGTTTCAAATTCTAAATAGTCAATGCTATAATATTAAAGTAATATTGAAGTAGACAATAAAAGAGTGTTTTCTGCTGGAATTATAAATTTTATTTTATAACGATATAAATAAAATTTCTAATTCCAGCAGAAGACAACTCTTTTATTGTCTACTTCAATATATAAAAATCTGCTTGAATTCGTTGAAATATTTAATTTTTTGTTTATTCATGTAATAAGTCTCAATAATAGACAATAATCATTTCCGACCATGGTTTTATTTTTTTCTGTAGAGAGTTAAGTGCAAAAAAATCGAGCCACCAATAAAAACTTTATTAAATAGTATATAATTTTTAATTTTTTTACAAGGAAACATACATTATTAAAACTATTGGTTATTGAAAGTATACTTACCACTTGTCGTTGACTTAACCCTTGATTAATTAGGCAACACAATTTGAATTGCTTGAACTTGAGAAATATCCATTTTGTATATTTTATTTTTCTATCAATGATGCTTATTAATTCAAAATTATTCAATTTATTGATATTTCAAATGGAATTTGATCTTTTATTAAAATTTTATTTAAATGTAACTGATATTGAGAAAGTAGGATAATTTGTAATTGTATCTTTTAATTTAATTTTATTTATGGTTTTTTATGAAATTCAAAAATTATCAACGAATTTATTGAATATGTTAAATTAAGAGTATTTTTTTTTTATATATCTTTCCCCCCTTGGCCTCGATCCATATATAGCCTTAGAAAACATCGAATCATAATCCAATTTTGCAGCAAATCCACATTTTATACAAAATATTATTTGAAAGATGGACAAAGATAGACTTCATCATGGGTGCCAGCACATATTGGAATAAGCGGCAATGAATCAGTGGATATCCTCGCTAAACAATGAGGCTTTAAAAGAAGAGGATTATCTTTAACTCATGTATATATATATATACGAGTATATCCAAAAATTCATTAAATCAAATATAATAGAAAATTGGAAAAAGCAATGGCAACATATTAACAATGGCAAATTGAGGAAATATGTGCACTCAAATAACAGGTCTCCAAAAATCAAATCTCTATAGAGAGAACAGGTGTGTTTCCCGTCTAAGAATCGGACATTGTTATTTAACACATGGTCACATTCTTCGGGAGAAAATCCGCCTGGTGCATCCCCTGTGATCAATTAGTCAATAAAACTCGTATAATATTCGAATATCCTTTATATAGAAATCAGCGAATTAAAAATGACAGTTTTTCAAGGGATATCTTAGAAGGGGAAGATTATATAATTAACAAAAAAATTATCTCTCAGAGATAGACCTATTAAAGTACATTTAAAGGGTACTTATCCAACGCTTTCAGACATATATTTATATTCCTGTTTTATTTGATATTTGTCGTATTTATTTATTTACCTATTTATCTATTAGCTATCTAATAATCTTGAGCTGTATAGCTAAAACAAGTGACGTCAATGGCCTCGTAGCCGACACGCCAATAATAATTAAAAATAAAAATAATTGATCCATATAGATCATTTTGGCCAGGGAAATGTTGTTATATAATTATATAACGTATATATGTTGTATTATTATATTTCATTAAATTTTTTTGATAGCTATTATATATTGTATCACTAACTTTGCTATTCAGGAATAGACGAGAGAAGAATATTCATATTTGTTGGTAGGGATATATGATCTTGAATGTTTATATAAAATTTATTTTTTAGTTTAGTTTAAGAGTTAATAGAACAAATTATATGAATATTTGTAAAAAATTTTAAAATAATTTGCTATTTAATCAAAGTTTTTATTGGTGGCTCGATTTTTTTGCACTGTAGTCATATATCACTCTTAGAGTCTGTCTGCCAAAAGATTCTTGAAAAAAATATTTAGAAAAGAGTTAGCCAACCTTCTTAATTGACTAGGTCATTTTTGATATCTCGATTAACAAAAAACAGAAGTGGGTCACATATTTACTTAGCATTTTAATTTTGATTGCATCTTATCTGCTAGTGTTTTAATCCAAGCTTCATAATTTTTAATTTTCACCCTTATATCTGCACCACGTCGATTCCCGCGCGCTTGATTGAATAAAATTCATATGGGAAAACCTAAAAGTTGTATAACTGAACTTTATTGGGCATAAGTATCTAAAAGAAAAGTGGGTCCCTGAAATCTAAGTTTACTTTGTGACGCTGGTCAGTGGTTCACCATTTCTGGTTTAGATAGTTCATTCAGATGATAAAATTACTTTCAGGCTTTCGGAATAAACATGGAGAAAATTAAAGAAGATCAAATTTAACACACAAATTCAAATTAATAAAGTTAGTTTTGGTCAAGTTTTATCTTTCTTTTTAATGTTTTTAGGTCAAGAAAATTCTCTTCGTCAAGACCTTTGTTTTCGAGTGCACTATCAGCCAGACCTGAAACATGGTTCTTTCCCCCAGAAGGTATCTTTTTGATTTATTTACAAATTTCATTAATTCCTTCTATTTTGAAACGTTAATTTAATAGAACATTGTTTTATTTCCCATTTCTACCCACTACACTTGTTCCAAATGTCTATTTTAATAAGTTTTTTTTTTTTTTTTTTTTTTAAATAAAATTAAACATTTGATAAATTTTTGACAATAAATTGATAAATTAAATAGCTCAGTCTCAAGCGTTTTTTTACTGATAGAAAAATTTAATAAATTTGGAAAAGCTCATTTATAATATAATAATAATTAATTTTGATGGATTGTTCATTATTTCATTTCGAAATCAAAAACTAAGTTCCAGAATCGAATGAATTATTATTAAATAAATCGAAATTAAAAAATAATTAAAAATCTTTTCTTTTTTAAAGTACATACACGAATTTTTCTATTCCTACTTGAAGTTCTAAAGATTGAATCAATCAATTTTAATTTTTATTTGTCTATTTTCAGAAAATATCTTCAATTGGAGACAAGAAGGTGGAGGAGCTGAAAGAAACAAGCTTGGTGAGTCAAAATTATTTTTTTCACGAAAAGGTCAAAAATATATCGTTCAATGAATAATTTTTACAATTTCAGAAATTTTTTTATCTAAAAAGTGTTCTATTTTTAAAATTTTTTATTTTTTCTATTAGTCTATTCATATATTTTATATATTGATTGATCTTTTCGTTCTCCAAAGAGGACGCAAATTTAGCATTTTTTTAAGTTGGATAAACGTGAATACAATATTAATTCACTTATAAATGGATCTTTATGCATTAGATTAGCTTAGTTAAAAAAATTCTTATTTAGTTTAGAAAGAATTAAAAAATTAAAACGATAAATTTTTTTGATTTCTTAAATTCACATATATAGTATTTTATTCAATTTAATAAATATAAAGTAATACAAATTTAATAAATAATGCTTTTAAATATGTACCTATTTGTATTAATCTTTAAAATTTTAATGATTGATAATATAACTTCACATATTAAGTTAGCCATTAAATTTTAATTTTTCAAAACAATCTCAAATCAGAACAATTCTCAATATCATGTTAATTAATTAAACATTTTATTGATTAGATAACTCATTCATTCGTTGAGATTTTAAATACGATTTAAATTTTAGGAATTAGTTTAGAAATATCTGCAGGTTTTCAGGTCTGATTTCACAGATCATCAATGACTTCGGTGGACTTCGAGAAACACACACACAATCATAAGTACCTACACAGGCACGAGTACAAAATAGAACCAAGTATTTAGACAGTTTTGTTGGGGTAAAGAATTCTAGGTTCTCTTTCAGGACTCCGAGAACTTCGTTGGACATCCTGGGACTGACTCCTCTCCATTCATAATTAAAATTAATATTAATATTATTATATATTGCGTCTTCTTTGCTTTTTGATATTCAATCAATAAATAGATATCTATAAATAGTAATCACTACCTAAATTAAAGAACGTGAGTATACATTTGATTAAAAAATTAAATTGTAAAATATTCAGGTCTGATATTTTGGAATAGAACTTTTTGAAATTAAAATTATGTAGTTCAAAAAAAGAAAATGTTTCTTAAAATCACTCACTTGAACAATAAATTAATTGCCCTATATTTTAATGACATTTTTGATCTAAATTCTGATACAATTTTCAAGTTGATAATTGTTCGATGTTATAGAAATAAACTATTTTCCCAAATGTTAAATTCAAATTTTAGTTTCTGCCGGGAATATGCGTTTTAAGGCCACCTAAATCAAGTAGAGTATACCTGATCATCTATCTGTTTGTATGTCTGTAAGAGAAAAATTTCTCATAAACATCGGGAACGCATGAAATTTAGATTAAGTTTTGAACTTCATTAATATTTTTTTAGTGATTCCTCAAAAACAACTAAACAAGTTTTTTGAAACACACATTTAATTTTTTAAAATACTTTTTTAAATAACTGAAAATTAGTTTTTAGTTTTCTATAATAATAATATAGCCGATTGAATATCAAAATAAATCTTAGCATGTGTATGTGCATGTAAATCTAACTCTCAGTAAATAGTTTCTCGAATTTCTTAACTCTAGCTCTAGTGTAGCCTAGACCAGGGCTGTCCAATCCGTGGCCCGCGGGCCTCAAGCGGCCCAGCACTGCAATGAGTGTGGCCCAACATAAAATCATACACTACTTCCTTAAAACATTGAGATTTATATGTAGAGATATATTTATTCCCTTTTTCGAAATATGAAAGTACATTTATCACAATATGTGAAGCTATTTCAAGAATAAAATTCACTGAAAGCAAAAATTATAAGCTCACCTATATAAGATAAAAAAAAATAGTAAAAATTCGAATATTTAAAAATTCTTCTTCTCATATTTTCAATTTCTAAAATATCTATTATTTCAGTAATTTATATTTTACGACAATAACAAAGTCTATAGCTATCATTCTAGTATTAGGACACAAGGAATTGTAGTTTTTTGAATAATCACAATTAATTGATAATTTCTCTCTAAAACTTGTTAGGACTAAATATGTCAATAACTCATTTTCGAAAAAAAGTAGACAAAGCACGTTTTGAATGTTACCTCCTCACTTGTATTTTAGATCTTTGCACGTTCTTACATGTCAATAGATAATGGTTAGTCAGGGATTATTATAACCGTGACCCTTTTAAAAAATAAATTATCATTCCTCATATCCATCTGATACCATTTCGACCTCTCAGGGTACCTCAACTCCGGCAGGCCTTTGCAACTATTGAAATAAATAAGATATAAAATAGTAATTGGAGACTCGTAGAAGGTCCACACTGTTCCTGAAGCCAAGGTTTCCGTTTTGTATATAATTGTGGTTTGTATTTGGAGACTTCTAATTTTGTTATTGTTTAAATTACCTACTGTTTCTAGGCCAATGGCATGTATCTACTAACATGACTACAGTTGTATTTTATTAACAAGGTAAAGGAATTTCAATTCTTTTTTATTACGTTGTATTGTGTATTTCTGGAACAAAAAAGGGGAGGATCTCTAGGGGAATAATTTTTTTTTTATTTTTTAAAATATTTTTTATTTTTTTTAAAATTTTTTCAATTCTTTGTGGTATGATCTTTTGTTATCAACTAATGTATTCTTGTTTGTACTTGGTCCACACGCATACACTTGTATTATTTCGCTCTAAAAAATATAATATGTGAATCACCAGGTGCTGAAGAAAGGACTGTTCCGTCCGAAACCTTTGCAGCGCAAACGTACACCATATTAAATACACATAAAAAAACTACACCAAATAGTTTTCTTCTAACCTAACATCTGTTATCAATTTTTCCGAAACACCTCAAATTTCACACAAACCACAATTAAAAAATTAGATATATTTAAAAATTCATATTATTTGTTTTTCCTGAAATCAATCTATAAAGATCTATTTAAATATAATTATGTACCATATTTTTTTTTATTTATGAAAATGATGAGAGAAGGAGTTACACCAAAAAAGGTGCAACCCCTAAAGGCCTGGGTTGGCCCCTCCATTGTGAATAGAAGAAGAAAGAATTTTATGGGCTGGGCGGGGGTCGAAGGTATCTGTGGATACGGGTCTTAAATAGCTGAAGGTTATAAGTCGCGGGAAAGATGGTGGCAGGGAGCGAGTTCAGTCTCTGGAGGTCATAGGGATAAAAGAGTTGGCGAAAGCGCTTGTTCGACTTTTATCCAATTTGACAGCGAAGGGGTGCTGAGCGTTTGAAAACCGCGTGTTTCTCGTCAAGAGGGCATTAGGGGGGATAATTGATTTCAGCTCGACTGAACAGACACCGTGATAGTATCTCTAGTACAGGGAAAGAGCAGAAACGGTTCTTCGGTGAGCAAGGGAGTCGAGTGAGTTGGTTAGAGCCGGGTCTCCTATTAGTTTAATTGCTCGCTTCTGAATTGCATCCAGTGTAGCAAGAGGAGGCACTCCTCCACAGGTGAGAGCCATATTCGAGTCAGGGACGAATTTGAGCCTTATACAGTATAAGAAGTTGACTGGGAGTATAACAACGTCTAGACCTAAATAGGAGACCAAGCTTGCGCGCTGCAGCTTTAGCAGTGGTTGAGATATGGATATTCCATGAAAGGTCAGACCCTAGAGTTACGCCTAGCATTGAAATTTTATCCCTGAATTCTAGTCAGTTTGAGTCGAATGATATGTTTGTGAGGTTTCTGTCGACGCGCCTAGAAATAAGGAAACACTGAGTTTTCACTGCATTGAAGTTAACTAAGTTTTGGGATCCCCAGTTTTTAAGTTTGCATAAGCCTAAATTAATTGAGGAGGCAATGTCTGCACGGTTTTTATGCAATGCATCCCGTTATGTAGGGTGCTGTCATATGCGTAACAATGTACCGGATTGGAGGGCAAGTTTAGTAGGGGAGATAACCGATTCCTGAGGAACTCCAGCGTTGGTGTGGAAGGGGAAAGATGATATTCCATCGATGCCAACCTTAATACTACGGTCTAAAAGAAAACTTTCGAGCAACTTACAGAGTTTCGGTGCAAGGCCGACGGAGGTCAATTTGGCAAGAAGATTTTTGTGTCAGACCATATCGAAGGCTTTTGAAATGTCTAAAGCTACCGCGAGGGTCTCATTCCAGGCCTCCAGGGTTTTGTTCCAGGTATGAGTTACATATGATAGGATGCCACCGGTCGACCGGGATTGCCTATCGTGGATAAATTTATTTGACTCTAAGTGTCGTAGAACTTGCTCGTTGATGCTTTTCCATGATTTTGGATAAGATAGAAGTGATTGCTATGGGTCGATAGTTTTTTATGTTGGAAGAATCGCCTTTTTTCTTAATTGGTTGGATTCTGGCTAGTTTCCAGGCCTCCGGAAAAATTCCGGAGTTATAGGAGAGATTATATAATTAATAGTATAGGAGCAAGTTCAGGGGCGCATTTTTTAATGAGAAATGGCAGGGATATCGTCGGGGGCAGCAGAAGAGTTGGTCTTTAGATTCCGGATGATCTTTAGAATTGCTGGTATCCTGAAAACAGTATCTGACATAATATTAGTACTTGGAGGGGTATGTGGGTGGTTCAAGCCCTTTGTCGTCCAGGTTTGAGTTGGACGCGAAATATGAGGCAAAAGCTTCGGCTTTGTCGGAGGCGTCAATGGCTACCGAGTTGTCGGAGAGATTGAGAGGGGAAATGATGAGTTTGTAAAATTTCTTTTTACATACTTATCAAGGGACCAGAATTGGTTTGAACTGCTGGGGCAAGCTGCTAGCCTGTCAGCTTTTTTCTGAATGAAGGACTTCATCGCATTATCTATTGCTTTTTTACAGTGGGCGCTGGCTTTTGTGAGGAGAACGCGATTGTACTCTGATGGTGTCGAAGACCAATTATAGAAAGCATGATTTTTTTGTTTGACTGCTTCGGAGCAAGACTTATTGAACCAGGGCTTGGAGTTCTGTTTTCCAGCTACCCGTTTGAAAGGGACATATAACTCGATGCCCATCTGAATCACTTCAGAGAATGCAGAGGCACATTCGGTGGCACTTTTGTTTTTGAAGCAGTAATCATTCCATGGGAAAGAGCTGAAGATGTTACGCATTTCATCCCAGTTGGCTTTAAGAAAAAGCCTTATTTCTCTGGGCTTTGGGCAGGATAGAGCGGGTTTTACTAAGTCGATATGTGATTTTATTTTAATTAAATTGTGGTCTGAGTTACCTAGAGGTGCAGAGATAGTAAAGAGAATTGAGAAGGGGCAGATGACAGAAAGAGGTCGAGGAGATGTGGGGTGTCGTTTTTGTTGTCCGGAATCTTAGTGGGGCGGTCTATAATTTGGGTTAAGTCACATGAAGTTGCAAATAGGTGATCAGCGTTGCCTTCAGAGGTGTTGGATCTGGAGAATGTCAACCAGTCCTTATTGTGTACATTGAAGTCACCTAAGAAAGAGACTTGAGACTTTGGAAAACGTGAAAGAATTTCATTCACACAATTGCCGAGATAATCGAAAATTCGTTATATTTTCTATCATTAGGAGATCTATAGATTGTGCAGAGAAATCTACTTGTGGTCTTAGTATTAATTTAAGCCATAATGCGTCGTAAGCTTTTTTTTTCCAAAAATCTAAATCGTTCGTAGGGGATGTTATCGCGAACGTAGCAACAGACGCCCTTATACCGGCGGAATTTGGGATGTAGAATATATTTTCCGAATTTGAGATCTGTAGTATCGGATTTGTCTGTGTCAATTTGGGTTTCACTGAGGGCCAAACTGGAGGGTTTTTCGTTTTCGACATGCTGGAAAACGGAAGTTGTATTGCTAAAGAGACCGCGAATATTGGAATAGTGGATGCTCAATGTAGACATGATGTAGAATGAGCGAGAGGGTGTAAATTATTGAATAGAAAGAAAGAAAAAAAAGAGAAATCGGAATCACAAATCTGGCTTAACTTGAGCAGTGGTAATTCACCGAGCGATAACTTATTCGGATATTCATGCGCGAATAACTAATTCATTATCAAATTCTTTATTGATATATTTTGAAGAAAATTTGGATGCATAGAGAAATTCATCAATATATTTTAAATTTTGCTTATTTTTTCTTCCAAAATATATTCCTTAATAATTTATGTAGATAAGCCAGTATCTATTTTAGTAACATAATTTACTGCATAAGATGCTACACTATATTCATTCAATATAAATTGTATATCCTTTATTGGATTCGAATAAATGCACATATATATTTATTATAGTTATTTATGCCAACTTCTAGATTATTTCTTTTTAAGAAACATTCCTCTCTTTTGAGAGAATATCTTAAAGCGAGAAGGTATTTCTCCTCGGTCATTTCAAGTTTTTCTAAAGTCTCTAAAAAATAATAATCGTTGCATTCTTCTTTTTTAATAAATAATAATGGGTCATTAATTTTTTGATCTTATTATAGTTTGAGATCGCCTGATTAATTTTCTTTTTCCAAATGTCTTAAAATCATTCTTTTAGGCATAACTGGCTTAGGGAAATTAAAACGACTTTTGTTTTGATTTTTCTCCCTTGCTATGACATGAGTGAGTATGCCTATGTATTTGCAAGCTTATATATGCATCATTAGGATCATAATGGCAAGTTATGTATTTATCAATAAAGATATTACATATTCATCATTATTTTGATCTTAAATAGGAACATTCTCAAGTCATAAAAACATATGTTCATGTGGAGAACCTCTCATTTGGAATTCTACTTGACTGTAACTATCAATAACATTACATTTTTCAAAAAAAGCCTTTTTTAATTATAAAAAAATATATATACACTCACCGGCCTAAAAAAACGCAACACCTATTATTTTTTTTTAATTTTTAATGTTTTACTTTTATAATAACAATTTTTTAACAAAGTTAAAACATTTAAATCATTTTTAAAGTCATTTTAAATAACTTTAAACACTTTTAATCTATATTATTAATAATTTAATTACAAATCTCTAACATTGTTTCAAAATATCAAATTTTCTTAAATTAGATTAATCAATACAATTTTTCCTGAAAATTAAATTTTGTGATTTCAGTTGAGAAAAATCATTAAAATATGATCCGCTTGGTGATTATTTGTGATAATTAAGTGTGACAATTTAAACTTATATTAGAACTTTTTTGAAAAAATAAACTTTAAGATACATTTTTAAACTTAAATTAAAATTTTTATATTTAAAATTGTCTTAGAAATTATATTAATGAATTTTATTTGTTCAAAGATAAATATTATTAATACAAAAAAAAAAATTAGGTGTTGCGTTTTTTTCGGTGAGTGTATATGCAATTAATTTTTAGAATAGTTGAATGTAAAGCGAATTCTTATTCTTATTCTTTTCTCTCCTTTTGAAGGAGCTTTGTGTACTATACATCTTCCGAGATGGTAGCTTCTATATTATTGTTGAGGAAGTTTCAGGAATTATATTTTTTGAAAAATAAAAAACATTAAAAAAAAAAAAAAATTTCATTGACTGAAAAAAGATAAAATCATTTCAAATATTATAATATCTATTGGAAAGCTCTCTTGTTGGTTTCTTTTTCAATATAGAGGCTGTTAAAAAAATCAATCGAATAAACTTTTTTTGCAACCACTCGCACTTGGATAAATTAAAGAGCAAAATCCCATTAATAAAGTGGAACTGAGGCAGCAAATTCGGAGAATTCGAATGTGTGTATATGTTAAATTCTACACTTTCTATTATTTACCTATTTAAAAGCTTATGTAAAAATCACATACTTTTGATGGCTTATATGATATTTCTAGTTTTTTTTAGTTTTAAAAGGATGTTTATTACGTCAGAAAAAAATAAGTATAAGTTTTTACAAGGTTACATTTCAAAAATCCAAAAGAAGTATAGCAATTTAAATTATTTACATTTGAAAAAAGAAATGGCCCATCAAATGGATCCTAGAAGATTTTATTTACATAATATAGTTTTTCCTTAATTTTAATTTTACAATAATTTTTTTTGTTAGTTTTATTTACATTTCATAATTAAATTTGAGTTTTTTTTCGGGAAAAGCAACTTTGGGAACAAACCCGCTACATGTATGCCATAAGCTCTGGAGCATTCCATCCACGACTGGATTCGCCTAGCTCTTACGCAGCTTTCCATCTTCTGCGTGCAAATTGTTGCCTAAATACAGGCGCACACCAACTTCATAAATCAAGTTCAAATTCAGACTACACTCGGGAGCAGCTAAATCGACTCAACCTCTAAGCGCGCATACAAAGTCGTTTTTCTTTTAAATGGCCAAGCCGATATTTATAAAATAAATATATCTTTAAAGCTTATTTATTTAGCTTTACATTGATATCAATGTCAAGCAAATCGGCTCATTACTTTTTAAATTATGTGATCTGAATGACAATGAAAGGAAAAAAGGATGTAAAGGAAAGGAAAAGTAGGGATGTTCAAAATTAAAATTAAATTGACATTTTAAACATAACAAAGAAAATTTATTTTCTTAATAATTTGTGTTGCCCCCCTAGCTTTTATAACAGCCCGCATGCGATCCTGCATCGACCTGATGAGTTTTTTTATAAAATCTTGAGGGATGCCTTCCCATTCATCTAACAAGGCTGTCTTAAGCTCATCAATGGTCGAAGGTACCGAATTTCTGACTCGAACCCTTTGTTTGAGGTGGTCCCACATATGTTCGATGGGATTCATGTCTGGGCTGAGCGCTGGCCACTCCATGGTGTGGATAGCGACTTCGGTCATGTATTGCCGAGTGACCATCGCAGCGTGGCACCGGGCATTATCATGCATCAGTAAAAAATTTTCCCCAATAAATCCTTTATATGGAACAACATGATGCAGGAGAATGTCAGCAATGTAACGGTCAGCTGTTAGACCCCCTCTCCGGCCTCCACCAGGCACAAAAACAATATCTGTTTTTCCCTCCAGAGAAATGCCACCCCAAATCATGCCGGAACCACCACCATATGACACTGTTTGAGAGAAACAGCATTGAGAAAATCGCTCTACCTGACGCCTGTAGACCCGACTTCTCCTGTCACTGCCATGAATGCACACTCTACACTCATCTGTGAATAGGGCAGCCCGCCATTGGTCGATACTCCAATTGAGATGCTCTCGAGCAAATTGAAGTCGAGCTTGACTGTGACGTGAGGTTAATTTTGGTCCAGAGGCAGGTCTTCTGCAAGTGAGGTTGGCTTCCTTCAAGCGTCTTCTGACTGTCCACCGACTGACAGCCAGACCTCGAACTTCTCTCAGCTGCTGCTGGACATCGACACCAGTGAGGTGGCGGTTTCGGAGAGACGTCGTGACGATAAAACGTTCATCCCTCTCAGACGTGCACCGGCGGCGGCGGGTATTTGGTCTCCGAGTGAAGGCACCAGTCTGCTGAGACCGTCTGTAGGCCGGGCGTGAGACTTGTAGATCCCAGCACTTTGGGTCAGGTGGCGAGCGGCGGCTCCTTGAGGCCAGGAGCTCGAGTTCCATCCTGAGCAACAACTTGAGCAGCCACTTCTGGCTTAGTATCGCATGATTTCTGAAAACAATTGCGTCAGTTTGCGTAGATTGTGTTCTGGGTCGATTGCTGAAAATCGTCTCTAGTACAAATAATTAGTTACATTGGCTTGTATAGGAACCATCGTGACTAACAAGTAGCGGCAGCTAGGAACAACAGTTTTTCCAGTTCAGCCACTCGGATCACATCATTTAAAAAGTGATAAGCCGATTTGCTTGATATTGATATCAGTGTAATACGCTGTTGTCACTAAGCTTTAAAGATATGTTCATTTTATAAATATCGTGCAATTCTAAAAGAAACTCGACTTTGTATATGCGCGCTTAGAGGTTGAGTCGAGTTTAGCTGCTCCCGAGTGTACATTTTGAGGATTTTAATTAGTACGGTTATTTATTTATATTTTATAATTCAATATTTTTCTTATACCTGAAAAAAATTGAATTAGTTTAAAGCTCTAAATGAACAAATAATTCAAATTCAAGTTCGATCCGACTAGAGCTACAATATTCAATTATTTATTCACTCGTGGTTGTAAAAGATAAAAAAATTGACTCTTGGCTGATTAAATAAATGAAAAATTATTACTCTTTACACTGACCAATGGGTGAAGTTCTCCAGGCGGCCGGAATATTGAATTTACTCAAAATTTACTCGAAAATACTAAATATTTTCTTTTTCTTATTATCTTTTTCGTTTATACTTTCCAAGTTAAAAGAAACCAAAAAGCTATTCAGCAGAAAAGCGAGAAGATATTTCTCCTCGGTCATTACGAGTTTTTTAATGTCTCTAAAAAGTAATAATCTTTGCATCCTTCTTTTATAATAAATAATAATGGGTCATTAATTTTTTGATCTTATTATAGTTTGAGATCGTCTGATTTTTTTCCAAAGGTCTTGAAATCATTGTTTTAGGCATAACTGGCCTAGGAAAATTAAAACGACATTTTTTTGATTGAGTCCAGTCATAAGACATAACTCTGGAATCCATGGCCAGATAACTAATTCGGACATTTATGCGCGGATAACTATGCTAATTCGGACATTCACGTCTCTTGCTTTGGGGCGGGAAAGGGGTTGCTCTCGATAATAATTTGTTTCGTCTTGGAATTTTTTATATTTTCTAAATCTTAATATCGCGGATTCGTTTCTTTTTTCCAATTTTAATTCATCAATATTTTCTATATATTTTGAAGAAAATTTGGATGCAAAATCTGCAAGACATTCATCGAAATGGGACTTTCGTTCACTGTATTTTTCAATTAGATCTTTTTGAAAAATATCAGTAGAATATTCCGACAGTTAATTTAATTCTTTATTTAATTTTATCATCTTAGTCCTTTCCTCTTTAGGACTTGTATTGATAAATATGATTTTTTGATAATGGCAATCCCAATAAATTATATGTTGCTTCTTGGCTTGACATTAGGTTGAAATTTAGGGAATACATTAGCTATTTTTCGAAATTTTTCTTTTAAATTTTGCTTATTTTTTCTTCCAAAATATTTATATGTCTTAATAATTTAGATAAGCCAGTATCTATTTTACTAACATAATTTACTGCATAAGATGCTACGCTATATTCATTAAATATAAATTGTATATCCTTATTGGATTCGAATAAATGCAATATGGATTTATTATAGTTATTTATGCCAACTTCTAGATTGTTTCTTTTTAAGAAACATTCCTCTCTTTTGAGTGAATATCTTAAAGCGAGAAGATATTTCTCCCGGGTCATTTCAAGTTTTTCTAAAGTCTCTAAAAAGTAATAATCGTTGCATCCTTCTTTTTTAATAAATAATAATGGGTCATTAATTTTTTGATATTATAGTTTGAGATCGTCTGATTGATTTTCTTTTTCCAAGGTCTTAAAATCATTCTTTTAGGCATAACCGGCTTAGGAAAATTAAAACGACTTTTGTTTTGATTTTTCTCCCTTTATGACATGTGTGAGTATGCCTATGTATTTGCAAGCTTATATATGTGTCGTGGCCACATCGTAGAATTGACCATTTCATGAAATGGTCACATTTCATGAAATGTTTCAATGTCTATTGGCCACATCATGATGTGCCTAGGCCAGATCAATGATAAGAAATCGTTTGTGGTCAACAAAACGCGCGGCTACTTCATGACCTATTATAATAAAAGAGAGCGGGAATGAAAATATATAGTTCATATAAAAGGAGTCTCATTAAACATACTTTTTCAATTGACACTGTTTTTTATACAGCAATAGTTTTGGCTGAACCGAAAATCAGATGCCCTCATTTTTTTTCTTCACTGAAATACAAGAGTCCAAGGTGCTTTTTTCACTATTATTTATATCCGACGATTGGCTCTTCAGTTTTCAATGTGTGTTTAATTAGAAAAAAATGGGAGTCCAAAACACACCCCGTCCGGCCTTAACTTTCGGAGGTTCGGTTAATATATATTGACCGAACCGGAGTCGTTTGCACATATTCGGATCTATTACGTGGTTTGATTTAATAAAAACATTGTAAATAATATTAATAATATTAATAATTATATTAATATTGATCTAATGCACTTTTAATTAAAAACCGATTAGACGGAATCAAATTATATTTTTAAATCCCCGGGTCAATATTCGTTGAGTGCTCCACCCTGGGAGCGGTCCAATAACTAAAATAGGGGCGGGAGAGGTGAGCAGAGTGGGGGAACCCTTTTGACAACGAAATTGGCGCTTAAAAAAGGAGACCCTCAGCGTTGCTTTTACCCTAAATATTTGTTTGTTTTCTAAAAATTATTATATAACTTGACGTGTTTGATGTTTAATTTTGTAAGGATAATATTAGGAACCTATATAAATGAATAGGTAACTTAAATTAAAATAATATTTTTTCTACATTGTGGCATTTTAGATTTGGTATGTTGTATTTTAAGATTCTTTTAATATTTACTAAAGTCCCTAGATAAATGTTTGCCTGACTTAAAGAACAATAAACAAGTTTGTAACATATTCTGAATTTTTATTAAATATTTTATGGACACCCTATTTTACGATACGCCCAATCGTGGATGACAAAATCAAGAAATGTTCACGATTTAATGATCTGGTCAAATTAAGTTGGCCACATCATCTCGAGCATTTCATGAAATGGTCAATTCTACGATGTGGCCACGACATATGCATCATTAGGATCATAATGGCACGTTATGTATTTATCAATAAAGATATTACATATTCATCATTATTTTGATCTTAAATAGGCGCATTCTCAAGCCATAAAAACATATGTTCATGTGGAGAACCTCTCATTTGGAATTCTACTTGACTGTAACTATCAATAACATTAAATCTTTCAAAAAAGCCCTTTTTTTTATTTAATTCATGAATTGATGAATTTTATAATCAAAATATCTAGCATTATATCGGTTTTTGTAAATTTGTCTAAATTATTAGTGCCATTTAAATTGATATTTTTATTAAATTGAAAATCATAAAAATGTTGAATTAATTCAGGCCAAGTTGTTTCACCTGCTGATAATGTTAACACGTTGACGCTCATTTATATATTTGTGAGTATCGAGAAAAGCACAATATTTTTTATTGCAGAATTAGTTAGTTTTTGGCGATTTTTATTGAGATATCACATTCGCAAAATCAGATTATATTATTTTTTAGCTAATATTCTAAAAAATATGATGGACGTCTATGGCCGTCATTTGTCCATCAAAAGAAACGAAGCTCTGAAAAACAAATGACTTCCATAGACGTCCACCAAATTTGCAAAGCATCTATATAGATTATTAACTAATTTCTCAAATAATTTTAAACAAAAAGCAATATATATTTTAATTAACATTTACTTTTATTTGAAATATAATATAATTAGACAATTAAACTTGTATGAAAAGACTCGAAGCATTCTGGACAAATGGGTGGTTTTTCCGGGCATGTTTTGCATTTATAGCAAGTTTCTTTTCGAACATTATTATATGCACATTTTCGACAACGACGATACACATTTTTTCGCTTTGAATTCTGTGGTGTAGGGATTTTTTCAATAAAATGTTGAATACTATCAAACGATGAAGGTGAAGCATTTGCAATTGTTTTTGGGCGACCACATATTGATTTTGTCAGCACTAAATTTTTACCAGTTGAAATATCATTAGGCAATCGAATTAGAGATCTTATTAGCAAATCTCTGAAATGTAGAAATTTTGTCTTTTTATGTAATTTTTTATATATGTAAAAAGAATTCCAAACGCATATGTTAACGCCCTTTAGTTTGCATAAAGGGCAGACACGGTCGCCAGAATTATTCCCTAATAAAGAACTCAAGGAAGTCAAGAAATCTTGGATAGCTACAATTAAAATATTTCTAATTGAGGTGTTAACTAACCAAGATTTCCGCAAAACGTAATAAAACGTTAAAACGTTAAAAAATATTAGTCTTGACCCCTTTCCCTGAAAGAATAATTCAAAAAGGTATATCAGACAATCTTGGATTGCAGGCGGATTACAACACCACTGTAACCCTTTTAATTTTCGTTAACTATTTGGAGAAGCCTTGGCCAGCCGAAATTAATTCCTCTTTCGCTGGACCCTCCTCCCAAGAACAAAATACAACACCGAAAATATTGATCGGTTAAATGCTGAAAATCAAATACTATAACTGGGCATAAAATTAAGCCCGAATACATAAACCAAAATGGATGAACACAAATGATTCAGATCAAATCCTATGCGACTGATAGGTTCTCGATTCGAAATGCGAATGGCTGCCTTCTCTGGATAAGCCACTAAAACCCGCTGTGCGCGAACAGGGTTCCTATAACCGGTCCACTCATGCGCATTTGCGCAATGAACATCTTAGTTACCTAAATTCAAGAAAGATGGCGTGTACATAATTTCCCCCTTCTTGAGAGAACGCCAGTGAATCTCAAAAACAAAACAAAATTAAAACTATTAAAACTATAAGAAACACGAAATAAAATAACTAAAGACTAATTATAAAACTAAAAAATGCAAATTAAATCTAAGAATGGGGATTTACATCGATGGGTAATGGGGTGAGCTTTGTTACTGGTCGTTTAATTTCACTCAACTTGGTTTTGAGGGTGACTACCCTAGTGACTTTATCATCACATGTATGCAAGCTTATAACTCTACCCATCAACCATCGAGTAGAGAATAAGTTCTTGTCATGAACCATGATAACTAGTTGACCTAACTCAATACCCTTGACGTCTTGTTTAAAACGTTGTCTTTGCTGAAGGGTATGAAGATAATCAGCTGACCATTTCGTCCAAAAGTGCTGGTATAAGTTACACTGTAACAAATTTTGCTCTCGATAATAATTTGTTTCGTCTTGGAATTTATTATATTTTCTAAATCCTAATATAGCGGGTTTGTTTCTTTTTTCCAATTTTAATTCATCAATATTTTCTAAATCTTCATTATCAAATTCTTTATGGATATATTTTGAAGTAAATTTGGTTGCAAAATCTGCAAGAAATACATCGAAATTGGATTTTCGTTCACTGTATTTTTCCATTAGATCTTTTTGAAAAATATTGGTAGAATATTCCGACAGTTTTTTTAATTCTTTATTTAATTTTATCATCTTAGTCCTTTCCACTTTCGGACTTGTATTAATAATATGATTTTCCTACTATTTTTTGATAAAGGCAATCCCAATAAATTATATGTTGCTACTTTGCTTGACATAAGGTTGAAATTTAGGAATACATTAGCTATTTTTCGAAATTTTTCTTTTACATTTTGCTTACTTTTTTCTTCCAAAATATATGCTTTAATAATTTAGATAAGCCAGTATCTATTTTAGTAACATAATTTACTACATAAGATGCTACGCTATATTCATTCGATATAAATTGTATATCCATACTGGATTCGAATAAATGCAATATGGATTTATTATAAGTATTTTTGCCAACATCTAGATTGTTTCTTTTTAAGAAACATTCGTCGTCTCTTTTGAGAGAATATCTTAGAGCGAGAAGGTATTTCTCCTCGGTCATTTCAAGTTTTTCTAAATTCTCTAAAAAAGGAATAATCGTGGCATCCTTCTTTTTTAATAAATAATAATGGGTCATTAATTTTTTGATCTTATTATAGTTTGAGATCGTCTGATGATTTTCTTTTTCCAAAGGTCTTAAAATCATTGTTTTATGCATAACTGGCCTAGGAAAATTAAAACGACATTTGTTTTGATTTTTCTCCTTTTATGACATGTGTGAGTATGCCTATGTTTTTGCAAGCTTATATATGCATTATATCATAATGGTAAGTTAATGTATTTATCAATAAAAGATATTACATATTCATCATTATTTTGATCTTAAATAGGCGCATTCTCAAGCTATAAAAATGTAATGTTCAAGAGCTTAAGAAAAGAACGAATTGTTTGTTTATAAACTTATTTATTTACTAATTAAAAATCATTAACAATAAGATAAACAACAATGGTTGCCTAGCAACCTTAACATATATTAAAAAAAACATATGTTCATGTGGAGAACCTCTCATTTGGAATTCTACTTGACTGTAACTATCAATAACATTAAATTTTTCAAAAAATCCTTTTTTTTTATTAAATTCATGAAGTGATGAATTTTATAATCAAAATATCTAGCACAAGTAACTGAATCATTTTTGATTAGATCGGTTTTTGTAAATTTGTCTAAATTATTCGAGTCATTTAAATTTATATTTTTATTAAATTGAAATTTATAAAGATGTTGAATTAATCCAGGCCAAGTTGTTTCACCTGCTGATAATATTAAAAATATAGTTGGCTTACCAAGTTGACGAATCATGGATAATATTCTGTTGCCAATATGACGGAGAATTTCTAATATTTTTTAAAATCCTATATCCTTCGTTATTTCTAATCAATTGGTTCAAATAATATATATTTAAAATATCGAGAAACAGAGGGCCATTAATATTCCAAAAATAGACACTTTAAAAAATGAAATTTTAATTGAATATATTTATAAGAAACAAATTGAAATGAACAAAAAATTAAATTCATGGATTGATTTAATTCCAACCCCAAATGGAACGAAAAAATGATCCATCACAATGGAAAATGATGTGGATATTGAATTCCCGCCTGAGAACTTTACCTACACCAACCATTATATGGAGGGGAACGGCGTAATTATTTCTAACGACAAAGGGTAGTTCAAAAAGGTACTAAGGTTAAATTTACTATTTTCCGTACAAATGGACGTGGCTGGGGCGTTAAAACGGTTATTCCCATTAAAAAATGTCAATTTACATGTCAATATGTTGGTTTAGTTATTACATCATCACAAGCAGACATTTTAAGTAATGAATATAAAAAATCCGGATTAAATTATCTTTTTGATTTAGATAAGCCAGTATCTATTTTAGTAACATAATTTAATACATAAGATGCTACGCTATATTCATTCAATATAAATTGTATATCCATACTGGATTCGAATAAATGCAATATGGATTTATTATAGGTATTTATGCCAACTTCTAGATTGTTTCTTTTTAAGAAATATTCGTCGTCTCTTTTGAGAGAATATCTTAAAGCGAGAAGGTATTTCTCCTCGGTCATTTCAAGTTTTTCTAAAGTATCTAAAAAAGGAACAATCGTGGCATCCTTCTTTTTTAATAAATAATAATGGGTCATTAATTTTTTGATCTTATTATAGTTTGAGATCGTCTGATTGATTTTCTTTTTCCAAAGGTCTTAAAATCATTGTTTTATGCATAACTGGCCTAGGAAAATTAAAATATTTATGACATGTGTGAGTATGCCTATGTTTTTGCAAGCTTATATATGCATTATATCATAATGGTAAGTTAATGTATTTATCAATAAAAGATATTGCATATTCATCATTATTTTGATCTTAAATAGGCGCATTCTCAAGCTATAAAAATGTAATGTTCAAGAGCTTAAGAAAAGAACGAATTGTTTGTTTATAAACTTATTTATTTACTAATTAAAAATCATTAATAATAAGATAAAAAACAATGGTTGCCTAGCAACCTTAACATTTATTACATTTACCCTCCGCCTTAAATAAGGTCAAGGAGAGAACCGGGCGGGTGGTTAGCGAGGTCTTGTCGAGCGGCGTACTGCTGGTTGGTTGATCGGGCGTAAACGAAACATGTTCAAAACCATCTGACACTTGCTCGGTGGTATCCGGATTTAATGACTGTTCTTGATTTTCAGAATGATCCGGCCTAATAATTAATTGCTTGACAAAAGAGTGGATGAAGTAGACTTTTGAACTGTCTCTGGGGCTAGGTTTTTTCTATGACTTTACTCGAACAATTAACACGTTGACTGCCGACTACGAGATAACTCGTAGGTAGCGATCTTTTCAAGGACGCCAACTACGAGTTATCTCGTACTGTATTAACTTGCCATTCTTGTGTTGCTACGATTAAACCCGTAATATATCAGTGCTAATATCGATAGATGGCTTCAGGGGAAGAACAAAAAATCAATGTTGGCTTGCATGAAAAGACAATTTATTTGAAAACGAACATAAAAAATGTAAGTGTAAGAATTAAGTCAAATTACAGAAGTATAATAATATTTACTGTTTGTGGAACTTTTTAAAACAACCTTCCACACACAGAGCTGGCTTTTCACTACATACTGGACAGTAATAACGCGTTTCTCGGCGTTTTTTCCCTTGGTTACATATGCGACATGGTTTCGTTGGACGCTGTTTTTTTTCGGTAGGCGGTAAACTCTCTAAATAATGGATACTTTGCAATTTACTCTTTTTCGTAACGTGTTGAATTTCTTGTCCAATCAATGCGAGCACGAATTCCTCTCTGAACTTTATCAGTTTTATGTTAGAAGATGTAACTTTTTTAAAAATTTTGTGAGCATTGTGGATGTAAATCTCTATAATGTGCAATGCAACCTTTTTGGGCCATCTAATAGTCTTTCTTAGAGATGAATAATACGAAAGCATTTGATCTGATCGGTCAATGCCAGACATTCCATTGTTGTAATCTCGAATTATATTCGGTTTCATAGAAATTTTTCCATTGCGATTGGGGACTTCTATCATTTCAACAACATGCATGTTTGAAATGCAAAGGACATCTCGCTTGTCTTTCCATTTGCAAACAGTAACAGGACCATTTCGCTGCCAAATACACTCCCCTTTTTTCAATTTACGATTTACCAAATCTCTAGGGTTCCCTTTTCTGTTATTTCGTAGGGTTCCACACACATACGTTTTTCGTGTATTTAGTAGTTTTGTAAGTGTAACAGAATTATAAAAATTATCCATGAAAACCGTGTATCCTTTATCGAGATAGCCCTCAAGTAAATGTAAAACAACATCAGTAGTGTGGCATACGTTATTATCAGCTTTCTCAGATTTTCCACTATAAATCTTTATTTTCATAACGAGACCATCGGACTCACAAAGTTCATACAGTTTGATCCCATATTTGTGTTTCTTATTTTTTATGTATTGGCGGAAAACCAATCTTCCCCGCCATAGCATCATAGACTCATCAATACAAATATTTTTATCTGGTACATAGTTTTCCCGCATAATATTGTTGAAATGATTTAGAATTGGTCTTACCTTGTATAATCTGTCGGTAGATGGTATTGAATTGGCGCAATGAATGATTCAGCATTATCGAAGCGACAAGTCAGTGCAGGTGTGCCTACGAATAAACTCGTAATTGGCTTCCGAGAAGAGATTACTGTTTCCGACGCCAACTACGAGATAATTCGTACAACATTGTTTTTTTTAGGAAAATACGTTTTTACTCTTTTATTTTATAACTATGCTCTAGATTTAGACTTTTTAATAATATAATGTAATAAAATCAAAATTTCATTTTTGGCCAGAAATCTGAAAATTACTGTGGCAGTCAACGTGTTAAGAACTATAGAGTCATCCTGGCTCTTCTCTGGATAATACGCGGACCAACATTTTCCTAATTGATTTGCGTGACGTCTGATAAAGCCTTTCTCAGTTTGAATCTCAAACATGATTTAGCCAATAATTCCTCCATTGTCCTCGTGGCCAATTTGTAATGTTCAAGAGCTCAAGAAAAGAACAAATTGTTTGTTTATAAACTTATTTATTCACTAATTAAAAATCATTAACAATAAGATAAACAACAATGGTTGCCTAGCAACCTTAACATATATTACAAAAAACATATGTTCATGTGGAGAACCTCTCATTTGGAATTCTACTTGACTGTAACTATCAATAACATTAAATTTTTCAAAAAATCGTCTTTTTTTATTAAATTCATGAATTGATGAATTTTATAATCAAAATATCTAGCACAAGTAACTAAATCATTTTTGATACATCGGTTTTTGTAAATTTGTCTAAATTATTCGCGTCATATAAATTTATATTTTTATTAAATTGAAATTTATAAAGATGTTGAATTAATCCAGGCCAAATTGTTTCACCTGCTGATAATGTTAAAAATATAGTTGGCTTACCAAGTTGACGAATCATGGCTAATATTCTGTTGCCAATATGACGGAGAATTTCTAATATTTTTTAAAATACTAATGGGTGTTTATTTTAGAGGTATAGAACTTCGAATTGAAATAAAACACAAGAAAATCGTTTTAATGTCCATCAATTTGGCTTTATTGGAAGGATAATTTTATGCCATTAATGTTTAAATATGATTTCGGGCATGTGGCCGCCGCGGCTGGCTCGAATAAATCCAATTCTACAGGTCCAATTTTCAACCACTTTTTCGAGCATATGGGGCCGTATGTTGGCAATAACGCCACGAATGTTGGCTTCCAAGTCCCCTAACGTTTCTGGTTTGTTGGCGTAGACGAGCGACTTCACATATCCCCAAAGAAAATAATCCAATGGTGTCAAATCACACGATCTTGGTGGCCAATTGACAGGTCCATTCCGCGAAATTATGCGCTCATCGAATGTTTCCTTCAATAAATCGATTGTGACGTGCGCTGTGTGGCATGTAGCGCCGTCTTGTTGGAACCACAACTCATCCACATTCATGCCATCCAATTCGGGAACAAAATAGTCGGTTATCATGGCTCTATACCGGTCTCCATTAACGGTAACTGACTCTCCAGCATTATTTCGGAAGAAGTATGGCCCAATGACTCCACCAGCCCATAGAGCACACCAAACAGTCAGTTTTTGTGGATGTAATGGCGTCTCAAGGGTCTCATGTGGATTCTCTTCACTCCAAATGCGGCAATTTTGCTTGTTGACGTAGCCATTCAACCAAAAATGAGCCTCATCACTGAACAAAATTTTGCGATGAAAATCAGCATCGAGATCAATCTCATTTTCGGCCCATACACCAAAATCACGACGCATTGCATGGTCTCGCGGCTTTAATTCTTGCACAAGCTGGATCTTGTAAGGTCGCAAGCCAAGATCTTTGCGCAAAATCTTCCATAAAGTTGATGGACAAAGCTCCAATTGCTGTGCACGGTGGCGAATCGATTCATTCTGGTCCTCTTCAACACTTTGCTCTACAGCGGCAATTGTTTCTTCGGTGCGCACTGTTCGACGTCTCTGCGGATGCGTATTATCACATAGAGTAAACGTAGTGCGAAAACGATCCATGGTTAACCGAATTAATTGCTCTGATGGACGATTATGTCGACCATAAAATGGACGGAGCTTGCGGTAAACTTCGCGAACTGAACCATTATTTTCGAAATAAATTTGCACGATTTGCAAGCGTTGTTCTTTTGTCAACCTGTTCATGATGAAATGGCAAACCAAACTAAATATTAATCACTTGACAGCTGACAAAATGGCCGCCAGTTAAAAAAGTGATGCCAACTTAAAGTTCTATACCTCAATAAAAAACACCCTATATATCCTTCGTCATTTCTAATCAATTGATTCAAATAATTTTTATTTAAAATATCGAGAAACAGAGGGCCGTTAATATTCCAAAAATAGACACTTTAAAAAATGAAATTTTAATTGAATATATTTTTATAAGAAACAAATTGAAATGAACAAAACATCAAATTCATGGATTGATTTAATTCCAACCCCAAATGGAACGAAAAAATGATCCATCACAATGGAAAATGAAGTGGATATTGAATTCCCGCCTGAGAACTTTACCTATACCAACCATTATATGGAAGGGAACGGCGTAATTATTTCCAACTACAAAGGGTAGTTTAAAAAGGTACTAAGTTTAAATTTACTATTTTCCGTACAAATGGACGTGGCTGGGGCGTTAAAACGGTTAATCCCATTAAAAAAGGTCAATGTATATGTTAATATGTTGGTTTAGTTATTACATCATCACAAGCAGACATTTTAAGTAAAGAATATAAAAAATCCGGATTAAATTATCTTTTTGATTTAGATAAGCCAGTATCTATTTTAGTAACATAATTTAATACATAAGATGCTACGCTATATTCATTCAATATAAATTGTATATCCATACTGGTTTCGAATAAATGCAATATGGATTTATTATAGGTATTTGTGCCAACTTCTAGATTCTTTCTTTTTAAGAAATATTCGTCGTCTCTTTTGAGAGAATATCTTAAAGCGAGAAGGTATTTCTCCTTGGTCATTTCAAGTTTTTCTAAAGTATCTAAAAAAGGAACAATCGTGGCATCCTTCTTTTTTAATAAATAATAATGGGTCATTAATTTTTTGATCTTATTATAGTTTGAGATCGTCTGATTGATTTTCTTTTTCCAAAGGTCTTAAAATCATTGTTTTATGCATAACTGTATTAGGAAAATTAAAACGACATTTGGTTTGATTTTTCTCCCTTTATGCCATGTGTGAGTATGCCTATGTTTTTGCAAGCTTATATATGCATATATCATAATGGTAAGTTAATAATGTATTTATCAATAAAATATATTACATATTCATCATTATTTTGATCTTATATAGGCGCATTTTCAAGCTATAAAAACATATGTTCATGTGGAGAACCTCTCATTTGGAATTCTACTTGACTGTAACTATCAATAACATTAAATTTTTCAAAAAATCTTTTTTTATTATATCATGAATTGATGAATTTTATAATCAAAATATCTAGCACAAGTAACTGAATCATTTTTGATTAGATCGGTTTTTGTAAATTTGTCTAAATTATTCGCGTCATATAAATTTATATTTTTATTAAATTGAAATTTATAAATCCAGACCAAATTGTTACACCTGCTGATAATGTTAAAAATATAGTTGACTTACTAAGTTGACGAAACATGGTTAATATTCTGTTGCCAATATGACGGAGAATTTCTAATATTTTTAAAATACTATATCCTTCGTCATTTCTAATCAATTGATTCAAATAATTTTTAGTTAAAATATCGAGAAACAGAGGGCCGTTAATATTCCAAAAATAGACACTTTAAAAAATGAAATTTTAATTGAATATATTTATAAGAAACAAATTGAAATGAACAAAACATTAAATTCATGGATTGATTTAATTCCAACCCCAATAAAAATTGAGTTTTGAGAATTCGATATATTTAGGGGCTGAGCCCATCATCAGGAGTCAAAGAAAACTGAATTTGGGCTTACCCCCGAAATATATCGAATTCAAAACTCAATTTTTGTTTTATTTTATTTATTTTTTTTTTTTTGTGAAACCTACCTCGCATCTTGCTCAAGTTTTATTATTATAATAAAATCATTGATTACTAAACAAAAACATTTTAGTAAATTTACTCCTCATCCTGTTCGAATCTGTGTTTAAACATTCTCCTTGATGGTATAATCTTGTTACAATAGTAAAAACTAATTATTTTAATCAAATTAATATTATGATTTGATTCAATATCATTATCGTACATATGTTCTTTGTATGCTTCAAATACCGAGTCTCGAACATTACCCATAATAGATATTATTAATTTGGTCATTAAATTTTTAAATAATAAATTAAATATATCGAATTCTCAAAACTCAATTTTTCAAATATTTTTCATTAATAAATATGATATTGCGAATTTTTTTCCGACTTACTTTAATTACGATTTTCATACTGACAAAATATTTTGTAAAATCAAATGATGAACTGTCAATTGATTCAAAAAACTGTATTTAAAATGAATAATTATTTACTTGATTTAGCATTCGAAATTAATAAATATTTTGGTAACCTACAATTGATTAAAATAATAAAATATATTGTTGTATATATATGGACATGGGAAGGGAGTGTTGCTCGATGCCCGAATTATTGTAAAATATGTAATTTAAATAAAACATTTTGTTAAAAAAAAAAATAAATATTTTGGTATATTAATTTAATATTAATTTGCGATTATTGGAATCCAAAATAAATAATCTAAAGTACGATAAATTTATCTCAATGTATAATAATTCCTATAGCGCCCATGCTTTTCTCGTTGTTCTTGCCTGCTGATGACGTCACGTTCTCTAGTTGATGTTGGCCTCACTTCACTCTGTGTGGAGAGTGGCAGAGGGCGTGTCTATATCTTATATGGTCTAAGCATAGAGTATATAGACATAGATAAAAGATATATCGGGATTAAATTAGAAACTAAACAAACTCATTTGACAACTCGTTTATCACTATGACTTCTAAAGACTGGAACTCTCATCTCCTGTCCGTCTTTCAGGCGACATATAACGTTCAGTTTTCAGGAGATCAACAGGTTTCTTAAACTTCCACTTTATAACTGAAATTTTCTTTCTTTATTTTCATGGTGCAAGAGTTCACTAGAACAAAAGAGGTTAAAAATTTTAGGTTCAACCTCTTGTAGCAATATCATTATAAAGAAAAAAATCTTATATATATATTTTCAGCATAGAGTATATAGAGAGGAAGGCTCCATAAGGGCCCTATGTATTTTAGCGTATACGAGTTACAGAGCTCTCTTGCGGATCACTTTGTGAAGCAAAATGGCGGGAACCGCTCTGACCGAGGCAAATTTTGGTGACGTCACACAGCGGATGATTCAAAATAATTTATCATGAGTAAAAAATGAGCTTATATACTGGGTGATTCACGGTCGATGGGACGTTATCCGTTTTATGTAAAACGGAAAGTCGGATTTTTCTGAAAATTTAGCACCTTACATTTTCTTCCTTGTTCTATCAATCTAAAATATTTTCAGCATTGCGACGTTTCGGCTTCCATCGAAAAGTCGCAGCAACTATATTTTTTTTTAGATCGATAGAACAGGTAAGAAAATGTAAGGTGCTAAATTTTCAGAAAAATCCGACTTTCCGTCTTCCATAAAACGGATAACGTCCCATCGACCGTGAATCACCCTGTATATTAAAGAAAAAAATTATTAATTGTTTTGTAATTAAAATAAATAAAAATCTTTAAAAAATGTTTAAAACGTATATGTAGGTATATAAAATAAAATCGTACTTTTATTAAAAAAAACTTTAGCAAATAATTTAAATAAGATTCAGGGACTTTCAGGGACTAGGAGGAAATTCATATATAAAATAAATACTTGAAAATAATTTAAAATTAACCATTTTTTTATTTAAACCAAAAAATGACATTACAAATATTTTAATAAATAAATACAATCTTTTCAATGGAATTTTTGTGATTTGCATTCGCCAACATTAGTTGTTTGAGGAAAACCATTGAGAAAACCTTCAAAGAATCACCTAGACACCTAAAAAATATAGAATATTTTTAGTTTATTTTCTGAATGAAATGATCTTTTTTTTTTATTAAATTAAAATAAGATATATCTATTTACCTATAAAATATAGGCTATTCTTTATTTTAATAAAAATATATGTTGTCGGCTTCTGGCACAAAATCTAATCAAGAGCCGGTGTTTGGAGACCTGATGACGGACGGCTTTAATGTGTTCATGGATATCAGCAAATTGACACCAGCGTTTAGCTCTATAATTAAATTATTCAAGAATTAACATATAAAAATCAAAGAAAAATAATTATTAATTAATTTTATATAGGTTACTTACATTTCATTGTTTTTAGGTCGTCCAAAAAAAGTATGTTCTTTATCTGATTTTCTGTCGCGAAAGCAACCTTTCACACAACATTGACTTTGAGAACTAGCCATATTTAATTATATTTTAATCGATAAATGTGTAAATGGAAAATTTTCTAAATGAACGTTTGATACAAAGCATGGGGAATCTTTCATCTATGACGAAAACATTAAATGTCATGTGACATACCATATGTTCTATGAATGGCTCTTAAGAAGACTTAAGAGTTTGAAAGTGACTAACTAGAGAGCGCTGTTTCCAGATACGCGAGCTTTCCTCTCTATATACTCTATGGGTCTAAGGTTGCTGGGGTCTGTCGTTCCCGTTCAGTTGTGTTCGCAAATGTTCGGCAAAAAATCCAAGATGGCGGACCTCTGTTAGTCGCTCTTTCTAAGAGCTCCCGCCAATAAACTAAATACATGTCGACTTCTGGCTAGATTCGGGAAACGAATGAATTCGGTTGCGGCCTCGCGGCTACCTGCTTGGGGCCAGCCAGCGTTTGAGGAGAAATGAGGGGTTGGCGCACTCGACCAATCCAAGGGGTTCCCGTGAATGCTGTACGATGGCACTCCACCAATCAAATGTCAGCATTCATCGAATCTTCGAGAATATTCTCTATCTCGCTCACACCAATGGCCTTTGGAATTTCTATTACGCAATTTAGAATTTTCTAGAATCTTACATTTGATTTTCTTATTTTATCAATTAAAAATAATTAACATCTTTTAATCCAACTAAAACAATTGAGATCTATTTCTATGATTGTTAAATTATATGTTAACATGAATTTTGACTTTAAAAACTAAATAATTATTATTGAACTCGGCCCTTGAAGTCAAGCCGTTAATTATATTCATAAACTAAGATGGAATTATTTTAAACAATTAATAAAGCATTTTTAATCCATTTATCAAAATACAGCCCCTCACTCGAGCATCTAATAATACTTATAAATTAATAACAAGAATATTGTTGTTTCACTTTGAAGAAGTTAGACAAACACAAAAAAAAAAAAAATAAACAAAAGATTTTCAGAAAATTATAATAATTTTGAATTATAAAAAAAAAATTACGCGCTGTTACAATAGTGTTTCCTTAATTTTAATTTTACAATAAATATTTTTTGTTAGTTTTATTTACATTTCATAATTAAATTTGAGTTTTTTTTTCCGGGAAAAGCCTTTGGGAACAAACCCGCTACATGTATGCCATAAGCTCTGGAGTATTCCATCTACGATTGGATTCGCCTAGCTCTTACGCAGCTTTCAATCTTCTGCGTGCTAACTGTTGCCTAAATACAGGCGCACCCCAACTTCATAAATCAAGTTCAAATTCAGACTACATTTTGAGGATTTTAATTAGTACAGTTATTTATTTATATTTTATAATTCAATATTTTTTATAATAAGGAACGAGGCTTTTTGAATCACAGTAGGAAGATCGAGTCCTTATAGAATGATGGTTATTTTTTCTTTTTTTCAATAAAAAATTTTCATCAGGGTTTATAATTTTATTTTATTTGAAACAAGAAACAAGAGACGTTTCGGCATTAACTCAATGCCATCTTCAGTCTATAAAAACATTTAACAATATATCACATTTCATTTCACAATTTTTTTTTTTTTTTTTTTTTTTTTTAATGATAATGATGAGAGAAGGAGTTACACCAAAAAGGTGCAACCCCTAAAGGCCTCGAGTTGGCCCCTCCATCGTGAAAAGAAGAAGAAAGAAAATTAAAATTAATAGGTATATCACAATTCACAAAGATAATATTTAACTAATGGTCTTACCTATGTTAAAAAATAAGATATCATTATATTTCCTTCACAGAGGCAAAATGAAAAGAAATTAAATTACTGAGGTCAACACGCATCTCAAACAGTGAGTTAATTCAATTAAGGAATTTGTACTTTCATTTAAATTATAACTCATGGGCGCCTTCCAAAATAATTCCACATAATAAACAGTTCGGTGCGAATATGTTCATATTTGTGCCCATAATTATGAAAATGCTCTAAGTAATTGATTGTTAGTGTCGAGATATTTAAAGTTTTATGAAATAAACAAGATTCGAATTCTGTATAATGAGACAACTAGTAAACCTTCAATTTTATGCGATTTTTCAAAACCGAGATTTTATTACTGTACAAATGGATGGAACATAAAATAACTATTTTTTAATTTTTGACTTAGTCCACTTTCATAATAATTATGGGCACATTTATAAAACTATGAATCAATTAGGTTTAGGGCATTCTAAGTTCAGAATTTCTCCTCCAAAAAATTCAGCAAATCAAAAAAAAAAAAATCAATTTAACAGCTCAATATAAAAATATAAAATATTGAATCTAATCAGGGAAGATGTAATTAGTAACTTTACCATTGTCCTAAGTTTTAACTTTCTAGATTAGACCCCTCGCTGACAGAAAAATTTGTGGAGAGCTTACTTAATGTTTTCGCATTTTTAACCAATTTCCCGATAAGATACAATATTTTTCAAATAATATCTTGCCAAAAAAATGCAAAAATTAGTGTCTATTCCAGGAATAACACAAAGTAGAAGCGAAACTTCGAAAGCTCATTTAAGTAAAGAAATTTTTTTCAAATTTTTTCAAATTTAAAATATAATTACGTAATAGGTAGGTTTCACAAAAATAAAACATGAGATGTTTGTTTAGCACCAGTCTATATATATTTCGGGGTATAAGCCCTTCTTCAGGAGTTCACAAAGGACACAATTTTCTTTAATTTATTTAAAATCTTTTAACATAAACCCACACAATTCTCCCTTAACATAATCCAATACCCGCAGTACTCCAGACTTGTCGTAAGAGGCGAATAATAGGGATGGTGTAGATTCATTTGCAAACTAATCTAAAAAATGCATATATCAATTTATTTATCTACACTTATGTTATATACAATTTATTCTTAATAGATTAATTTTGATTTTAGCCAACACTTTTGACATATTAAAGTACTGATTCACACAAAATATGCGAAATATGACATAATATAAGAACTCAGTACTTATAGCACGTTCGCTGAGTGACAAAATTATTGATACTTTCATAAGTTATTCTTTTTGCTTATTCCTGTTTTGTAATGTCTGAAACGGCGACATTGCTATGAATAAAATTAACTCTCTATAGTTAATAATATAATATAAAATTATTTAAAACACTAT
Organism: Forficula auricularia; assembly: GCA_024734495.1. Taxonomy (NCBI): domain Eukaryota; kingdom Metazoa; phylum Arthropoda; class Insecta; order Dermaptera; family Forficulidae; genus Forficula; species Forficula auricularia. Next base: position 4,953,567 of record JALMQS010000087.1, on the reverse strand, counting down.
TATTAACATCCTTATCTTGTCGTTCAGATAATCATTAGAATGAAGGAAATAACCTCCTATCATGACTTTTAATTAAATTTCACTCCTGAATCGATAAGAATTCCTATCATTTCGGAGCATCTCTTTCTTCACTTTCTCTGTCTGCTGAGCAACCTGGTGGAAGGTTAGGGTAATCAATCCCAGCGGGAAACCAGGTCAGCAAGGTGAAGTTCGTGGCTGGTCTAGGTTGGGCTGTTACCTGGTTTGGCTGGCGAAGGGTCTCCTAGACGGTTTTCGTAGAGCTAAGGCTTTTCCGCATTGAAAAAAGCGAAATACTCGCTTGTTGGAATGTAAAGATTGCTATGAATAAAATTAACTCTCTATAGTTAATAATATAATATAAAATTATTTAAAACACTATTATTAACTTCCGTATCTTGTCGTTCAGATGATCATTAGAATGAGGGAATTAACCTCCTATCATGACTTTTAATTAAATTTCACTCCTGAATCGATAAGAATTCCTATCATTTCGGAGCATCTCTTTCTTCAGATTCTCTGTCTGCTGAGCAACCTGGTGGAAGGTTAGGGTAATCAATCCCAGCGGGAAACCAGGTCAGCAAGGTTAAGATCGTTGCTGGTCTAGGTTGGGCTGGTACCTGGCTTGGCTGGCGAAGGGTCGCCTAGACGGTTTTCGTAGAGCTAAGGCTTTGCCGCATTAAAAATTGAAATAAAACTTCCTTAACTTGTTGTTCAGATACTAATTAGAATGAGGGAATTAACCTCCTATCATGACTTTTAATTAAATTTCACTCCTGAATCGATAAGAATTCCTATCATTTCGGAGCATCTCTTTCTTCGCATTCTCTGTCTGCTGAGCAACCTGGTGGAAGGTTAGGGTAATCAGGTCAGCAATGTGAAGTACATGGCTGGTCTAGGTTGGGCTGGTACCTGGCTTGGCTGGCGAAGGGTCGCCTAGACGGTTTTCGTAGAGCTAAGGCTTTGCCGCATTAAAAATTGAAATAAAACTTCCTTAACTTGTTGTTCAGATACTAATTAGAATGAGGGAATTAACCTCCTATCATGACTTTTAATTAAATTTCACTCCTGAATCGATAAGAATTCCTATCATTTCGGAGCATCTCTTTCTTCGCATTCTCTGTCTGCTGAGCAACCTGGTGGAAGGTTAGGGTAATCAATCCCAGCGGGAAACCAGGTCAGCAAGGTGAAGATCGTGGCTGGTCTAGGTTGGGCTGGTACCTGGCTTGGCTGGCGAAGGGTCTCCTAGACGGTTTTCGTAGACCTAAGGCTTTGCCGCATTAAAAAGTGAAATAAAACTTCCTTAACTTGTTGTTCAGATATTAATTAGAATGAGGGAAATAACCTACCATTTTCTTTAATTAAATTTCACCAAATAACCTCTTCACCCAAATCCACACTCGCCTGCTAGTGGTGGTCCTGTTACGCTGATCGACCTGGTGGAAGGTTCGGGTAATCAACCCCAGCGGGAAACCAGATCAGCAAGCTGAATATCGTCGGTGGTCTAGGTAGGGCTGGTACCTGGCTTAGCCTTAGCTGGGCAAGGGTCTCCTAGACGGATTTCGTAGAGCCAAGGCTTCGGCGCATTAAAAAAAGAGAAATACTCGCTTCTTGGAATGTAACGATTTCTAAGAATAAAATTAACTCTCTATAGTTAATAATATAATATAAAATTATTTAAAACACTATTATTGACTTCCGTATCTTGTCGTTCAGATAATCATTAGAATGAAGGAAATAACCTCCTATCATGACTTTTAATTAAATTTCACTCCTGAATCGATAAGAATTCCTATCATTTCGGAGCATCTCTTTCTTCACATTCTCTGTCTGCTGAGCAACCTGGTGGAAGGTTAGGGTAATCAATCCCAGCGGGAAACCAGGTCAGCAAGGTGAAGATCGTGGCTGGTCTAGGTCGGGCTGGTACCTGGCTTGGCTGGCGAAGGGTCTCCTAGACGGTTTTCGTAGACCTAAGGCTTTGCTGCATTAAAAATTGAAATAAAACTTCCTTAACTTGTTGTTCAGATACTAATTAGAATGAGGGAATTAACCTCCTATCATTATTTAAAACACTATTATTAACTTCCGTCTCTTGTCGTTTAGATAATCATTAGAATGAAGGAAATAGCCTCCTATCATGACTTTTAGTTAAATTTCACTCCTGAATTGATAAAAATTCCTATCATTTCGGAGCATCTCTTCTTCACATTTTCTGTCTGCTGAGCAACCTGGTGGAAGGTTAGGGTAATCAATCCCAGCGGGAAACCAGGTCAGCAAGGTGAAGATCGTGGCTGGTCTAGGTTGGGCTGGTACCTGGCTTGGCTGGCGAAGGGTCTCCTAGACGGTTTTCGTAGAGCTAAGGCTTTGCCGCATTAAAAAATTGAAATAAAACTTCCTTAACTTGTTGTTCAGATACTAATTAGAATGAGGGAATTAACCTCCTATCATTATTTAAAACACTATTATTAACTTCCGTCTCTTGTCGTTTAGATAATCATTAGAATGAAGGAAATAGCCTCCTATCATGACTTTTAGTTAAATTTCACTCCTGAATCGATAAAAATTCCTATCATTTCGGAGCATCTCTTTCTTCACATTCTCTGTCTGCTGAGCAACCTGGTGGAAGGTTAGGGTAATCAATCCCAGCGGGAAACCAGGTCAGCAAGGTGAAGATCGTGGCTGGTCTAGGTTGGGCTGGTACCTGGCTTGGCTGGCGAAGGGTCTCCTAGAAGGTTTTCGTAGAGCTAAGGCTTTGCCGCATTAAAAATTGAAATAAAACTTCCTTAACTTGTTGTTCAGATACTAATTAGAATGAGGGAATTAACCTCCTATCATGACTTTTAATTAAATTTCACTCCTGAATCGATAAGAATTCCTATCATTTCGGAGCATCTCTTTCTTCACATTCTCTGTCTGCTGAGCAACCTGGTGGAAGGTTAGGGTAATCAATCCCAGCGGGAAACCAGGTCAGCAAGGTGAAGTATCGTGGCTGGTCTAGGTTGGGCTGGTACCTGGCTTGGCTGGCGAAGGGTCTCCTAGACGGTTTTCGTAGAGCTAAGGATTTTCTGCATTGAAAAAAGCGAAATACTCGCTTGTTGGAATGTAAAGATTGCTATGAATAAAATTAACTCTCTATAGTTAATAATATAATATAAAATTATTTAAAACACTATTATTAACTTCCGTATTTTGTCGTTCAGATGATCATTAGAATGATGGAATTATTCTTCTATCATGACTTTTAATTAAATTTCACTCCTGAATCGACAATAATTCCTATCATTTCGGAGCATCTCTTTCTTCACATTCTCTGTCTGCTGAGCAACCTGGTGGAAGGTTAGGGTAATCAATCCCAGCGGGAAACCAGGTCAGCAAGGAAGAATCGTGGAGAAGAATCTCGTGAAGATCGTGGCTGGTCTAGGTTGGGCTGGTACCTGGCTTGGCTGGCGAAGGGTCTCCTAGACGGTTTTCGTAGACCTAAGGCTTTGCCGCATTAAAAAGTGAAATAAAACTTCCTTAACTTGTTGTTCAGATATTAATTAGAATGAGGGAAATAACCTACCATTTTCTTTAATTAAATTTCACCAAATAACCTCTTCACCCAAATCCACACTCGCCTGCTAGTGGTGGTCCTGTTACGCTGATCGACCTGGTGGAAGGTTCGGGTAATCAACCCCAGCAAGCTGAATATCGTCGGTGGTCTAGGTAGGGCTGGTACCTGGCAGCCTTAGCTGGGCAAGGGTCTCCTAGACGGATTTCGTAGAGCCAAGGCTTCGGCGCATTAAAAAAGAGAAATACTCGCTTCTTGGAATGTAACGATTTCTAAGAATAAAATTAACTCTCTATAGTTAATAATATAATATAAAATTATTTAAAACACTATTATTGACTTCCGTATCTTGTCGTTCAGATAATCATTAGAATGAAGGAAATAACCTCCTATCATGACTATTAATTAAATTTGACTCCTGAATCGATAAGAATTCCTATCATTTCGGAGCATCTCTTTCTTCACATTCTCTGTCTGCTGAGCAACCTGGTGGAAGGTTAGGGTAATCAATCCCAGCGGGAAACCAGGTCAGCAAGGTGAAGATCGTGGCTGGTCTAGGTCGGGCTGGTACCTGGCTTGGCTGACGAAGGGTCTCCTAGACGGTTTTCGTAGACCTAAGGCTTTGCTGCATTAAAAAAAGAAATAAAACTTCCTTAACTTGTTGTTCAGATACTAATTAGAATGAGGGAATTAACCTCCTATCATTATTTAAAACACTATTATTAACTTCCGTCTCTTGTCGTTTAGATAATCATTAGAATGAAGGAAATAGCCTCCTATCATGACTTTTAGTTAAATTTCACTCCTGAATTGATAAAAATTCCTATCATTTCGGAGCATCTCTTCTTCACATTTTCTGTCTGCTGAGCAACCTGGTGGAAGGTTAGGGTAACCAATCCCAGCGGGAAACCAGGTCAGCAAGGTGAAGATCGTGGCTGGTCTAGCTTGGGCTGGTACCTGGCTTGGCTGTCGAAGGGTCTCCTAGACGGTTTTCGTAGAGCTAAGGTTTTGCCGCATTAAAAATTGAAATAAAACTTCCTTAACTTGTTGTTCAGATACTAATTAGAATGAGGGAATTAACCTCCTATCATGACTTTTAATTAAATTTCACTCCTGAATCGATAAGAATTCCTATCATTTCGGAGCATCTCTTTCTTCACATTCTCTGTCTGCTGAGCAACCTGGTGGAAGGTTACGGTAATCAATCCCAGCGGGAAACCAGGTCAGCAAGGTTAAGATCGTTGCTGGTCTAGGTTGGGCTAGAACCTGGCTTGGCTGGCGAAGGGTCTCCTAGACGGTTTTCGTAGAGCTAAGGCTTTGCCGCATTAAAAATTGAAATAAAATTCCTTAACTTGTTGTTCAGATACTAATTAGCATGAGTGAAATAACCTACCATTCCCTTTAATTAAATTTCACCACATAATCTCTTCACCCAAATCCACACTCGCCTGCAAGTGGTGGTCCTGTTACGCTGATCGACCTGGTGGAAGGTTCGGGTAATCAACCCCAGCGGGAAACCAGATCAGCAAGCTGAAGATCGTCGGTGGTCTAGGTAGGGCTGGTACCTGGCTTAGCTGGGGAAGGGTCTCCTAGACGGATTTCGTAGAGCCAAGGCTTCGGCGCATTAAAAAAGAGAAATACTCGCTTCTTGGAATGTAACGATTTCTAAGAATAAAATTAACTCTATAGTTAATAATATAATATAAAATTATCTAAAACACTATTATTAACTTCCCTATCTTGTCGTTCAGATAATCATTAGAATGAAGGAAATAACCTCCTATCATGACTATTAATTAAAATTCACTCCTGAATCGATAAGAATTCCTATCATTTCGGAGCATCTCTCTCTTCACATTCTCTGTCTGTTGAGCAACCTAATTGAAGGTTAGGGTAACCAATCCCAGCGGAAAACCAGGTCAGCAAGCTGAAGATCGTGGGTGGTCTAGGTAGGGCTGGTACCTGGCTTAGCTACTCCTAGACGGATTTCGTAGAGCTAAGGCTTTGCCGTATTAAAAAAGTCAAACTGCGTCTCGGAATGTAAAGATTTTAATGAATAAAATTAAATCCCTATATTTAATAATATAATATAAATTTATTTACAACTATATTATTCCTCCTATCCTGTCGTTCAGATAATCATTAGAATGAAGGAAATAACCTCCTATCATGACTTTTAATTAAATTTCACTCCTGAATCGATAAGAATTCCTATCATTTCGGAGCATCTCTATCTTCACATTCCTTGTCAATCAGTTTCTTGTGTATTAGTTTTAAATGATTTTCGCTTTTCGTTAGATTCCAATCATTCTTCGTTTATTTATGTCACATGGTCTATTTTATTGTAGACGTACTTTCTAGTTCAAAGTAATTATTTGTTGTCTAAGTAAGTCCTTATTAAATACATATAAACTAAATATGTCTATAAATACAGTTTTTCTTTTATACCGTGGATGGTTAGATAGGACCCGTTTCCTGATTAATATATTCGATATTATTGAGATTATCTATCTTAACAGGTAACCTACCTTTAAGTGAAACTATAGAGGAGTTTATATTTTGATCTATTTTCTTCCAATTCCAAAATATTACCCAGAAGGCCCGGGAGGCAGCAGAAGCCTGCCTACAGGCCGATCCTACCTAGTATGTAATTAAATCAAAGATTTTCAAATATTTTTTTGCTCGCTTTTGAAAAGATGTCTGGAACGTGGAGAAAAAACTTTTCAACCATGATTTTTTTCTGTATGTGAGTATGAATTCATATACCCAAATTAAATTAAGAACGAAAAGTCATAGAAAGTTCGTTCTTGTGCTGAAATGACAATTCATGAATCAAATAAACTAATTCGAATATTCATGTCTCTTGCTTTGGGCCGGGATAGGTTTGTGGGGGTTATGCTACAGGGATATTACCTTTAACACGTTGACGCCCATTTTTATATTATATTATTGAAAAGAGCGAGAAAAGCACAATATTTTTTCTTGCAGAAGTAATTAATTTTGGGCGATTTTTATCGAGATAACAGATTCACAAAATCAGATTATTTTTTAGCTTATATTCTAGAAAATATGATGTACATCTATAGCTGACTTATGTCTATCAAAAGAAAGGAAGCTCTGAAAGACAATCAATCGCCTCTCATAGACGTCCACCAAATTTGCATGCTATATAAATTCAAACTAATTTTTAACAAAATAGCAAATATTTTTTATTAACATAAAATATAATTAGACAATTACATTTCGAAGAAAAGACTTGAAGCATTCTGAACATATGGGTGGTTTTTCTGGACATGTTTTGCATCTATAGCAAGTATCCTCTCGAACTTTAGAGTGTGTATTTTAGGAATAACACAAGATAGAAGTGAAACTTCGGAAGCTCATTTAATTCAATACTATTATAATATTGTCTGTCCTGCGGGTTGGGCGTAGAATAGACCCGCAGTACTCCCTGCTTGTCGTAAGAGGCGACTAATAAGGAAAAAATGGACGGGAACCTCCAGCCTCAGCTACCCGTCTAGGGAAAAATGGTTTTCGTAGAGCTAAGGCTTTGCCGCATTAGAAATTGAAATAAAACTTCCGTATCTTGTTGTTCAAATACTCATTTGAATGAGGAAAATAACCTACCATGATTTTTAATTAAATTTCACCACATAGTCTCTTCTCCCCAACCCCACACTCGGCTACAAGTTGTGGTCCTGTTACGCTGATCAACCTGGAGGATGGTTGGGGTAACCAATCCCAGCGGGAAACCAGGTCAGCATGCTGAAGAGTGTGTAAAATTAAATCTCTATACTTAATAATATAATATAAAATTATTTAAAGCTATATTATTAACTTCCGTATCTTGTCGTTCAGTTAATCATTAGAATGAAGGAAATGATCTCCTATTATGACTTTTAATTAAATTTCTCACCTGAATCGATAAGACTTACTATCATTTCGTACTATTTCAAACATTATTCTTTTATTTATGTCATATGGTCTATTTTATTGTAGTTGTACTTTCTAGTTCAGGGTAATTATTTGTTGACGAAGTAAACCCATATAAAATACATACAAACTAAATATGGATATAAATACAGTTTTTGTTTTATACCGTGGATTGTTATATAGGAACCGTTTCCTGGATTAAAACATTTGATATAATTGAGATTCTCTATATTAACAGGTAACCTACCTCTAAGTGAAACTAAAGACGACTTTATAATATATTACCCGTAACCCCCGGGAGGCAGCACAAGACTGGTATTGAATTCAATCAAAGATTTTCAAATATTTTTTTCCTCATTGTATTGAAAAATGTCTGGAACGTAGCGAAAACTACTTTTCAACCATGATTTATTTCTGCCTGTGAGTATGAATTCATATGCCCACGATAATTTAAGAATGAAAAGTCTTAGAAAGTTCGTTCTTGTGATAAATTGATAGTTCAGGAATTAAATCAACTAATTCGGACATTCATGCGCCGATGTCTCATGCTTTGGTCGGGGTGTGGGGTTATGCTGCAGGGGTAGTACGCTCATTTTTATATTATATTAAAAACACAATATTTTTTCTCGCAGAATTAGTTAGTTTTGGCGTATTTTTATCAAGATAGCAGATTCACAAAATCAGATTATATTATTTTTTAGCTTATATTCTAAAAAATATGATGGACCTTTATAAGCCGACTTATGTCGCTCATAGGAAACGAAGCTCTGAATGACAAACGACTTCCAGAGACGTCCACCAAATTTGCATGCTATATAAATTTCAAACAAATTTTTCAAATCATTTTTAAAATAAAGCAATACATATTTTTTATTAACAAAAATATAATTTTGAAATATAATATAATTATACAATTAAATTTGTATGAAAAGTCTCGAAACCAGGTCAGCGTCAGCAAGCTGAAGAGTGTGGTGGTTCTAAGTAGGGATGGTACCTGGCTTAGCTGTGGAAAGATCTATACGGGTTTTATAGAGCTAATGCCTTCTTTCACTCATTAATAAAGGGAAATAATAATTAGCTTAAATACCTAATTAACATTATAATTATTATATAAAACTTTGTAAAAATATGTATATTTTAACCGACTTCAAAAAATGAGGAGGTTTCTATTCGACTGATTTTTTTTGTCCCTGTGATACCTATCTCCGCCAATTGTGAACCGATTTTGAAAAAAAAATTTCATTGGGTTCAGTCTACTTTCCGATTGGTCTAATTTTTTATTTATGTACACGCGACTCTAGTAGTCTCGGGTAGTTTCGTCAATATATTAAAATTGTTTCGCATGTCATCAGTGAGTCCAGTTCATAAGACATAATCCAGGGATTAGATATACTAATTCGGACATTCATGTACGGATGTCTCTTGCTCTGGAGCGGGATAGGGCTGGGGGGTTATGCTGCAGGGCTAGTACCTTTAATTACTGTCGGTCACATCTAGTGTCATAAACAGCTGATGGGCGGTAATGACTGGGCATCTCAAGATACCCACATTTTGGCTCCACGTGCCTCACCCCATTAACTGCATTAGCCTGCAGGCTAAAATTAGAGAGGGTAGGTACAAATACAAATTTTGCTCTCGATAATAATTTGTTTCGTCTTGGAATTTATTATATTTTCTAAATCCTAATATAGCGGGTTTGTTTCTTTTTTCCAATTTTAATTCATCAATATTTTCTAAATCTTCATTATCAAATTCTTTATGGATATATTTTGAAGTAAATTTGGTTGCAAAATCTGCAAGAAATACATCGAAATTGGATTTTCGTTCACTGTATTTTTCCATTAGATCTTTTTGAAAAATATTGGTAGAATATTCCGACAGTTTTTTAATTCTTTATTTAATTTTATCATCTTAGTCCTTTCCACTTTCGGACTTGTATTAATAATATGATTTTCCTACTATTTTTTGATAAAGGCAATCCCAATAAATTATATGTTGCTACTTTGCTTGACATAAGGTTGAAATTTAGGAATACATTAGCTATTTTTCGAAATTTTTCTTTTACATTTTGCTTATTTTTTTCTTGCAAAATATATGCCTTAATAATTAAGATAAGCCAGTATCTATTTTAGTAACATAATTTAATACATAAGATGCTACGCTATATTCATTCAATATAAATTGTATATCCATACTGGATTCGAATAAATGCAATATGGATTTATTATAGGTATTTATGCCAACTTCTAGATTGTTTCTTTTTAAGAAACATTCGTCTCTTTTGATAGAATATCTTAGAGCGAGAAGGTATTTCTCCTCGGTCATTTCAAGTTTTTCTAAAGTCTCTAAAAAAGGAATAATCGTGGCATCCTTCTTTTTTAATAAATAATAATGGGTCATTAATTTTTTGATCTTATTATAGTTTGAGATCGTCTGATTGATTTTCTTTTTCCAAAGGTCTTAAAATCATTGTTTTATGCATAACTGGCCTAGGAAAATTAAAACGACATTTGTTTTGATTTTTCTCCTTTTATGACATGTGTGAGTATGCCTATGTTTTTGCAAGCTTATATATGCATTATATCATAATGGTAAGTTAATGTATTTATCAATAAAAGATATTACATATTCATCATTATTTTGATCTTAAATAGGCCCATTCTCAAGCTATAAAAATGTAATGTTCAAGAGCTTAAGAAAAGAACGAATTGTTTGTTTATAAAATTATTTATTTACTAATTAAAAATCATTAACAATAAGATAAACAACAATGGTTGCCTAGCAACCTTAACATATATTAAAAAAACATATGTTCATGTGGAGAACCTCTCATTTGGAATTCTACTTGACTGTAACTATCAATAACATTAAATTTTTCAAAAAATCCTTTTTTTTTATTAAATTCATGAAGTGATGAATTTTATAATCAAAATATCTAGCACAAGTAACTGATCATTTTTGATTAGATCGGTTTTTGTAAATTTGTCTAAATTATTCGAGTCATTTAAATTTATATTTTTATTAAATTGAAATTTATAAAGATGTTGAATTAATCCAGCCCAAGTTGTTTCACCTGCTGATAATATTAAAAATATAGTTGGCTTACCAAGATGACGAATCATGGATAATATTCTGTTGCCAATATGACGGAGAATTTCTAATATTTTTTAAAATCCTATATCCTTCGTTATTTCTAATCAATTGGTTCAAATAATATATATTTAAAATATCGAGAAACAGAGGGCCATTAATATTCCAAAAATAGACACTTTAAAAAATGAAATTTTAATTGAATATATTTATAAGAAACAAATTGAAATGAACAAAAAATTAAATTCATGGATTGATTTAATTCCAACCACAAATGGAACGAAAAAATGATCCATCACAATGGAAAATGATGTAGATATTGAATTCCCGCCTGAGAACTTTACCTACACCAACCATATGTGGATATACCATATATGGAGGGGAACGGCGTAATTATTTCTAACGAAAAAGGGTAGTTCAAAAAGGTACTAAGGTTAAATTTACTATTTTCCGTACAAATGGACGTGGCTGGGGCGTTAAAACGGTTATTCCCATTAAAAAATGTCAATTTACATGTCAATATGTTGGTCTAGTTATTACATCATCACAAGCAGACATTTTAAGTAATGAATATAAAAAATCCGGATTAAATTATCTTTTTGATTTAGATAAGCCAGTATCTATTTTAGTAACATAATTTAATACATAAGATGCTACGCTATATTCATTCAATATAAATTGTATATCCATACTGGATTCGAATAAATGCAATATGGATTTATTATAGGTATTTATGCCAACTTCTAGATTGTTACTTTTTAAGAAATATTCGTCGTCTCTTTTGAGAGAATATCTTAAAGCGAGAAGCTATTTCTCCTCGGTCATTTCAAGTTTTTCTAAAGTCTCTAAAAAAGGAATAATCGTGGCATCCTTCTTTTTTAATAAATAATAATGGGTCATTAATTATTTGATCTTATTATAGTGTGAGATCGTCTGAATGATTTTCTTTTTCCAAAGGTCTTAAATTCATTGTTTTATGCATAACTGGCCTAGGAAAATTAAAACGACATTTGTTTTGATTTTTCTCCTTTTATGACATGTGTGAGTATGCCTATGTTTTTGCAAGCTAATATATGCATATATCATAATTGTAAGTTATGTATTTATCAATAAAAGATATTTCTTATTCATCATTAATTTGATCTTAAATAGACGCATTCTCAAACTATAAAAACGTATGTTCATATGGAGAACCTCTCATTTGGAATTCTACTTGACTGTAACTATCAATAACATTAAATTTTTTCAAAAAATCCTTTTTTTTATTAAATTCATGAAGTGATGAATTTAATAATCAAAATATCTAGCACAAGTAACTGAATCATTTTTGATTAGATCGGGTTTTGTAAATTTGTCTAAATTATTCGAGTCATTTAAATTTATATTTTTATTAAATTGAAATTTATAATGATGTTGAATTAATCCAGGCCAAATTGTTTCACCTGCTGATAATATTAAAAATATAGTTGGATTACCAAGTTGACGAATCATGGATAATATTCTGTTGCCAATATGAGGGAGAATTTCTAATATTTTTAAAATCCTATATCCTTCGTTATTTCTAATCAATTGGTTCAAATAATATATATTTAAAATATCGAGAAACAGAGGGCCATTAATATTCCAAAAATAGACACTTTAAAAAATGAAATTTTAATTGAATATATTTATAAGAAACAAATTGAAATGAACAAAAAATTAAATTCACGGATTGATTTAATTCCAACCCCAAATGGAACGAAAAAATGATCCATCACAATGGAAAATGATGTGCATATTGAATTCCCGCCTGAGAACTTTACCTACACCAACCATTATATGGAGGGGAACGGCGTAATTATTTCTAACCTCAAAGGGTAGTTCAAAAAGGTACTAAGGTTAAATTTACTATTTTCCGTACAAATGGACGTGGCTGGGGCGTTAAAACGGTTATTCCCATTAAAAAATGTCAATTTACATGTCAATATGTTGGTTTAGTTATTACATCATCACAAGCAGACATTTTAAGTAATGAATATAAAAAATCCGGATTAAATTATCTTTTTGATTTAGATAAGCCAGTATCTATTTTAGTAACATAATTTAATACATAAGATGCTACGCTATATTCATTCAATATAAATTGTATATCCATACTGGATTCGAATAAATGCAATATGGATTTATTATAGGTATTTATAGCCAACTTCTAGATTGTTTCTTTTTAAGAAACATTTCGTCTCTTTTGATAGAATATCTTAGAGCGAGAAGGTATTTCTCCTCGGTCATTTCAAGTTTTTCTAAAGTCTCTAAAAAAGGAATAATCGTGGCATCCTTCTTTTTTAATAAATAATAATGGGTCATTAATTTTTTGATCTTATTATAGTTTGAGATCGTCTGATTGATTTTCTTTTTCCAAAGGTCTTAAAATCATTGTTTTATGCATAACTGGCCTAGGAAAATTAAAACGACATTTGTTTTGATTTTTCTCCTTTTATGACATGTGTGAGTATGCCTATGTTTTTGCAAGCTTATATATGCATTATATCATAATGGTAAGTTAATGTATTTATCAATAAAAGATATTACATATTCATCATTATTTTGATCTTAAATAGGCGCATTCTCAAGCTATAAAAATGTAATGTTCAAGAGCTTAAGAAAAGAACGAATTGTTTGTTTATAAACTTATTTATTTACTAATTAAAAATCATTAACAATAAGATAAACAACAATGGTTGCCTAGCAACCTTAACATATATTAAAAAAAACATATGTTCATGTGGAGAACCTCTCATTTGAAATTCTACTTGACTGTAACTATCAATAACATTAAATTTTTCAAAAAATCCTTTTTTTTTATTAAATTAATGAAGTGATGAATTTTATAATCAAAATATCTAGCACAAGTAACTGAATCATTTTTGATTAGATCGGTTTTTGTAAATTTGTCTAAATTATTCGAGTCATTTAAATTTATATTTTTATTAAATTGAAATTTATAATGATGTTGAATTAATCCAGGCCAAGTTGTTTCACCTGCTGATGATATTAAAAATATAGCTGGCTTACTGGCAAGTTGACGAATCATGGATAATATTCTGTTGCCAATATGACGGAGAATTTCTAATATTTTTTAAAATCCTATATCCTTCGTTATTTCTAATCAATTGGTTCAAATAATATATATTTAAAATATCGAGAAACAGAGGGCCATTAATATTCCAAAAATAGACACTTTAAAAAATGAAATTTTAATTGAATATATTTATAAGAAATAAATTGAAATGAACAAAAAATTAAATTCATGGATTGATTCAATTCCAACCCCAAATGGAACGAAAAAATGATCCATCACAATGGAAAATGATGTGGATATTGAATTCCCGCCTGAGAACTTTACCTACACCAACCATTATATGGAAGGGAACGGCGTAATTATTTCTAACAACAAAGGGTAGTTCAAAAAGGTACTAAGGTTAAATTTACTATTTTCCATACAAATGGACGTGGCTGGGGCGTTAAAACGGTTATTCCCATTAAAAAATGTCAATTTACATGTCAATATGTTGGTTTAGTTATTACATCATCACAAGCAGACATTTTAAGTAATGAATATAAAAAATCCGGATTAAATTATCTTTTTGATTTAGATAAGCCAGTATCTATTTTAGTAACATAATTTAATACATAAGATGCTACGCTATATTCATTCAATATAAATTGTACATCCATACTGGATTCGAATAAATGCAATATGGATTTATTATAGGTATTTATGCCAACTTCTAGATTGTTTCTTTTTAAGAAATATTCGTCGTCTCTTTTGAGAGAATATCTTAAAGCGAGAAGGTATTTCTCCTCGGTCATTTCAAGTTTTTCTAAAGTCTCTAAAAAAGGAATAATCGTGGCATCCTTCTTTTTTAATAAATAATAATGGGTCATTAATTTTTTGATCTTATTATTGATTGGGTGTTGGGTTTCTTAAGACCAATTAACTTTGCAATTAACTGACTAATATCGGAGAACGTGTTTACACCTTGAATGGACTTGCTTCCCTTGAAGTCTAGCACTTAAAGCTTGGATAATGCAAACAGATTCTCGGATAACAACTCCCTTTGCTAAGGAGGATAATATACGGGACCAGGAAGCCTTAGTTAAAAACTACCCTCGAAAGCACTTCTCATCCGAAGACTTTAAAATAAATAAAGTTAAGTGAATTGTTTTGACCGCAGGTTCGAATAATGTACTAGTAATAAAAAATGCTTTGAAAAATTGGAAATGTTCTGGAAAATATTTTTATTTTCAAGATTCAAATTAATGATAATTTGTTTTTAAGAATAATTAAGAACAGAATGGGCTAAATAACTTTAATTAAACCTTTTTGATAAGAAAATTGTAGTATTAACTTATTAAAAAATAAAATACATATCTCAGAGATGGAAGACTCCTTTTTATTTTATTTTTAAAAATGGCAGAGGAAGCAGTATAAAAACTCAAATTTAATATTTTAACAAAATATAACAGCTTTTTATTTTTATTTTAAATATCAGCAGTGGAAAAAATATCAAATGAACATGTTAAAATAACATTATGTTTTATAAAATAAATACAGTTTCTTATGATCAATACATTAATTGCAACATAGAAAAATTCAATAGATTAATTGAAAATTATATCAATTAAGTAATACAATTCTGAATTAAAGAGTGAATCAATTTCAATATAATAGAAAAATATTCTAATATTTAAACATTAATATATAAATAGTTTTACAAATAATTATTAAAACTACTTAGCTTGTTTTTCAAAACGATTGTTCCATGAGGAATTATTTTTCAACAATAGAATGCCTTTAATGTAGCCGTTTTCTTAAAGAAAATGTGTTCGTCCTCGTTCCAAACTAAAGTCTTGCACTAGTTGGAAGCAGGCTATGTGAGAAATCCTTTTCTCTGGAGTTCCTTTGAACCCGTCAATTCAGGTTGATAATTACCACGTAATTAATCAATCAAGATATTTAGAGACAATGGTTTAACACCACAACGGATGAAAAACGGATAAATGAAAATGAATTAGGGTTCAATATAGACGATTGAAACTCCAAAATCTAATGAGAGAGCGTGCGTCTACGACTTTTTCAAAAAGTAAGGTCAGACCACGACTTTAACCACCACTGTGGGTATAATTAATTAAACAATAGCCACTGTATATGGGCTAGTCAAAATGGCCACGCAGGCAAGGGGTGTCTGCCCTAAAAGGCATGTATATGGATCTCTCTCGCTTTAAAAGCCGAGAGCAGCATCCTGAGTCCGCTTCGTATAATAGGAAAAACGCAACTGAACTCTGCTCGCTTCTCTCGAATGAAGGGGCCACCCAGGGTCACGTGATCAAAACGAGCATTCTGATTGGTGAACGTCATGTGTTTTTTATGACTGTATTTGCTTTTCTTGAAAAGCTGGCTTTAAAGGCGACTAGAATTCGTCTATTTCTCTAAATAAATTCCTCTGGAACTACAAAGTAATGAATAATAGCGAATATAATTGATTTTTCGTTTGAAAAGATATCGGTTTTGTTTTGAAATTCAATCTTTTTCTAGGATATTTTAAATAAGAATTTTAAAATATCCTTTACAAAAAGGGAATGAAATAAAATTTCTATAATATTTTTAATAAAGTGAGAACTTAAAACTAATGAATTAATCTTAATTAAAGTAATTAACATAAAAAAAGGCTGAAAACTCTCAAGTTTGAACATAACTCCCCAATTTTTGTTAAAAGATTCTCTTTTAACGAATTAAAACTAAAGTCTTTAAAGTGTCTTTGACAGTTGGGTGAGTTTTGACATTTCAATGTTTTCAGAATATAGACTTTGTCACTTTAAATAATAATAAACATTTTTTTTTGCAAAATAAAATTTAATGATCTTAAAAAACTAATTGCTTAAATACTAATTGTGTTTGTTTTAGTTTAACAAAAACATGTTGTTTATTAACTTATAAACTAAATTTCTATTGGCAATGGGGCCAATTTGACAACTGGTCTTGTTATTGTTCCCATCTGGGTTTTTAACTTAACCACTCTCACACTACCATCTTTGCCTGGAAAGACTTCCAGTACACGTCCTAACTTCCACTGGTTAGTTAGTGTATTTTTGTCTTGTATGAGAACTAATTGGTTTACAACAAGGTTTACAAGTTTTGTTTTACCTTTATACCGTTGTTGTAAAGTGTTTAGATAGGTATTGGACCAAGCTTTCCAAAAGCCGGCTTTTAAACTTTCTAAAAATTTAAACCTCTGATTTAATTTACAATTTCTTTCTTGACAATGTTCTAATACTGGTAATTGTACAAGGGGTTGACCAACTAAAAAATGTCCAGGTGACAAGTATTTTAGACTTTCACTGTCATCGGAGAGAGGGGTTAAAGGCCTTGAATTTAAAATTGATTCTATTTGACACAAAAGAGTTTCTAGCTCCATCAACGTTAAAAAGCTCTGTCCTACAATTCTTTTAAGGTGATATTTACAAACGCGCACCGATGATTCCCAAAGTTCACCGAAGTGAGGGCTGTAGGTGGGTATAAAGGACCAACAGATTGAATTTTCTGATAAGAACTTCATTACTTCATTATTTTTCATTTTTGAAATCAATTGGTTCAATTCCGACCTGACAACTTTGGAAGCGGAGACAAATGTTGTTCCATTGTCTGAATAAATTTTTTTGGGAATCCCTCTGCGGGCAATAAATCTTTTTAAAGCGTTTAAGAAACATTCTGTACTAAGATCGGTACAAATTTCAAAATGACAAGCTTTTGTGGCGAAACACACAAATGTGGAGACATAAACCTTTTGTGGCTTGGAACCTCGTCTCAGATTTAGGTGGACCATGAATGGGCCGAAAAAGTCTACTCCTGTATTTTCAAAGGGTCGTGAAGGATTGACTCTATCACCAGGTAAATTTCCCATTAAAGGTGTGAAGGTTTGCGGCTTCTGTTTGAAGCATGTAATGCATTCACGGCAAACTTTTCTAATTAACTTTCTGCCTTGTACTATCCAAAATTTTAGTCTGAGCAAAGCCGAAATAACATTAGGGCCTGCATGTAAGTACTTTAAATGATAAGACCTAACTAATAATTTAGTTATGTAACAACTTTTTGATATTATTAAAGGATGCTTTTGGTTGTAGGGGATGTTAGCTTCTTCTAATCGACCTCCTACTCTTAACAACTTGAATTTATCCAAGAAAGGGTTTAAAGTTAGGATGTTAGATTTTCTATCTAACGGCTCCTGATTCTCTAAGCTAGTTATTTCTGTAACAAAACTTCTTTGGCTGTATTTAATCAAATTTAATAGTGAATTTTCTCTATCCAAAGGACGGATAGTTTTAAAATTTTTAAACTTTTCTTTATATTCGTTGGGATATTCCCTTTTTACTTTTAAATAGATAAAGAACTTTTTGAGTATTGAAAGGTGAGAAACTAATCTTTCCAATGATGAGAATTGTGATAAATATTTATCTATTACTTCTTCTTTCTTGAGAAGTGAGTGCACAAAACTTACAACTACTTTTTTATCTTCTTCCTCTGGGGTTTTAACCTCGTTGAGGAATTTAAAGGGGGAATTAGAAACCCATTTGTCTAATTTAAAATGAGCTTTACCTAAAACATAATTTAAATCTTTTATTAAAGCTAAAAGATTTTGTGGAGAATCACTCCCTATTAAAAAATCATCTAGATAAGTATTCTTTTTAATTATAGATTCTACTTGAGGGTACTCTGTAGCATTTTTCTCTGCTAACCAAATTAAACATCTTATCGCTAGATAAGCCGCTGGAGCTAATCCAAATGGTAAACAACTAAATCTGTAGATGTTTATGACATCTTCCTGCCTGTCCTTCCACAGAATTCTTAAATAATTCCGGTGGTCAGGATCGATTAAAATTTGGAGATACATTTTTACAATATCTGTAGTAACTACAAATTTGTAAGTGCGAAACCTGGTTAAAACTAGACGAATGTCATTCTGGAGGGTGTCACCTACCTCTAGGCAATCATTTAATGAATATTTTGAGGATGACTTAGCTGATCCATTCAAAACTATTCTTAGGGGACTATTTTCACCCTTGTATACCCCGAAGTGTGGGAGGTAAAACTGTTGATTGTTTTTTGTTTTATCATGCATAGTAAGAGGACCTACTAATTCAATAAAATTTAATTCTTTTAATGTATCAAAGTACTGAAAATATTCTTCCTTTAATAGAGGATTGCTATTTAGTTTAACTTCTTGTCTTTTTAACATGGTAAGAGCTTTGTGCAGCGAGTCACCTAAAATTGGGGGGTCAATTTTGAAAGGTAGTGCCACTTGTAATTGGCCACTTCCATTCTCTTTAATACTAAATTGGAATTGTAACTCTGCATTTGAAATGTTATTTGCTGTATGGTCTGGCGTCGAATCCAAGTCCATCAGCTTTAAAACATTAGAATTAATTTCTTCTAGCGTTGTTGTTGTATGAGCATTTTTATTATTAAAATTAAAATCGTTTTTGTATAATGCTTCGGCCTTTCCGAAGACAATCCAACCTAACGAGGTATTTTGAGCTACAAGATTTTGATCTTGACTTTTCCTAATGTCATTTAGCATTAATTTTGAAAATAAGTCTGCCCCTATTAGGATTCCAGTGGTGTGGGGTGTATTAAACGTACCATCTGATAACGGTAACCCACTAATAAATTTAAATTGACTTCTCTTTAGAGGGACTGAAGGGATAGTTAAATTTAGACTGTTTACAACATATAATGGTGCATCTATTTCAAAGTTATCATCGACAACTGAACCAATTTTCAAATTTACTAAACCCTTGGATGAAGTTACGTGTTGGCCTTTTAAACCTTTTACATTCAAAAGGGCGTTTTGTTTTTCTAAACCTAATTGATTAACGATTTCCTCTGAGATTAGAGAAATCTCACTTCCGGTGTCAATGAAAGCACGAATGTGTACCTCACGTCCAGAAATGTCTTGTGTTTTGATGAGAGCTCGGCTTAATAACGTTGTGGATCCGTCCACTCCGCAGTGCGCTGTCGTCTTGGAGGAAGACTTTGTGTCAGTTTGTTCTCCGGCCTTTTTATCCTCTGGGTCTTTTTGGACCGCTCCGCTCTCCGATTTCAGTGAAGAGTTCGTTTTTGAATTACTGCAAAAATGTAAAAGTGGAGACAGTTTAAGGCCGCAGCGACAATTAAAGCGTTTACAATCATTTACATAATGAAAAGGAGAAAAACATTTTTTACACAATTTGTTCTGATTCACAAACTTTGACCTTTCTTCTAAAGAAAGCTTTTTAAATTTTTCACATTGCCACAAGCCATGCTGTTTTAAACAAAGTTTGCAACTTAGGTCTTTATTAGAAACCTGTACATTTAAAGATCTTGCACTGTTGCTTTCTTTAAATTGTACTTTTTGCTTGTTAGCATTAAAACTGTGCGAATCTAAATAAGAATCTGCTTGTCTTTCTATGAAAATTAAAAGAGTGTCTAGACGAGGTATTTCGTCGTGATTTTCTAACGTCAGTAACCAGTCCTGATGTACCTTTGCATCTAATTTGGAAGACACTAGTCTTACCAGTATGGGATTCCATTGATCGGTATTAATATCTAAATTTTTTAATTGTGCAATGGTTTGTCTAACCGTGCTGGTTAAACTTTGATAAAACTTTGAATTAGGAGATGTGATATTTTTCAAATTTAATAATTTATCTATTAAATCAAAAACAATTTTTCTATACTTGTAATATTTACTTTCTATTAATTCAATGGCTACTTGGTAATTTTGATTAGTCAAATCTAAGTGCCTAATTAAGTTTAAAGGTTCCTCAGTCAAAAAACTTTTTAAGTACTGAAGCTTTTGACATTGGCTGAGTGAATTATTTGAATCAATCGCTGCATCAAATTGATGTTTGAATGCAGGATAACGTGTGTATACACTCATTAAATTTTTCCAACTCAATTTTTGGAAGATTTATGTGTATGTTTTTTGGTTCAGAATCTTCTGAACTGGTTTCTGAATCATTTGACGATTTAGCAGTTTTTAATTTAGATAATTTATCTAAGAATTTAAGTTTAAGATTATTAAGCTCGCGTAAAGTTACGGTAATTTCCGTAATTATCGGAATAACGGTTGCTTCATTTTGTAACTCGTGTTCACAAATGTATTTTAAGCTATTATCTATGTCCAAAATGATTTGTGTTACTCTTTCTATACTATGATTACAAGAATCTGTAGAGCTAAATTCTTTTTCCGACATAAAATCTAAAAGGTCACTGTTCCTTAATTTTATTAAGGCCCACTTGGCTGTTATTTGTTTTATTTGCTTCTCCTGAGCCATCTTGAGATATTTATTTTATAGTTATTTATTTAATATAGTATTAGATTTGTTTTATTATCGGTCGCCACCAGAATTTATAACCAATTTTTCAAAATAATAATAACAAATTTGTTTTGAGAACTATTGCCAGATGTATGGCGGGTCCTGCTGACGTGGTCGTCCAGATGTTTGGGAGTCCAAGGATCGCCAGATGTCCTGTCGCGGTCGCTGATGACTGGGGGTCGGGATTCTTACAGGCCAATTAACTTTGCAATTAACTGACTAATATCGGAGAACGTGTTTACACCTTGAATGGACTTGCTTCCCTTGAAGTCTAGCACTTAAAGCTTGGATAATGCAAACAGATTCTCGGATAACAACTCCCTTTGCTAAGGAGGATAGTATGCGGGACCAGGAAGCCTTAGTTAAAAACTACCCTCGAAAGCACTTCTCATCCGAAGACTTTAAAATAAATAAAGTTAAATGAATTGTTTTGACCGCAGGTTCGAATAATGTACTAGTAATAAAAAATACTTTGAAAAATTGGAAATGTTCTGGAAAATATTTTTATTTTCAAGATTCAAATTAATGATAATTTGTTTTTAATAATAATTAAAAACAGAATTGGCTAAATAACTTTAATTAAACCTTTTTGATAAGAAAATTGTAGTATTAACTTATTAAAAAATAAAATACATATCTCAGAGATGGAAGACTCCTTTTTATTTTATTTTTAAAAATGGCAGAGGAAGCAGTATAAAAACTCAAATTTAATATTTTAACAAAATATAACAGCTTTTTATTTTTATTTTAAATATCAGCAGTGGAAAAAATATCAAATGAACATGTTAAAATAACATTATGTTTTATAAAATAAATACAATTTCTTATGATCAATATATTAATTGCAACATAGAAAAATTCAATAGATTAATTGAAAATTATATCAATTAAGTAATACAATTCTGAATTAAAGAGTGAATCAATTTCAATATAATAGAAAAATATTCTAATATTTAAACATTAATATATAAATAGTTTTACAAATAATTATTAAAACTACTTAGCTTGTTTTTCAAAAAGATTGTTCCATGAGGAATTATTTTTCAACAATAGAATGCCTTTAATGTAGCCGTTTTCTTAAAGAAAATGTGTTCGTCCTCGTTCCAAACTAAAGTCTTGCACTAGTTGGAAGCAGGCTATGTGAGAAATCCTTTTCTCTGGAGTTCCTTTGAACCCGTCAATTCAGGTTGATAATTACCACGTAATTAATCAATCAAGATATTTAGAGACAATGGTTTAACACCACAACGGATGAAAAACGGATAAATGAAAATGAATTAGGGTTCAATATAGATGATTGAAACTCCAAAATCTAATAAGAGAGCGTGCGTCTACGACTTTTTCAAAAAGTAAGGTCAGACCACGACTTTAACCACCACTGTGGGTATAATTAATTAAACAATAGCCTCTGTATACGGGCTAGTCAAAATGGCCACGCAGGCAAGGGGTGTCTGCCCTAAAAGGCATGTATATGGATCTCTCTCGCTTGAAAAGCCGAGAGCAGAATCCTGAGTCCGCTTTGGATAATAGGCAAAAACGCAACTGAACTCTGCTCGCTTCACTCGAATGAAGAGGCCACCCAGGGTCACGTGATCAAAACGAGCATTCTGATTGGTGAACGTCATGTGTTTTTTATGACTGTATTTGCTTTTCTTGAAAAGCTGGCTTTTAAAGGCGACTAGAATTCGTCTATTTCTCTAAATAAATTCCTCTGGAACTACAAAGTAATGAATAATAGCGAATATAATTGATTTTTTGTTTGAAAAGATATCGGTTTTGTTTTGAAATTCAATCTTTTTCTAGGATATTTTAAATAAGAATTTTAAAATATCCTTTACAAAAAGGGAATGAAATAAAATTTCTATAATATTTTTAATAAAGTGAGAACTTAAAACTAATGAATTAATCTTAATTAAAGTAATTAACATAAAAAAAGGCTGAAAACTCCCAAGTTTGAACAATTATAGTTTGAGATCGTCTGATTGATTTTCTTTTTCCAAAGGTCTTAAAATCATTGTTTTATGCATAACTGGCCTAGGAAAATTAAAACGACATTTGTTTTGATTTTTCTCCTTTTTATGACATGTGTGAGTATGCCTATGTTTTTGCAAGCTTATATATGCATTATATCATAATGGTAAGTTAATGTATTTATCAATAAAAGATATTACATATTCATCATTATTTTGATCTTAAATAGGCGCATTCTCAAGCTATAAAAATGTAATGTTCAAGAGCTTAAGAAAAGAACGAATTGTTTGTTTATAAACTTATTTATTTACTAATTAAAAATCATTAACAATAAGATAAACAACAATGGTTGCCTAGCAACCTTAACATATATTAAAAAAAAACATATGTTCATGTGGAGAACCTCTCATTTGGAATTCTACTTGACTGTAACTATCAATAACATTAAATTTTTCAAAAAATCCTTTTTTTTTTATTAAATTCATGAAGTGATGAATTTTATAATCAAAATATCTAGCACAAGTAACTGAATCATTTTTGATTAGATCGGTTTTTGTAAATTTGTCTAAATTATTCGAGTCATTTAAATTTATATTTTTATTAAATTGAAATTTATAAAGATGTTGAATTAATCCAGCCCAAGTTGTTTCACCTGCTGATAATATTAAAAATATAGTTGGCTTACCAAGTTGACGAATCATGGATAATATTCTGTTGCCAATATGACGGAGAATTTCTAATATTTTTTAAAATCCTATATCCTTCGTTATTTCTAATCAATTGGTTCAAATAATATATATTTAAAATATCGAGAAACAGAGGGCCATTAATATTCCAAAAATAGACACTTTAAAAAATGAAATTTTAATTGAATATATTTATAAGAAACAAATTGAAATGAACAAAAAATTAAATTCATGGATTGATTTAATTCCAACCCCAAATGGAACGAAAAAATGATCCATCACAATGGAAAATGATGTGGATATTGAATTCCCGCCTGAGAACTTTACCTACACCAACCATTATATGGAGGGGAACGGCGTAATTATTTCTAACAACAAAGGGTAGTTCAAAAAGGTACTAAGGTTAAATTTACTATTTTCCGTACAAATGGACGTGGCTGGGGCGTTAAAACGGTTATTCCCATTAAAAAATGTCAATTTACATGTCAATATGTTGGTTTAGTTATTACATCATCACAAGCAGACATTTTAAGTAATGAATATAAAAAATCCGGATTAAATTATCTTTTTGATTTAGATAAGCCAGTATCTATTTTAGTAACATAATTTAATACATAAGATGCTACGCTATATTCATTCAATATAAATTGTACATCCATACTGGATTCGAATAAATGCAATATGGATTTATTATAGGTATTTATGCCAACTTCTAGATTGTTTCTTTTTAAGAAATATTCGTCGTCTCTTTTGAGAGAATATCTTAAAGCGAGAAGGTATTTCTCCTCGGTCATTTCAAGTTTTTCTAAAGTCTCTAAAAAAGGAATAATCGTGGCATCCTTCTTTTTAAATAAATAATAATGGGTCATTAATTTTTTGAACTTATTATAGTTTGAGATCGTCTGATTGATTTTCTTTTTCCAAAGGTCTTAAAATCATTGTTTTATGCATAACTGGCCTAGGAAAATTAAAACGACATTTGTTTTGATTTTTCTCCTTTTATGACATGTGTGAGTATGCCTATGTTTTTGCAAGCTTATATATGCATATATCATAATTGTAAGTTATGTATTTATCAATAAAAGATATTACTTATTCATCATTATTTTGATCTTAAATAGACGCATTCTCAAACTATAAAAACGTATGTTCATGTGGAGAACCTCTCATTTGGAATTCTACTTGACTGTAACTATCAATAACATTAAATTTTTTCAAAAAATCCTTTTTTTTTTATTAAATTCATGAAGTGATGAATTTTATAATCAAAATATCTAGCACAAGTAACTGAATCATTTTCGATTAGATCGGGTTTTGTAAATTTGTCTAAATTATTCGCGTCATTTAAATTTTTATTAAATTGAAATTTATAAATATGTTGAATTAATCCAGGCCAAATTGTTTCACCTACTGATAATGTTAAAAATATAGTTGGCTTACCAAATTGACGAATCATGGCTGTTCATTTTCTGTTGCCAATATGACGGAGAATTTCTAATATTTTTAAAATACTATATCCTACGTCATTTCTAATCAATTGATTTAAATAATTTTTTATTTAAAATATCTCCAACGGTTACGTTTTTAGTAGTTTTGCTTTTCATTAGACAAATATTCATATTTGAATAAATTGATGAATCGAGCTTCTTTTTAGTCATAAATAAAATTTTACTAGACTTGCAAGATCTTCGGTCGAATTCAGATTTTACTGCCGGTCACTGTAACTGATTTTAGCATTTGGAGATATTTCAAAGCCAAAACCCCCAAAAATACTTGGAAAACATAGTTCATCAATTTTTTCTATTATCATGCCAGCGAAGGGGATATTTATTTTGGCCCGGTGCTATTTCAGTTATCTGATTAGAAATTTCTTGATTTTTATCAATTAATTTTTATCATATTTATTGTAACCCAAAATATTTTGAAGCTTAAATTTAGCAAATTTAAATTGAATTGTTCAAATCTTTATAATCCAAAATAGTAGTAATTTGTTTAAACCTTAAGAACAAATGGACTTATCTTTTTAAATAGTTGTATAACTCCGGTGTGAGTCAATTTCCCATTTATGGAATCGTAGACAGAGATAAACATTAATTCTTTTCCAATTTTAATTCATCAATATTTTCTAAATCTTCATTATCAAATTCTTTACGGATATATTTTGAAGTAAATTTGGTTGCAAAATCTGCAAGAAATACATCGAAATTGGATTTTCGTTCACTGTATTTTTCCATTAGATCTTTTTGAAAAATATTGGTAGAATATTCCGACAGTTTTTTAATTCTTTATTTAATTTTATCATCTTAGTCCTTTCCACTTTCGGACTTGTATTAATAATATGATTTTCCTACTATTTTTTGATAAAGGCAATCCCAATAAATTATATGTTGCTACTTTGCTTGACATAAGGTTGAAATTTAGGAATACATTAGCTATTTTTCGAAATTTTTCTTTTACATTTTGCTTATTTTTTCTTGCAAAATATATGCCTTAATAATTAAGATAAGCCAGTATCTATTTTAGTAACATAATTTAATACATAAGATGCTACGCTATATTCATTCAATATAAATTGTATATCCATACTGGATTCGAATAAATGCAATATGGATTTATTATAGGTATTTATGCCAACTTCTAGATTGTTTTGTCGATTGTTTTGTCAATTTTTTAATTTTAATGTGAAATAAGTGACCAAGAATCCTAACTCATAGTAAATCAATATTAAATATAATATTTATTTACTCTTATCTTTATAAAAGAAGATGAGCCTTTGATTCGTCGTTATATGGTGATAATCATTAATTTTCTTTAGTTCGTTTATTAAATCATCCATAGTCTTAATTTTCTCCCTTTCCAGTTTATTTTGTATTTCAGCCTGTAAATTAAACACAATTTGATAAATCCTAAATAATTCTGGTATATTTTTATCCGCTTCCAGTAATAATCGTTCTTTCTTAATTACGCATTCGATTAATGATCCAGAAATATATTTAAATCCAAATGCTGCGCAGATGGGAGCCCAATTTCTTTTTTCATAAGTCAGCAAAAAAATTTTTCCAACCATCCCAATCAGAAGCTGATAATTTCATTAAATTGGCACTATACCATTCTTTTACAGTGCCCTCAACAAAGATTTTTAATATTTCTATTTTTGTGTTATTATTACTAATTTCACACCTAAGGCACTCCTTTTCGAATGACTCCATCCAAACTGCTGCCTCTTGCCTTCCATTAAATTTTACAATTAAATTTTTTTTTTCTATTTCGTTTAAATTTACTTGAGTATGCGATTTAATTAAATTTAATTTAGTTTTTAGGTCATTGATTTGTTCTAATAGAAAATGTTCATTGGATGTTAACTCACCCTTTTTTCCTGTTGTACATTTCTTCTTCATCAAGATATAGTTTTTTTAATTCTGGTTTAAATGTTACTCCTATTTTCCTGTATCCTCCGTTCTTTGTAATAGATTGCAGAGTATTACTAACCGTCCTCAAAGTTAGCAGTTCGGGATGGTTTTCAACATTCTTCAATTCTTCTGGAATTCGATACCATACCCTCTTGTCCAAAGATATTCCGATCAAGATGTTCTCCCTTTCATTCATCTTCATCAGATGTAAATGCAGTTTTGGTTGAGTCATTATTGTATCTTAGTAAATAAATAAATAAATAAATAAATCTTTATTTCTCGACCTGCTTAGAGGCACAAGTCCTCGGTGGCTAGGTCCTCCAAACATCAATACAATCTAGCTACAACAATACATTAATAAACATCAATACAAATTAATTACAACAATTTAACAAAATAATAAACAAGTAAAAAAAAAGAAAAAGAAAAAAATTAGAAATGTATGCTCATTAACAAATAACATGACCATATATTTCCATCAAAAGACAAAAAGTAATTTAAAAATTCCGCGCAAAAATATATAAATATAATAATATAAAAATATATAAATTTTCTGAACAATTGAATATAGTGATAATCGCCAGCAGCGAGATCACTAACTAAACGAATGTTTATTTTAATATTGGCTTTGTCAGATTGTCTGTTACTGAACACAATAAGTGAATCTGGATGTAAACGATGACTGGTGAAAGATAGTTCCATCAAATATGTGTCCTCCTAGACTGAGTTTGTGAATTCGGAGTAGATCTTTTCTAATATTTGTACGATCTTCTTCCGGCTCAAAATCTACACGACATTGAAAAAGGCACCAGGTAGTATGGGTCTCAAGTTTAAAATAATTAGCTTGAAGTGCAACAGTCTTTCCCGATTTTATATTGGCAGGCGATGCAGATAAAATTGGGTTGATATTGTCTCCAATTTGGTTCGATGGCGAAGACAAATTAGAACTTTGAAATGGATATCTATCAATTCGATTGTGAAACCAAGCCCCTACACTTAAACAACAATATTAATGAAGGGATATGTATGAATCCTTACACCCTAGATACCGGCAAGGTCAGTCCCAAATTAATAGAAATGTATCACCTAAAATAGTCAAAAATACAAATATAAAACTAGAGATTTTTACCCTAAAGAAAGTGAGAGCCAACAAACTCAAACGGTACAAAAGAGAATTTAAAGCAACTGGAAAAAGTAAAATTTAAATCCGGGAAAGAAGGCCTTAAATTTTTTTACTATACAAAAAGGCCCATATAAAATTATTAAAGACTATAACAATAATGCCTTTATGCTTCAGGGTGCTGACAATAAAAATATAGCGAAGTACAATGTTAGACAATTAAAAGGGTACCATGGCCCTGACAGAAAATAGTTGAGTGTATAAGTTCTTTTATGGACGAGTAAAAAAGGGAGGCTCTAGCCCTTACTTGACACTCCTGAGTCTTTTTTTAACCGACTTCAAAAAAGGAGGAGGTTCTCTATTCGATTGAATTTTTTTTTTTTTTTTTTTTTTGTGCCTATGTTACCCTCATATCTCCGCCAATTGTCAACCGATTTTGAAAATTTTTTTTGCATTGGGTCCAGTCTAGCTTCCGATTGGTCCCATTTTTTTTTCGATTTTTTTTCATAGGTATTAGACCTTTTTTATTAGGTTTGTTTAGGTTTGTTTAGACCTAACCTCTTTGTTTATGAACCGATTTCGATGGTTCTTTTTTTATCCGAAAGGGGGTGTCTTAGGGATGGTGTCATATTAATTTGGTCAAGTTCTGATGATATAATCACTATTAATAACATCACTAAAAAGAGAAAAATAAAAATTTTTAAGAAAAAATAAAAACCGACTTCAAAAATTAAGTGCAACAAATATAAAAATACACTAAAAGGTATAAAATAATTATTATCTTATTTAGTTACAACTAAACGACGAAATATTAACACGAAATTACTTTTTGAAGTTGGTGCCAAACATATACCTTTTATGAATCGCACTCGACGGATCTTACTTAGTACGTTTGGCGGGTACGCTCGCTTATAGGTATAGTTTGTTTGGCACCGACTTTAAAAAGTAATTTCGTGTTAATATTTCGTCGTTTAGTTGTAACTAAATAAGATAATAATTATTTTATACCTTTTAGTGTATTTTTATATTTGTTGCACTTGATTTTTTGAAGTCGGTTTTTATTTTTTTCTTAAAAATTTTTAATAAACACCATCTCATAACAAGACACAGAGACATAAGACCTTAAATTAAACGTAAGTCTCGATCCAATTTTTTTTTTGACAGACATTAACCACAGACATGACAGACGAAGCACCTTTGTCACCGGCAAGTGTCCAAGAAGGAGTCTGATAGACTCATTCGATGAATTTTCCCAGACTGGTCATTTAGATTTGAAAAATTTAGCTTCAGTAAATTCAGTAGTCAATTATTTTTTATTTTTTTTTTTTTTATTTAAAATTTTTTTTTCGCTTTTTGTATAATGGAATCTTAAAGCTTTTAATAGCAGTGGTGTTGTATTTTGGTTGAGTGGTGTGGAATTTTGTGGTGGTGGTGCTCTGGCACAGTAAATTTTTTTGAGGGAAAACAAAAATCACCTTGTATTGAAGATGAAAGAGAAATTCAGATGATAGAGAAATTCTCTATTAGCGAAATTTCTAAGGGGGTATCTAACAGCCCATAACTTTTTTTTTTATAATTCAAAATTATTAACATTTTCTGAAATCTTTTGTTTAGTTGTTTTTTTTTGTTAACTTCTTCAAAGTGAAGGAATAATATTCTTGTTATTGGTTCATAAGGATTATTATATGCTCGTGTGAGAGGCTGTATCTGGATAAATGGATTAAAAAATGCTTAATGAAATATTTAAAATAACTTTATCTTTAGTTTATAAATATAATCAATGGCTTGTTTTCAAGGGCTGAGTTCATAAATAATTATTAAGTTTTTAAAGTCAAAATTCATGTTAACATATAGTTTAACAAGCATAGAATTAGATCTCATTTGTTTTAGTTGTACTAAAAGATGTTAACTATTTTTAATTAGTAAAATAAGAAAATCAAGTGTAAAATTCTAGATTATTCAAAATGGCTTATCAATATTTCAAAAACTATTAGTTGGAGGGAGATGTAATTTCGAATGAACATTCTATGCATTCGGACATTTGATTAGTGGATTAATGTGGCGTGGATCTCACGTGCTTTTTCTTGATTGGTCGAGAGTGCACTACCCCTTGTTTCCCCTGCGATGAAAGCTAGCCAAGGCTGGCTGACGCAGTTGACGGCAATAGCAACCGGTGTACCAATACACGAAACGAAAATACATTGTACTCAGCTGTATCTCTGTACTCAAGAAAAATTGGACACATGCTTTGCACGCAGCACACGTTTTGCCGACTCCCAACACTCTCTCGCGGTCAAACTAGAAAAGTGCCGGACCACTTCATTCGCGAATACATATATCCCCATGACTTCAAGGAACTGGAACTCTCTCCCAGCCTCTATCTTTCCCAGCACCTATAATCTTCAAACCTTCAAAACCGGAGTGCATAGACACCTACGTCTACATCCTCTCACTTAATCAACTTCTCTCTCTTCGGTAATGCAAGGGTCTTTCGAGATCCTTAGGGGCTGCATCTTTACTGGTGCACCCCTTCTTGCATTCGATTGCATTAAAAAAAAAAAAACATGTTATATGGCATTTTTTTATTCCAATTCGTCTATACTACCACCACCTAAAATATTTACTATTCCTCCTGAAATACCCTGTATACCTACTTTTCAG
Organism: Forficula auricularia; assembly: GCA_024734495.1. Classification (NCBI taxonomy): domain Eukaryota; kingdom Metazoa; phylum Arthropoda; class Insecta; order Dermaptera; family Forficulidae; genus Forficula; species Forficula auricularia. The sequence goes on along the minus strand of JALMQS010000087.1, from coordinate 4,922,733 downwards.
CTAATCGACTTTCACGATGAAGTTTTACCTTATTTACCTATATTAGGGACTTCCCCCTCCTTTCTACATAATTGATTCCATACGCGTTTGTAATGTTATAAAAACTTTATCAAGAGTATATATTTCTCTCTAGTTTATTAAATGCATCTTGAACACATTCCATCAATTTTTATTAATACCACCGTGTTCTAATTTTTCTTTGTTCTTCAAATACTGTAATAGCTGTTGCAAGATACCATAACGTTGTTCATAAGTCAATTCCTTCAATTTGGCATCTCTTGGTAAATTCACGTTATTTGAGTTAAAATTTTCCATTTTGAAATTACAGCGGTTATTATTTTATTTTTCTTAAAAATACTAAACTTTGATCTTCAAATTCCCTGGTTAACTCAAAATCAACTCCTGTCAAATATGTTAAGATATTTAGTTATCAATGTGAACAATAACAATATAATGAGTATTGCCAGTTGCTTTCGAAACTCGAGATAATCTAAGATTTTCTTTCAAATGTATACCATATTTTCGGACGGAGGGAGTAATATTTTGCAACCCTTCCGTGCCAACCGGGTCTCAACAATACTCCTGCCCGGTCTCAACAATACTCCTGTACCCGAAAGCACACTAGGTATCCCGGAACCGACAAGAGTACCGAATGACAGTCAGAGTTACAAAGTCTGTCGATGCTATATCATCGAGATTGTCTTTCGAGGCTGCTATGATGTTTTGTATTTGCAATGGTAGCTTATCTAGCCATAGTGTTTTGATATAAATTTCGGGAGTGTCAGGTACCGCCAAGCTCTTGAGTTTGTATAAGAGTTGGCTTGGGGTCAGATCTCCCAAATCTATACCTGCTACGAGTTTTTTTAATTTTGCCTTGCATGCTCACTATATCTTGATAATAGTAGTTTTTTCGATTGAGCGTATTTGTCCTCGTCGTCGATTGCAAAAATGTCTTTTAATAGTTCAATGTATTCCGCGGCTAAATTTCTGATTAAATAAATAAATTTTGTGTTGTCTTTGGCTAATTTTTTTATTTTGAATTGAGCTTCGATTTGAGAAACCACAATTCGACGTCTTCCGGCCAGAATGGCGGTATTTTTATTGTTATTGTCTTTACAGCTTCTCGTCTGCCATGATTTTTAATCCTTGATGACGTTGTCTCGAAGCGACCATGGAGGTTGGGGTGAAAATTCATTTGAATTTAAATTTAATGATTTTTAAAAAATGTCACTCACTGATTTTAATTAATTTATAAATAAATACTGAATAAAATAAATAATTTTTTTTTGCAAATGTCAACAAATAATTATTATAATTAAAGTTAGACATTTATATAAATAATTCTTCACAAGAAATTGGCTCTCAAACGAGCGTGGGTTCACCCAAATTTTTTTAAAAACCATAGCTCGGTCCGATTCGCTAAGAGAGTTGGTGTCAGCAAGCGTGCAGAGGTCTGTTTGACCTGCTTGGCTGGACGGAGTTATAGTAATGATGATAGCGGGAATGACAGGTGGAGAGTGGGCACGCACAATTACGTAGAGACCCCGCTCCACTGTCGGAAAGGGTGTGGTTTTTCGAGCGAAAATGCCTGAGGTTGCTTGTCCAGGAGAACGTTTGCTAGGGAAAACACGGGACCGAAACTCGTCTCTGCTTTGCCACGCAATCTCGGGCGAAATAGAAGGAAGGCTTTGGTTAATCCGATCTCAATCTGTCTCAAATCTTTATAAGCAAAGCCCTTTTTGGTTCAACGGTCACCAGTTTGTCGGGGTGTTTTGATTTGGACAGGTCGATGTTCATGCCCTCGCCAGACTTGGGATTAACCTTCGCCTGGGTACTAGCATATAACCACGACGGAATGAAGGTGGTCGGAAGGGCAAAGCAAAGAAATGAGCAAGCCACACGTTTATGTGAATGCTGAATCAATCGAGATCGAATTGCCCTACTTATAGCATGACTGAAATGTTTTCAGTCATGCAAAGTGCGTAGAGCAATTCGGTCACAATTAAAACATCTTTATTAATTCGTAATTGTTTGTTTGTGAAATTATATATGAACAATGTTTATACAAATTTAGTATGAACATACAATAAATAATTAAATATATTAATATGTAAACATTATGTGAAGTTGTTGATTACTAGCCGCAGCGATCTGACTGAGTCATCTAGCGGCCGTGTCTGAAAGCTCGCGGGCCGCTACATTACCTCATCATCAATCTGGAAAGCTCAAGCTCAGAGGTGATCAAGGGTGATCAAGGCTGATCGAGTACCCAGAGGCGAATACCAAGGTAGGTACAACGCTCCCGCTGTGAACGAGGTTGCTATAATGATGGTTAGCGATCCCAGTGACAGACGAGACATAGTGCTGCAGACAAGATCTGAACAACTGACCAGGAGATGCGAGACCCAGCGCTCATATGACGCACTTTAATACCCCCTCATGTTTTCACATTGAGAGGATGGGTACCACTTCCTGATTAGTCACATAAATCCGATCACAGGTGACCCCGTCAGTAAAAAAACCTCATCATCAGAATTTTACGCATATCGCTTGACCATGGCGAGTTTAATCCACTACACCAATTTAGGCAGCTTTTTAACAAGTATTTAGTCTATATGTATGCAAGGATTGAGTCTGAGAGACTTTTGTACATTCGAACCCAGCTACAGGAGCTGAGGACTGAGAGCTATATCCATCTTCAAGATGCTCTCAGACAAGAATATATGCATTCACACACTTAGGATGCCTTCTGCTATGTAAGGAAGTATGGTCGCCTTGAACTCTTTATTAAAATAACCACGAACCCCCTGTGGTCAGAGATCCGGCACGAGTTATCAGCTGGACAGAGCCCTCAGGATCGTAACGATATTGTTTCACGGGTTTTTCATTTAAAACTCAAATGTTTGATGGATCTTATTAATAAGGGTGAAATTTTTGCGACCCCACAGTGCTTCATATACACAGTCGACTGGCAGAAGCGTGGACTCCCTCATGCCCACATACTCCTTTGGCTGAAAGATCCCATCCTACCTGGATGTGTTGACAGCGTTATTCGAGCAGAACTGCCAAACCCCCAACTAGACCCAGACCTGTTTGAAATAGTCAAGAGACACATGCTTCATGATCCATGTGGCGTCTTGAACCGACAGTGTACTTACATGAAAGAAGGTCAGTGCAGTAAGAGATATCCAATGGATTTTGTAAGAGAAACACAGACTTGCTATGACGGGTATCCTAAATATAGAAGACGCAGCCCAGAGGCCGGCGGTTTTACTCCTGTAATAAAGATTGGTACATGGTGTTTTACCGTGGACAACCGCTGGGTCTTGCCCTACTCCCCCGTTTTGTTGAGAACATTTTAAACGCACATAAATGTCGAATAATGCAGCAGTGTGAAAGGGATAAAATATATCTGCAAATGCGTGAATAAAGGGTCAGACGGTGCTACACTAGCACTCCAAAGCGAGCATGATGAGATCCCGAGGTTCCAGAGTGGACCATATATTAGCACCTCAGAGGCTGTATGGCGAATTCTGTCATTTCACACCCACGAACGGTACCCTCCCATATTCGACCTCGATGTTCATCTTGAAATTGGACAAAGGGTTTATTTTCGGCCAGAAAATGTCCATCAGAGAATTGAGATGCCATCCAAAACTACTCTGATGGCATTTTTCAATCTTTGCCAGCAGGATAGCTTTGCCAGAACACTCTTCTATTATGAAGTGCCATCTTATTACACCTTTTACAAGCAAAGAGAAGAGTTCAGCAGGCGAAAGATTGGACAACCCGTGAAAGGACACCCTGGAGTGAAACGAGATCCTGCCGTTGGTAGAGTGTACACAGTACACCCCAGTAGCACAGAATGCTATTATTTGCGTTTGCTTCTACACTCTGGGACCGACCTCCCTGTCGAGCCTGAGAACAGTTCAAGGAGAATTACTACCTTCATTGCAGGCTGCCTGCAGGGCCCTCGGGCTGTTAGACGAAGGACTAATTGGGAAGAAACCCTTAAGAGAAGCTCGGATCTCTGACAGCCCCCGCAAGCTTAGAGAGCTGTTCTCAGTTCTTTTGGTGTTCTGTAATTGAGTGACCCCCTGGACCTTTGGATGAAATTTCGTAGAGACATGGCAGAAGATTTTCAAGAGAGGCTCAACGAACTCATCCAGAAGTCTCATTAGAAAATCATCCCCATCTCTATGACATGTACCTAGCACGTTTGCAAGAAATTGTAAGGTTTTCAGGTGGCCAGACCTTGAGTGAGTACGGCCTTCCGACTCCTACAAATGCAAACCTTGAAGAGAACGCCGACTATTTAAGGGAGACGAGTTACAACTCTCCTCAACTGCGGGCCCTGGTCGAACAGATGGAAGCAAATTTGACCCCAGAACAGAAAGTGTTTATAAAAGTTATTTCCAGTGTAAATATCGTGAGTCAGAATAAAATGTTTTTCTTCGACGCTCCAGTTGGCACTGGAAAGACATACCTACTAAATTTATTACTTTCGAAGATTAAGATTGAAGGAAAAATTGCACTGGCCGTGGTGTCATCTGGGATTGCTGCCACACTCTTGCTTGGGGGAAGAACGGCTCACTTTACGTTTAAAATCCCCATCTACGTCGACACTATGGAGACTCCGGTATGCTCTATATCAAGGAATACCAGAATGGCCAAGGTCCTGCGTGAGTGCGTCCTTATTGTTTGGGATAAGTGTACGATGACGCGCATTAAAAAGTGCATTCAGGCGATAGATCGGACACTCGGAGATATCAGGGGAAACTCTATTGCTAGGGGAGGCGTCTCAGTTCTTTTTTCCGGTGACTTCCGACAGACTCTACCGGTTGTCCCAAGAGGAACCAGAGAAGATATGAGATCAACGCCTCTCTAAAGCGCAGCTTTTTATGGCCTCATTTCCAAAAACTTACCCTCACAATAAACATGCGAGTTCACCTTGGAGGTGAAGATGTGGCACACGAATTTTCCAACCTGCTCACTAAGATAGGGGATGGCACCATGCAGGAGACTGGAGGTCTGGTCTCTATCACACCAAGCCTGGGTACGGTGGTTAACTCCCACAAAAATTCGGACTTGAAATTGATAAAGTGCTCGTATTTTTTTGATAAATTTTCGACTGATTAGTGATTGAATGTGTCTATTGGTTTATTTCTCACCCCAATAAAATCTTAATTAGACTTCGATTATTAATATATCTACCCTTTAATATTTTGAATTACATTTTCCACAAAATTTTTAATACTTTTTCCCTTAAATAGTTAACCCTTTCGGACCTCAGGGTATATAAGCAAATGACCCATGGGTGTTCAATCAAAAATTCGGACTTGAAATTTATAAAGTCTCGTATTTTTTGATAAATTTTCACCTGATTAGTGAATGAATGTGTCTATTGGTTTGTTTGTGACCCCAAAAGTATCTTAATTAGATTTTACTTATTAAAATATCTACCCTTGAATAATTCGAATTACATTTTGCTCAAAATTGTTCATACTTTTCTCTTTAAATATTTTACACTTTCGGATCTCAAGGTATATAGTATAGGTTAAACTATATGTTAACATGAATTTTGACTTTAAAAACTTAATAATTATTTATGAACTCAGCCCTTGAAAACAAGCCATTGATTATATTTATAAACTAAAGATAAAGTTATTTTAAATATTTCATTAAGCATTTTTTAATCCATTTATCCAGATACAGCCTCTCACACGAGCATATAATAATCCTTATGAACCAATAACAAGAATATTATTCCTTCACTTTGAAGAAGTTAACAAAAAAAAACAACTAAACAAAAGATTTCAGAAAATGTTAATAATTTTGAATTATAAAAAAAAAGTTATGGGCTGTTAGATACCCCCCTTAGAAATTTCGCTAATAGAGAATTTCTCTATCATCTGAATTTCTCTTTCATCTTCAATACAAGGTGATTTTTGTTTTCCCTCAAAAAAATTTACTGTGCCAGAGCACCACCACCACAAAATTCCACACCACTCAACCAAAATACAACACCACTGCTATTAAAAGCTTTAAGATTCCATTATACAAAAAGCGAAAAAAAAAATTTTAAATAAAAAAAAAAAAAAAAAAAAAATAATTGACTACTGAATTTACTGAAGCTAAATTTTTCAAATCTAAATGACCAGTCTGGGAAAATTCATCGAATGAGTCTATCAGACTCCTTCTTGGACACTTGCCGGTGACAAAGGTGCTTCGTCTGTCATGTCTGTGGTTAATGTCTGTCAAAAAAAAAAATTGGATCGAGACTTACGTTTAATTTAAGGTCTTATGTCTCTGTGTCTTGTTATGAGATGGTGTTTATTAAAAGACTCAGGAGTGTCAAGTAAGGGCTAGAGTCTCCCTTTTTTTACTCGTCCATAAAGAACTTATACACTCAACTATTTTCTGTCAGGACCATGGTACCCTTTTAATTGTCTAACATTGTACGTCGTGTATTTTTATTGTCAGCACCCTGAAGCATAAAGGCATTATTGTTATAGTCTTTAATAATTTTATATGGGCCTTTTTGTATAGTAAAAAGAATTTAAGGCCTTCTTTCCCCGGATTTAAATTTTACTTTTTTCCGATTTGCTTTAAATTCTCTTTTGTACCGTTTGAGTTTGTTGGCTCTCACTTTCTTTAGGGTAAAAATCTCTAGTTTTATATTTGTATTTTTGACTATTTTAGGTGATACATTTTCTATTAATTTGGGACTGACCTTGCCGGTATCTAGGGTGTAAGTATTCATACATATCCCTTCATTAATATTGTTGTTTAAGTGTAGGGCTTGGTTTCACAATGGAATGATAGATATCCATTTCAAAGTTCTAATTTGTCTTCGCCATCGAACCAAATTGGAGACAATATCAACCCAATTTTATCTGCATCGCCTGCCAATATAAAATCGGGAAAGACTTGTTGCACTTCAAGCTAATTATTTTAAACTTGAGACCCATACTACCTGGTGCCTTTTTCAATGTCGTGTAGATTTTGAGCCGGAAGAAGATCGTACAAATATTAGAAAAGATCTACTCCGAATTCACAAACTCAGTCTAGGAGGACACATATTTGATGGAACTATGCTCTTCACCAGTCATCGTTTACATCCAGATTCACTTATTGTGTTCAGTAACAGACAATCTGACAAAGCCAATATTAAAATAAACATTCGTTTAGTTAGTGATCTCGCTGCTGGCGATTATCACTATATTCAATTGTTCAGAAAATTTATATATGGAACTGCCAACTGTGAAAGTGCTTGAAAATTCTAAAAATGTGACACTGATACAATTTTTAGCCTCATACACAGGTCAGGGATCAACAGTCAGGGCTATCAGAGTCGATAGGTATGAGTTTTGCTTTGCCAAATTTCGCTGCTTGCGAATTGTTGGTGCGAGAATCCAGCAGCCAGTTCCAGAATTCCACCGTAAGCTGAAAATGTGAGGGATCAATGCCAATATGAGAGTAATAAGAGGGAATGCCGCACAGGGATTTCGTGATAAATAACAACAATTTAATCCATTTTAAACAGAACTGGTAATTTAATCTAAGTTACTTTCAGGAATTAAACCAAAAGCGATTACAAACTGTTTAAGGGTAGCGGCTACAGTCGTTGGCCCCCTTAAGCAACTCCTAGCAGCTTTCAATGTAAATTGACAAGAGAGAAGGTAAAGAGATGGCAAGAAGATTTGATAGTGTAGTGATGAGTTAGTTGGTGTCTGTGTTGTTGTATTCAATTAGCAAAGGTGAGATTTTGGTGAAGGGTCGTAAACATGTTCCATTGGCTGTTTGTAACTTTACAAGTCTTGAGTGTTTGTCTCTACCGGGAATGACTTCGACAATTCTGGCCATCGATCATTCACACTGCCGATTGCGTTGCTTGAAGCGTCCGTAAACAGGCCTAGTTGATATTTTTCGTAAGGATAAGTTAATAATGCCGCGTTGGCGATATCCTTTTTACATTCTTTGAAGCAATTTGATGCTGTCTCATTCCAGTTTCGTTTTTCTTTTTAGATCCTTTTAGTAAATCGTTAAGGGTGGCTTGTTTTTCGGCTGTTTTCTCCAAATACTTACGGTAAAAATTAAAAATGCCGAGGAATCTTCTCAGTTGGTGTATCGTTTCCGGTTTTTTAAAATTTTTTATGTTTTCGATTTTGTCTGATGTAGGTTTCGAGCCTATTTCTGAGATTTCGTAACCTAGGAAATTTATTTTATTTTTCCTAGTTCTGATTTAAATAAATTAACTTTTAATCCGTATTCGTTTAATCTTTTTAATACTTCTCAAAGATGAATTTCGTGTTCATGTTCATCTTTAGAGGCAATTAATATGTCGTCTATATAAGGAAAAACGTAGTCTAAGTTGTAAAATATTTCGTTGATAAATCTTTGAAATGTAGCTGAGGCGTTTCTCAGCCCGAAACTCATTACGTTGAACTCGTATTGCAGTTTTTTCCTTGTCCTCTTCGGCTATTGGAATTTGAAAATAAGCCTAGCAGGAGTGTTGATGTTCCAGTTATGCTTTAGTTTTTGAAGTTTTCATTGTGATTTGTTGGACAAGTCTACTGTACTGTAGCGTTTAAACAGGGCGCGTATATTTATTTACACATGCTGAGTGCGCCAATATTGGCTGTATTCTGTAGTCAATAAAAATTGGACACATGTTATATGGCATTTTTTATTGCAATTCGTCTATACTACCACCTCCTAAAATATTTACTATTCCTCCTGAAACATCCTGTATATATGTTCTGAAGAAGCGTTCAACAAGGCGCTAAATCTCGCTTTAACTAAATTTGGTTACACTAAAATTATTTGTATTTAGTTATCTGTGATAATAAAATGAATTTAATATTTTTTCTTTATTTAATTTGATTTTTATTCGATTTTTTCGCAAATGTATACCATATTCTCAGACAAAAAAATATTAAAATGTATACTATATTTTCGAACGGAGAGAGTACAATATATATATATGTAAATTAGATAATAATATCTTATTCCTAATTTAGCGCCCTTATTATAACCCTCTAGGATTTATTGAATATTATGTTGGTAGTAGCTCTAGACCATCCAAGTGGCTTGCTAAGCACATGGTTAAGATATAAAATAATATGAACTTGTATTTTAATATAAATAGAAGATAATAAGAATAAATTGTACATCTTTAAATACGTGATAAAGGTCTTATAATAATCTTTTCATTTATAGGTAAGATTATCCTCTAATCATTTATTGTATAAATTGTATTGTATCATCATCATCATCATCAGCCTGTCGATAGCGACAATCCACTGCTGAATATAGGCCTCTTCCATCAAATGGAAGGGGGTTGGTATTAAGTCACCACGCTTGCCAGACGGATTGGTGACTAGGAATCAGATTATAGCCGGTCAAATATCAATGCAGGGACTCGGACTCGAACCCGGGACTCCTGCTTAGAAGGCTAGTGTCTTTAAGCTCTCGGCTAATCCGATTCCCGATTGTATTGTATATTTGTTAATTAAACCATTTATAGTTCCAGCTAAATTGAATCATTTATAACCTAATCGATTTAAAGATTACAAAAAGATTATAAGAAGATACAATAATGACTCAACCAAAACTGCATTTACATCTGATGAAGATGAATGAAAGGGAGAACATCTTGATCGGAATATCTTTGGACAAGAGGGTATGGTATCGAATTCCAGAAGAATTGAAGAATGTTGAAAACCATCCCGAACTGCTAACTTTGAGGACGGTTAGTAATACTCTGCAATCTATTACAAAGAACGGAGGATACAGGAAAATAGGAGTAACATTTAAACCAGAATTAAAAAACTATATCTTGATGAAGAAGGAAATGTACAACAGGAAAAAAGGGTGAGTTAACATCCAATGAACATTTTAATTAAATTTAATTAAATCGCATACTCAAGTAAATTTAAACGAAATAGAAAAAAAAAATTTAATTGTAAAATTTAATGGAAGGCAAGAGGCAGCAGTTTGGATGGAGTCATTCGAAAAGGAGTGCCTTAGGTGTGAAATTAGTAATAATAACACAAAAATAGAAATATTAAAAATCTTTGTTGAGGGCACTGTAAAAGAATGGTATAGTGCCAATTTAATGAAATTATCAGCTTCTGATTGGGATGGTTGGAAAATTTTTTTGCTGACTTATGAAAAAAGAAATTGGGCTCCCATCTGCGCAGCATTTGGATTTAAATATATTTCTGGATCATTAATCGAATGCGTAATTAAGAAAGAACGATTATTACTGGAAGCGGATAAAAATATACCAGAATTATTTAGGATTTATCAAATTGTGTTTAATTTACAGGCTGAAATACAAAATAAACTGGAAAGGGAGAAAATTAAGACTATGGATGATTTAATAAACGAACTAAAGAAAATTAATGATTATCACCATATAACGACGAATCAAAGGCTCATCTTCTTTTATAAAGATAAGAGTAAATAAATATTATATTTAATATTGATTTACTATGAGTTAAGATTCTTGGTCACTTATTTCACATTAAAATTAAAAAATTGACAAAACAATCGACAAAACAATCTAGAAGAATCTACTATATATGTACTAGCTTCAAGGCCCGCCTTCGGCACGCCCCCTGAACCCCCAGCCCTCGAAACCCCCATTTTGGGTGGTTAGTTTTTGTATTTTTAGCTCCCTAGAGGCCCAGAGATTATGTATACAAAATTTGGTTGAGTTTGTTCCAAGGGCAAGAATTTACATTTTTTCACCCTCCCCCCCTTTTTGGGAGCTTTTTTGGGGAAATTTTTCAAAAGTTGTCAGAAATCACATCCCCTACAACTTTGTTTTTCATAAAATTTGCTGTAGGGTTAATAGTTTAGGATTTATTTGATAATTTTAATTCGTGCGACCCCCCCTCCCCCAAACCCCCTTCTGGGGTCAAAATATCAAAACGTTATATAGCTAAAAACCCAAGTTAGAAGACATCTGAAGTAAATATGAAATTTCATAATAATCCCTTCAGCCGTTTTTACGTGAATCGTGAGCAACTTTTCGAAGCAAATTTTTTTTTTTTTTCTGCAAACAGACATGCATGCATACTGTGAATTTTTGTTGAGGGTGTTTTCGTCTCATAACTTTTTGCTTAAAATGTAGTGCAACCAAAATTTGGCGTGATTTGGAGCAATGGCCAGACAAAGCCTTAATTTTATATATATAGATTCTGTAATTGAAATAAATCAAACACATGAGCGTTTTGATGTTATTAAAAATTTAAAAAACAAAATATTATATATATATTGCATATATAAGAAGTCATAAATGCACCTTTTTCTTTTGCCTTTTGACCGATAATATCTCAAAACTCAGGCCTGTTATATAAAAATCTGGAAATTACATGATAATCGGCGTATAAAACTCTACTGGAATTCATTGTAGTTTTGTCGAGCACTGATTATTAAATATAATTATGTATATATGTTGAATTTATTTGTTTGATTTCATAGTTTCGAAGCTTGACCTTCATGACCAGTCTAGAGAGTCAAATTTTTCATAATAGTTTTTTCAAAAATAAATTTTTTCCTTTCGAAATTCTGGGGATATAATTTCAGAACACCTGACTCGATCTCCAGTCATATAATACAGACGCGAAAGTGAAAAGTTTGATAAAATTTTTTTTGAAATTCTTATGTTCATTTTTTTGGAACCCTAATCGAATCTTAGATTAATTTTAGTATTATAAAATATCTCCCTGAATAATTGTAATATTATATTCAAAATTTTAAATAATTTAAGCCTTTCGGGTCTCAGGGATATAAATTCTACCTAAGTCGAACCTAGGCAACTCCCAACCTTGAAAGTGATTATTTATGTAAATTGTTTCTTAGAATTTCTTATTATTAGTTTGAAGATTGTGTCTGTGTGTTTGTTTATCGCCTCTATTGATTCTTATTTAAGCTTTATTTTAATAATAAATTATAGTCAATGATTATGTAAAATTTTATTAAATTCAATATTTTCAATAAATAATTTTCTCAAAAATAATTTCAGCTTTTTTGGTTTCAGGAATATAATTCAGAGCAGCTCGGTCGAATCTTGGACGTCTTACAGCTTGACAGAGATAATTTCGGTGAGTTTTTGTTACAATTTCCTCTTATTAGTGGAAGAATGTGTCTATTTATTTGTTTAGCACCCCTATAGACGCTTTTAAAAATTTAATTGACTAATTATGATCACTGATTATTTAAAATTACATTACATTGAATATTTTCAATAGTTTTTCCCCCCAAAAAGCTTGTCGGGTCTCAGGGTTATAAATTCAGAGCACTTCAGTATCTCACAGGCTCGAAATTGATAATTTTATTACGTTTTTTATAGAATTTCTTCTTATTAGTTCAAGAATTTTTTTTTTTTTTTTTTTTTTTTAATGATATAGATGTGAGAAGGAGATACACCAGAAGGTGGATCCCCTAAAGGCCAGTATGGGCTGGCCCCTCCATCGTGAAAAGAACAGAGCAGAAGGAAAAGAAGCCGGGATCACGAGCCAATCTCAGAAACTTAGATACAATTCAATATCCAATTTACTAAGGTTTTAGGGGCTTCGAGCAGTGGTAAATTCTCCGCGCGATAAATTCGGTTAAATTTATCTCCCACTTTAAAATGTGTAATTTTGTTTCTTTGGAACGCCGAACGATTCTTAATTATATTTTAGTTAACTAATTATTCCCACTGATTAATTGAAATTACATTAAAGTCAACATTTTCAATAGTTTTTCCCCAAAATGAATTTTTTCTTTCGACCTCCATGGATATAAATTCAGAACACCTAGCTCGAACCCCAGTCATCTCACAGACACGGATAATTTGATGAGTTTTTTGAAATTTTCCGTTTTTTTTTTTTTTTTTTTTAAATTATAATTAAATTGAAGTCAAAATTTTAAATTAGTTTTAACTCCAATTATTGCCCTAATTAATTAAAATTACTTTAAAGTCAAAATTTTCAATATAGTTTTCCAAAAATAAATTTTTCCTTTCGAGAGATGGATAAATTCAGAACATCTGACTCGAACTCCAGTCGTGTATCATGCAGAAACGAGCGTGAAAAAAGCTTGATGAATTTTTTTGAAATCTTCTGTTTGGAACCTCTAATCGAATCTTTAAATTAATTTTAGTATTATAAAATATCTCCCTCAATAATTATAATAACATTATATTCAAAATTTTAAGTAATTTTACCAAATATCGGCCCGAGGGATATAAATTGTAACCTAGGTCGAACCCTGGCCAACTCCAAACCTTTTTTTTTTTTTTTTTTTTTTTTTAGCTTTTCGGCCTTTCTAGCCATAAGCCAATTTACGATACTAATTATTTATTTTTTACAATTTTCTGTACGTCCCCCTCCGGGGCCAGGTTATAGTCGGATGCCTCGAGTCGGATTCGAACCCGGGCCCGCTTGGTTAGCAGGCTGGCATGCTACCCCTACCCCGACCCCCCAATTCCCAACCTTGAAAGTGAAATTTCCTATTATTATTTTGAAGACTGTGTCTCTTTGATTGTCTACCACCTGATTCTTATTTTATCTTTATTTGAATAATAAATTATAGTCAATGATTATGTAAAATTTCATTATGTTCATTGAATATTTTCAATAAATGATTTCTCTCAAAAATAATTTCAGCATTTCTGGTTTCAGGGATATAAATTCGGAGCAGCTGGGCTCAAAGCTTGGACGACTTACAGGCTTGAAAGAGATAATTTCGGTGAGTTTTTTGTTACAATTTCTTCTTATTAGTGGAAGAATGTCTCTATTTATTTGTTTAGCACCCCTATAGATTCTTAATTAACAATTTAATTGACTAATTATGAACACTGATTATTTAAAATTACATTACATTAAATATTTTCAATAGTTTCTCCCTCCAAAAAAACTTAAGCTTTTCGGGTCTCAGGGTTATAAATTCAGAGCACTTCGGTCGAACCCCACTCAAATTATAAATACTATTTTTAATGGGTCAGTATCGCTTGGATATTGAACATTTTTTTAATTCTTTCTCAGCTTGTGAGCCAGTCTATTTGCATCAAACAGAGGACAACCTCTTATGTTACTTTCTATGAATCAACAACTCTAGCTACTCTCGGCAAAAATAAAAACATTTTTCAATTAAATAGATTGAGCCTTTCCGATTTCAATAGGGTCGATTCACAGTAAAGTCGGAGGCATGAAAATGATATAATCGTTTAGTTTTTTGATATAATTCATTCTTATAAGTGGAATAATCTACCTCTTTGGTGTTTGACAGCCCATTTGATATTTCATATCATTATAAATAATTAAAATTGCCTCTGAATAATTAGAGTTATATTTAAAGTCAAAATTTTATATATTCATTTTAAAAATAAATTAACCTACCTTCGGGTCTCAAGGGTATAAATTCACAGCAGTTGGGACGTACTACCTTAAAATGATCTAATCGGTGTTTTTTTTTTGTTTTTTTTCCTTAGTTGAAAAATGTATCTATTTGATTGTTTGCAACCCAAGGTGTTTTTAATTTAATTTCATTAAGTTAATTATTGCCATTGAATGATTAGCTTGAGATTAAAATCAAAATTGTATATAGTTTTCCTAAGATTAAATTATCCTTTTCAGGTTTCAAGGCTACCTATGAATCCAGAATACTTGCTTCGATTCCTAGTCATCTAAACGGGTCGAAATTGAGAACTTAGGTGAGTTTTAGATTACATTTCTTCTTATTAAGTGACGGATCTATGTTTGTTTGTTTGTAGCAAAAATTATTTTTTAATTTAATAATACTAATTTAATATCTCCATTGAATAATTAGAATTAGATTTAAATCAAAATTTTAAAAAATTTTCCCCTAGAATAACAATCCTTTCGTCTGTCAAGAGTATAAATTGAACGCTCCTAGATTGATCCCCACTCAATTCAAATGTTCGTAATTGATAATATCGGCAATTTTTTAAATAACATTTTTTAATAATTTTGCTAGAATGTATCTATTTGTTGATTTAGAATCCCATATGAATTTTAAATTCAATTTTGTAACTTAATAATTGCCTTAGAATTACAGTAAATTCAAAATTTTATATAGTTTCCCAAGAATA
Organism: Forficula auricularia; assembly: GCA_024734495.1. Lineage (NCBI taxonomy): Eukaryota > Metazoa > Arthropoda > Insecta > Dermaptera > Forficulidae > Forficula > Forficula auricularia. Next base: position 4,907,624 of record JALMQS010000087.1, on the reverse strand, counting down.
ATATAGGTCAAGGGTGTAGATCTTGAGGAATCGGTTCAAATCCCAGTAATCTTTTTTTCATTTATTTAATGTTACCGTGAACAAAGCCCATTTAGACAGCACATAAGTAGAGTGTTAGTAGGGTTAGTGAAGGAGCCGAGTTTTCAGGCGGTAGAAAATTTTATTTGCCAGCTAGGATCGAACCCCGGACCTCCACCTCAACATCGTCATAATCGATCGATGCCGAAGCGAAGCCAGTGCGTTAGATGACTGAGCTACCCGACTCCCCATCCAGTAATCTAAAAGGCCCAAAATTGATAAATTTGTTGAGTTTATTGATTAAATTTCTTCTTAGTATTGGAAAAATGTATCTGTTTGCTCATTTGTCAACTCAAGTGATTTTTAATTTCATCAAGTTAAGAATTGCCTCTGATTAATTAGCTTTACATTAAAATCAAAATTTTATTTAGTTTTCCCAAGAATAAATTAAGTCTTTCGCGACTCAAGGGTATAAATTCAGAGCTCATGGGTCGATCGCAAGTCAGGGCGGAAACATGAAAATCAATTAATCGGTGAATTTTTTGAAAAAAAATTTTCTTTCTTGTAGAAGAATGTATCTCTTTCTTTGCCCCTCCCCCCAACCCCTATTTCATTATCATAGTAGCTTAATAATTGTCTTTGAATAAACAGAATTACATAAAAGTCAAAATTTTATATAGTTTTTCTAAGAAATAGTTAACCTTTTCGGATCTCAAGTGTATAAATTCCTAGTCCCTGTGTCGATCCGCAGTCACATGAAAGGCTCCAAATAGATCACATCTATGATTTTTTCATAAATTTCTTCTTATTGGTGGAAGAATGTATCCGTTAGTTTATTTGTCCACCCAAGTGATTTTTAATTTCATTATAGGTATTAACTTAAGAATTGCCTCAGATTAATTATCTTTACATTCAAATCGTAAATTTTATTTATTTATCCCAATAGAGAGAAATAATCTAATCTAAAGAAAGGATTACTATTTGAAAGTAGTCTAGCATATGAGCCGTATTCTTTGAAAGTATTTTAAGTTCATTTTTTTTTTTTGTTATTTCGAGATATTTTTGTATTTATATTTTTATAAAAACATATATTTATATATATTTCGATATTTTTATTTTGACGAATTCATGAGGATATTGTACTCCATTGCCTGGGATATTATAACAATGAAAACAGGACATCTGTCTAACTAAAACTGATATTAACTAATTTTTTTCAAAATTGGACTTACCACTTTCAAAGAAAACGGCTCATATATGAATTAGAACTGAGGGTAGGACTAGTTAGGAGTTTGTGTAAGGATATTTATTTAAATAAATAAAAAGATCAGATATATTAGCGTTTCTGAAATTTTATTTTTAATTGAAAATATACATAGTATTACAAATGTGTAAAACAATTCAACATACAAATAAATATATTTTTTATTATTTAAATAATAATTAGAATAATATCACATAGAGTAAAAAAAGCAATTAAACTCAGTAAAATCATAACATTTAGTCAATACAATAAATAATTGAAATCTTAATAAATGAACATTTCCATCATTGAAGTAATAAACAATCACTTATTGAAATATGAAAGAATAGATATTATTTAAAGATAAATAAAAATATCTGTGAATTAGCTTTGAATTCATTTATTATTATGTATTCAATTATTTTTACATATAGGCAATCGTGATATGGAATATATGTAAAAACTGCACATTTGAAGCAAAAAAAAAAATCTTTATTAGCTTTATTCGTTTTGGAAATTGCGTGTGTGCCTTAAGTTGAGTCAAGTGCACCATCTGGTGTCACTTTTTCAGCCGGGGCACTTCAGGTGTGCCCTAGTTTGGTTGACTCTAAAACGAATGTATTTTTGACACATGCATATATTCGAATAACGAAATTTAAAAAAATATTATTTTTATTCTAGTGTAATAATTAAGAGTGGTAGGTATACATTATATAATAGGTTATATATTTATTTATATAATTTATTTATTTAATAATTATTTTAAATAAATAATATAGGTACCTAGTTACAAATAAATAATGGATACTTTTATGGAAAAAGAATTTTCCATTATAAAATTACTTCTCGAAAGTGATTCTGATTGTGAATCTTCATCAAGCTCAGATGATGAACTTCAAATGATCGGAAATTTTTTATATTATTATTAAAGGAGACAATAAAAAATGTTGTCACCCGTGGGGGGGGGTAGAAGCTTATTTAATAAAAAATAATTAGTATCGTAAATTCTCTAATGGCTAGAAAGGCTCGAAAAGTCAAAAAAAAATGTGTCTTCTTCTAGAAAAATAAATTTTGCCCTTTAAACTGTAGTCTCTTTATAAATAAGTTAAAAATGTGTTTAATTTTTATTTATTTTCTTTCATTATAACCTACTTATTAAAAATGCATTAGTTGAATAAAAGCATTTCACTGCCGATGGTAACAGAATTGTTTTTATTTTATAGGTTAAAAATATAATGAGTCTTCTGTTTTATTTTTAATAAAATAATTTTTAATTATTTATTTTTTTAACCAAAAATATTAAAAATTTATTTTTCCAGCAGAATAAACTAATATTCAATGTAATAATAACAAATAAACAACTTAAAAGAATAATTTATATAAATAATTTAATAAAATAATAACTTTCCTGGTCATTCATTATTCTAAATTAAATAACAATAATAAATTCAAGTTTAAAACAGAGTATATAAAATCGGTGTTGTGAAATTCAAAATGGTGCGAAGATTACACCAAGAGTGCTCTATATCATGCTCGATGACATGTGAGCTTGAGTGCACGCCACGGAAGGCCCAGTAGTGCCACAACATATCCCAAACGAATAGCTAGCACACCAAGTCGGTTGGTAGTTCCTAAATGAATATGGGTTAGTGACTTGAGGCTGACATAAGGGTGCCCAAGGCATCCAAAACGAATAAAGCTATTATTATTAAATGCAAAGTTAGATAGTGCACCTATATTTTTTTCTAGCAAATAATACAATCGACTTCGAAGGTAAGTCATATCATCTGCGAGATTGTTTTAGAATTCTTTTCGATCACTCAAAGTAAAATTATAATTCATGATTTTGCAGATGTCTTCAAATAATGATAGAGTATAATTAATTGACTCTATTATCATTCGAGGACTTTGGGTATTTAGTAACATTAAAACACTCATGTGTATGATTTATTTTTTTAATTGCAGAATATTATAGTTGTATTTTATTTATACTATATATTCTGTAATTAAAAAAATAAATCAAACAGATGAGTGTTTTGATGTTACTAAAAATTTAAAACAACATATTATATATATTGCATGTACCATATATATATCTATAGTCTTATTTAATAAGACACTAAATATATATATATAATACTAGGATAATATATATATATATTACTAGGTATATATATATAATACTAGGGCAATATATATATAAAATACTAGGATAGTATATATATATATATTTACTATACTAAAGAACCATTAATAATCTTAATATAGCAATTTAAAAACTTGAAGTGCAATATATCCATCCCAAACCCCAACCAACCATCCCCAGCGAAAAAATTACTTATATAGCCGAGTCTCCCCTCCAAGTGGCCAGCCACCGAAGGCCCCCGAAAACCGCCGGAACGCTCCGAGTCCCCCAGGTGAGGTGGCCCGGGTGGGAGGGGTCACCCCTCCTGCGGCGCTCGAGCGGCTCCGCTGGCTTTCGGCCGGCTGAGGCGCGGAGGTAATCGGAATGGACGGACAGCCAATGGATATTATAGGAATGGTATTTTGAAATGAAAAGGGGGTTCTTTTAAAAAAAAATTTATTTGACATCTTTTTTTACTTTACATACTATTATACAAATTAAATAATATATTTATATACATACTATTATACAAATTCAATCATATACATTATTACATATTCATCATATTAAATCATATACATTATTACATACTATTATACAAATTAAATATAATTATATATATACATATTTAGAATAATTCGTTTTCTTGAAGATGAACACGGAGCAAGTAGATTGAGCCGGATATTGATCTGTAAAAGAAAAATACCAGTTATTTAACTAAATCTAAATGAAATATTATAATTTATAAAATATATTAATTTAAAATTTTTTTTTTCAGATTCGGACAACAAATGAATCGCCAGGAAAACTGAATCGCCATTGACTAAATCAAACAAGAGAAATGATGTTTATGTAAAAAAATTATGTACTTTAAATTATTTAATATAACTTGAATTGAATTTTAATAAAAACAAAGGATATTATTTTTGCTGTTTTTATTTGAATATTTATTATATTTATTTAAATATAATAAATCTATCCCATTTTTTCTCCTATCCCTAATTTCTTTCAATCAGATTATCTTTACTTTTTTTATTTGAATAATCATTTAAAAATAAATCATTGAGATGCAAATTAACAAGTACCTACCTATAAGTTATACTCATTTTAGTAAACTTGTAAAAGACTATACTTTCGAGAACATAGCCTTCATCTAATATTGTCACTTTTCACTTTTTAAATAAAGTTTAAAAAATGTAGAAATAGTTGAAATTATTCAAACTATATCAAAACAGGATGAATTCAAAGAAAAATAAAGTAAAAATTCTAGAATAGGTATCTATCATTTTTAAATAGAGAATTCTAACATAATACCAAAACGAATGTTTTAACCCTTAATTCTAGAATAGCAACATAAACGTTTGTGAAATGGATCATCATAATATAACAACAGAACCAATTTACTAACATCAAATCGGGTAAATGTACCCTTGAAAAATAACACATAGAATATTATTTATTATTAAAAATATAATAATGATGAGGGTCAAAACTTCGAAAGTATAATCTCAAACAAATAATTTTTAAAAATCAATCTGAAAACGTTTATTTAAGTCCAAATGTTTCGGGAGAGGTTCTGCCTTTATCAATGGACATTTTAACAAATTTAAAAAAATGCTGATTTAAGAAAGGAAAATAAGTCAACTATTTTTGATATTATATATATTTCTTTCTTAAAGGAAGTATTTTTTACAAAATTTCCATTGAAAAGGAGAATTTGTCCTGAAACATTTGTAATTCAAATAAAAAATACCAAGTATCCGAAATTGGCAGTGCTAAGCACGAACACATTCTGACATAATATACCTGATGGGAATCTATAAAAAATATATGAGTTTACTTTATCTTATATCAAGTCGCGAATTTTTGTTCTAAACACTGCCATGTCTCATTCGATTATATAGCCTGAGCTACAAAAAGGTTAAATATTTGAAGGGAAAAAGTAATTAAAAATTATGAGACTTTATAAAAATTCTGCTACTCTCGGGAAAAAGAAACTTTCAATAAGATCATAATTTGCTTATCACTTAAAAAATAATATTAAAAAAAAAATAAAAACGATAGTAAATGTGTGTACTCTTTGAAATTACAAAAAGGCCAATCAATATATTATTAAAGATGTTAATGATATTCTTGCATGAATTAAAAAGAATTCAAATATTTTGTTGAAGCATAATATTCATTTTGGATGTAGAAAGAAATAATTTTGAAAATAAATAACGATTCTTTAGGGGTATACTTTTGGCTTTTTGTTATAAGAAGAAAGAAAAAAGTCTGGCTCACCTCCAGAGCTCCAGCTCAATCAATGACTCGTCTCCACTGGTGTCTCCTCTCGAGGATATCTTCTGAACATAGACAAAGAAAAATTAAAATTGATTGATTCCACCGTTAGTATTTATTAAAACTTTTTAATAGGTTTTGTAATGTATTAACCTATTTTTGAAAATACTACTTACTTTATTTGACTCTTTTCTAATAAATGGATCTGCTTCGCTTGGTGGGTGCAACTCAGGGTGTTTCTCTTTGTCTTCAATTGGTTCCTATGACTTTACTGATTTTAATTGAAAGTTATGGAGATTATAAAAAAATAAAAAAATAAGAAAAATAAAAAGGATGATTGAAATACTAGAGGGGTTGAAGTGAGTTTGGGAAGGGTAGGTAAGGTGATTTAACGACTGATGGAGGGGAATTAAAATTTTCTTTAAGGTGGACTCGAAAGAATGATAAAAAACAGAGATTAATATATATGACAATTTATTTATAGCAACAGTTGGAAAATTAATTTATATAAAAAAACAAAACAAAAGGAAATGTGTAAATTTAGAATGGATTCATAATTATTGGACTTGCGCTGAGGTGCAGATGGTGAGCAGGTATTATCGCAATGGGTGCGAATACAATCAGCTGTAGAACGGATGTATGGCTCGTCTTTCGGTATGGTGACCAAGCAGGAGGTGGTCACGTAGACGTCCGGCTGTTCTTTCAATATTCCGCCAAAACGAAGACGCCAGGCCAAGATAAATGATAGAATGGCTCGTATGCAGAATGAACGAGTGCGATGGAGCGTGTCGTATTATATATATATATAATGGTGATGTATATTATATGATATGGCTGCCTATATGATAATCGAAGCAATCATATGGTAATGGATGCCTATATTATAAAAAGGCTATCTAGTAATGCCTATATGATAGTAGCAGCAATAGTCATCATCTGATATTTTCGTATGGTATGGGCTCGCTCCCTTGTCACGAGATTTCTCCCTCCTTCATCGCTTTTTGGCCCGCCTTTGTCCGATATCTTTTTCCATTATCGTTTCTCGAAATATATTCCAAAAATACACACCTCATTAAGAATTTAAAAATAACAAAATTAAATTTTAATATTAATATATTTTCTCTGTTTCTTTAATTCCCATTGATTAATTTATATTCCCTTTCCTTTGAATTGAAACTCTAAAAATAACTCCCTTATGAATTGTGTTTATCCTTCCTGAATCTATTTCACCCACAATGTAGGGTACATTGTACGCTCTTCCTTCCGGAGAAAAAAATATATTTCGAACGTAATATATTTTTTTTGTTCAAAATGCCGTTATTATACCTTATACTTGGGGAGTGATCACCGATTTCCCGGTATCACCCTATCGCGTTCTTCATTTATCGCTTCACAAAGACACAGAATTGCCTGTTTAGGTATTCATGACCCCAAAACGTGATTTTTCCCGTATTTGTAAGGCTCGGTGCTCGGGCATGCCATCATTATCCTCTGTGGGTTGGGCTATGAACGAGATTTTGTTTAAGCCTCTTACAAATATTTTAAGAAACAATGCGTTAAAAAGAATCATTTTATTTAATTAGGCAACTATGCATACTCACTCCGCAACATCATTTAGTGGCGCAATAGACTGATTTGTGATTTTAGTAATCACTATTCAAGGGTAAGGGTCAAAGGACATTTATTAAATTTGGAGGAAAATAAGTTTAAATTTAAATAGGGGTGAAATACAATAGGGATTGAAGTTCGTGAAATTATTTATATGGGAGGGTTATAAAATTAAATTGAATTATAGGGGTGATTTTACGTTACGTTAATTTGAAGCAAGATTATAAAGATAAAATTTAAAAATGGATATGGGATTAAATTTACTGTTATTTTGATATGCAAATCCACACAGATGACTTAAAGGAAATGAAAATAGGAATTTCTATAATTATTATAGAAAAATCGATAAGAACATATGACTAGTAAAAGTCAACTTTGAACCTGATTTGAGAATACAAATTATTATTTTTAAAGAGATGGACAGAAATAACTAAAGATTTTATTCAATGGTATTCATAGTATAAAGAGAATTAATGTAATTGATCTGAGAAAATTAAATAAAAGGATGTTCAAATGAGATATAAACTGCTGCGCAAAATTACCATCACTATTAATTTTACTAATAAATATAATAAACTTGTATTGTCTTTCATATTAAATTGATAAAAATAATAAAAATGATAATATCATATTAATAATAAATATTTTTATCTTTTAATCAATAAAAATAAAAAAACCCAAAACTTGAAATTATTTCTACATTTGATGAGTCGAGGAAAATTTAAAAAATGAAATTTAACTAATTTTATTAAATGTTTTGATTAAAAAAACAGCTTTAGCAATATCTTGTAACTCCTCCTCTTGCTCTAATACCTCTTGATTCTGTTTTGGCATTGAGGAGAATTTAAATTTCAGGTATTTCTTCTGGGAGATGTTCTCCCATTCCTCAATTATTTTCATTTCCACTCCTCCAAGTGTCCAATCAGGTTGACTCTCGTGTTCTTAGGCGTCTCCCATTATGTCCCATAAATGTTCAATAGATTGAGGTCAGGACTTTTTTGCAGGAAATGACAGAACAGATATACCGACTTCTTTCAGGTATTCTTTACTGCATGAGTGGTGGTATGAGGACGAGCATTATCATGTAAAAACTGAAATCTTTCTCCAATTAAAGGAGCAAAGTGGCATTACATATTGCTCTAGGATTTCTCTCATATGTACTCAGCATTCAGAGAACTCCATACTCTTATGAAGTTCCGTACGGCATCGAAATTTATTATCGCACCCCCATACCATAATGGAACCTCCTCCAAAACTTACTCTTGGTGAGAGATGTTGCACTCTGAATATCTTCTCTGCTGGTCTCTCTCCCATACCCTTTCCCTTCCATCAGGTGAGTGTAGGGCAACCTGGATTCATCTGAAAAACAAACTCGTTTCCAATCAATTCAATGTCCAATTTGTATGTTGCTGAGCAAATCTCAGCCCTCGAAATTCGATGAGCTCTGGTTAAAAGAGGACCTGTTGCTGGTTTCTTTGATTTAATTCCAACTTCATGAAGGCGTCTTCTTACTGTGAACCAGAAATTTGGGTGTTTCGAGCATTTTCAACATGCCTCTCAACTGGCTGCTTGTGAAAAAGCGATTTAAAGCAGCAAAGTTTAATAAATCGGTCATCCATCTGATTTGTACTTTTGGGGCGGCCTTGTCCAGGTCTTCTTGTATGATTTGGCCTCTAAATCTTTGAAGCGAACTCTGCGGATACGTTTGATTGATTAATCTGAAGGCGTTCAGTAATTTCACGTTGGCTCAACCTTCTTCAAATAATGTTATGATTCAACAGAGTCATGTTCCGATAAATGGGGCACATGATTCATTTAAAGTTTTATTTAGAAATCACATGTGATTATTTTATGAAAATTTGAAGTGATTGGTAACGCAAAGAAAAATGTTTGGGCTAGAGAAATTGTTTTTAAAACAATGATTAAAATAAACCTAAGAGAACCACTCGTTTAAGAGATTTTATTTCAATAAAAGATAATATTTTATTTTTATTATTTGAGTATTTTGTTATTATTTTGATGATTATGATATTATTTTATTTTGTTATACAAAAGTTATTTAATTTTTTGATAAATATTTGATATTTTAGTAAAATCAATGGTGATGCGATAATTTTGCGCAGCAGTTTATTTCTCGAGATTTTATTTGATCAAATTAGAGAAGACAGAGAAATGAGAGAATCCTTATACTTTTTAAAAGGATTGTTGCCATATGGGCTTAAATTGAAATTTGAAATTTTGAATTTACTTTAATATGGGGGGGACGATTTAAATTTTATTTAACTATGTCGGGGGCTAATAAATTCTAACGACGGCCTAAATGGGTTATAGAATTAATAATATTTGGTGTTGATATATTGATTTTTTAATATATGGAGAATAAATAAATTGTATATATATATATATGATAAAATTTAACTGTAATTATATAAAAATAAAATGAAGAAATTAGATTTTAATTATATAGTCAGACTGGGTTTGATTTTTTTAACAAATTTAAATATAAAATTATGATACAAAATGTGAATAAAAATTTTTAAATGAGGCCTATATAAAATTTTACTGGTATAATATAAATAATTATTTATAAAATATTTATTTATTTTAAAACTGAACGAAAGAAATAATAATATGGTGACTAATGATTACGAGAATTTGAATTATATAATTATTAAAATTTATTTAAATATGGATTTTAAAATGATATTAAATATACTATTTTTAGCAGATTATTTCTTGAATTTTGCAACAACAGATGACAAAAGAAAAATATGAATTGACTAGATTATATGGGAATTTAATTAAATAAAAAAAATGGTTTGCATCTAAACATTTCGTTTTTCAAAGAATATCAATGGATAGGCAATTTTTAAGGTTTCAAATGGATCGATAAAAATGATTTTCTCATCATTTATCTATTGATCTCCCGCGAGGCGTAGAAAATTCGTTCCAACGCTCGCTGGCAATGATGTAATTGGTCTTGAATTACGTCAATGATATGCCTTATAATGAAATTTAATTTTGGTAATTTGAAAACCGAAAATGATGTAAAATATTTTTTATATTTTGTATGCAAACCAATTAAAATCTTTGATATTGAATTAACTTTGTTTTGGGGATTTATATCAATTTTTATTAAGGGAGTTGGGGGCGGACTTTCAATTGTTTGTTGGTAAATTATGGGTGTATGAATTTTTATTATGGGCATTGGGAGAATTACTGATTCTATATTTATTATTGGTTCAATAATGGGATTGATCTTAATTTTATTGCAAGGGGCTGAAGCAAATTCTGGGGCAATTTCTAAAGGTGGGGACTCAAAAATGGTTTCTATTGTTGCGAATTCAATTTTCAAGGGTGGGAGTGTTTGATTGTCTGTTTCTATTTTATTTATATTTGACTGGGACCGCTTTGATGTTAAATCGTTCAAATTGTCGTTCACTTTATTACAACTTTCGTCCGTTTCACTATTACTATTTTGGTTTACTCCATCAAAACTTTCGTTTATTCTATTCGTGGTTTCATTCATCCTACTATCCATCCTTGCGCTTGTCGCCTTAACATTTTCGTTCATTTTACTAAATGCTCTTTATTCTCTTCCATCATTTTTCTAAATCTCTTATCACTCTGTTCCATCATTTGTTCCATCATTTTACTGTATCACTCTCTCATTTTGCGTCATTCTATCATCATTCTCTCTCAACGCCTGCAATAGGATCTGCATATCAAATGGGGTTGGTTGGGTGGGCTGTATTGGAGGTAGTGTATTACTTTACATCTATTGCGTCACCAAATCGTTGCGTACGTGAGAAGGCCAGCGGCTACTGCATCTTCAGCTCGACTTCGGTTGGCTGCGTTGGGGTGCTAGGGCGCCGTAGCCTTCCCGGAGGGTGTCGACGGCATTCCCAGAATCGCTTTTCTCCTCAGACAAGTCCTTTGTCGACGCTTTGTTGTCGCGATAAAGGAATGAAGAACGTTTTTTCGGCGGCCGTTGGTTGTCCATCCGCCATTTTGCAAAAGTTTTAAATAGAACAAAGAAAAACACAATCCAATCAATATTGAGAATTCAAAGGAGTAAAAATTGTAAAAAGTTATTAACCAATTGAAAGAATTGTTCTATCGTTCTTTCGAGTGGGGGATGGGAATGAAGGGATAAAATGAAAATATTTTTTTTGAATTTACCAATTCAAGACAAAGAGATTGAGTATCTTTTCCAAGCTTGCCTTTCAAATCCCAGGCACCTTCACCATTTAATAGGTTTCGTAATGGTATTTACCTATTTTTGAAAATACTACTTACTTTATTTGACTCTTTTCTAATAAATGGATCTGCTTCGCTTGGTGGGTGCAACTCAGGGTGTTTCTCTTTGTCTTCAATTGGTTCCTATGACTTTACTGATTTTAATTGAAAGTTATGGAGATTATAAAAAAATAAAAAAAATAAGAAAAATAAAAAGGATGATTGAAATACTAGAGGGGTTGAAGTGAGTTTGGGAAGGGTAGGTAAGGTGATTTAACGACTGATGGAGGGGAATTAAAATTTTCTTTAAGGTGGACTCGAAAGAATGATAAAAAACAGAGATTAATATATATGACAATTTATTTATAGCAGCAGTTGGAAAATTAATTTATATAAAAAAACAAAACAAAATGAAATGTGTAAATTTAGAATGGATTCATAATTATTGGACTTGCGCTGATGTGCAGATGGTGAGCAGGTATTATCGCAATGGGTGCGAATACAATCAGCTGTAGAACGGATGTATGGCTCGTCTTTCGGTATGGTGACCAAGCAGGAGGTGGTCACGTAGACGTCCGGCTGTTCTTTCAATATTCCGTCAAAACGAAGACGCCAGGCCAAGATGAATGATAGAATGGCTCGTATGCAGAATGAACGAGTGCGATGGAGCGTGTCGTATTATATATATATATATAATGGTGATGTATATTATATAATAATATTAATGGCAATGATTAATAATGTCCATTTAATAATAATAGTAGTAATCATATGATATGGCTGCCTATATGATAATCGAAGCAATCATATGGTAATGGATGCCTATATGATAAAAATCTATATAGTAATGCCTATATGATAGTAGCAGCAGTAGTCATCATCTGATATATTCGTATGGTATGGGCTCGCTCCCTTGTCACGAGATTTCTCCCTCCTTCATCGCTTTTTTGGCCCGCCTTTTGTCCGATATCTTTTTCCATTATCGTTTCTCGAAATATATTCCAAAAATACACACCTCATTAAGAATTTAAAAATAACAAAATTAAATTTTAATATTAATATATTTTCTCTGTTTCTTTAATTCCCATTGATTAATTTATATTCCCTTTCCTTTGAATTGAAACTCTAAAAATAACTCCCTTGATGAATTGTGTTCATCTTTCCTGAATCTATTTCACCCACAATGTAGGATACATTGTAACCTTATGTAGCGAAATAAAATAAAAAGCTAAATATTTTAAATAAAATAAAAAACAATAGACATATTCAATCACTAATCAGGTGAAAATATATAAAAAAAATACGAGCACTTTATCAATTTCAAGTGCGAATTTTTGATTGAAAACCCATGGCTCATTCGCTTATATACCCTGAGGTCCGAAAGGGTAAAATATTTAAGGAGAAAAGTATGAAAAATTTTGAGGAAAATGTAATTCAAAATATTCAAGGGTAGATATTTTAATAATTAAAATCTAATTAAGATTTTATTGGGGTGAGAAATAAAACAATAGACATCCAATCACTAATCAGGGAAAAATTTATCAAAAAATACGAGCATCTTATCAATTTCAAGTCCGAATTTTTGATTGAACACCGATGGCTCATTTGCTTATATACCCTGAGGTCCGAAAGGGTAAAATATTTAAGGAGAAAAGTATGAAAAATTTTGAGGAAAATGTAATTCAAATTGTTCAAGGGTAGATATTTCAATAATTAAAATCTAATTAAGATACTATTGGGGTCACAAACAAACCTAGAGACACATTCATTCACTAATCAGGTGAAAATTTATCAAAAAATACGAGCACTTTATCAATTTCAAGTGCGAATTTTTGATTGAACACCCATGGCTCATTTGCTTATATACCCTGAGGTCCGAAAGGGTTAACTATTTAAGGGGAAAAGTATTAAAAAATATAGAGGAAAATGTAATTCAAAATATTCAAGGGTAGATATATTAATAATTAAAGTCTAATTAAGATTTTATTGGGGTGAGAAATAAACCAATAGACACATCCAATCACTAATCAGGTGAAAATTTATCAAAAAACACATTATCAATTTCAAGTCCGTATTTTTGATTGAACACCCATGACTCATTTGCTTATATACCTTAATGTCCGAAAGGGTTAACTATTTAAGGAGAAAAGTATTAAAAATTTTGAGGAAAATATAATTCAAAATATTCAAGGGTAGATATATTAATAATTAGAAGTTTAATTAAGATTTTATTAGGGTGAGAAATAAACCAATAGACACATTCAATCACTAATCAGTTGAAAATTTATCGAAAAATACACGCACTTTATCAATTTCAAGTCCGAATTTTTGATTTAACACCCATGACTCATTTGCTTATATACCCTGAGGTCAGAAAGGGTTAGCTATTTAAGGGGAAAAGTGTGAAAAATTTTGAGGAAAATGTAATTAGAATTATTCAAGTTATAAATTTATCATCTAAGTAAATGTCTACTTACATTACTCGGCTTAGATGAAGCTTAGTAGAGATGTCTTAATAGGTAGAATCAACAAGCGAATGATCTGTAGACCTGGAAAATAAAATTTAGACAGAATTAATAAAATAAAACATAACGACACCTGAAATATTTTAATAATTAAAGTCCTTCTAGTAGGGTGACAAACAAACCAATAGAGGCATTCAATCTCTAATCAGGTGAAAATTTATCAAAAAATACGAGCACATTATCAATTTCAAGTCCGTATTTTTGATTGAACACCCATGACTCATTTGCTTATATACCTTCATCATCATCATCATTGAGTATACAGTCCTAAGACTGGTTTGATGCAACAATCCGTCTCCACTCGACTCTGTCCTCCGCCAGCTGTTTAACCTCTCTAAATGTCTGGCATCCCATATCCCCAATTATTTGGTTGAAATATTCTAATCTGGATCTTCCCCTTCCCCTTTTCTTTCCCACCTCCTCCAAGATATCCCTAAGCAGTCCCCCATGTCTCAGTGTGTGCCCCATCATCTGACCTCTTTCTCTTCTTCAGACTCTTCCACAAGGTTCTTCTTTCTCCGATTTTTCCAAGAACTTCTTCATTTGTAATTTTATCCATCCATTTGATATTCATCATTCTTCTGTAGCACCACATTTCGAAAGCCTCCAATCTCTTTCTCTCCGCTTTTCCAATTGTCCAGGTTTCACACCCGTACATGGCTATGCTCCATACATATGTCTTCAATAGCAACTTCCTGTTTGCTAAGCTGATTGAGGAGGAGCATAGTAGTTTTTGTTTTGAATTAAACCCCATTTTTGCTTGGGCAATTCTTGATTTAATTTCGTTTTTGCTCCTCCCATCCCATGTTATTTTACTTCCTAGGTAGCGGAATTCCTTAACTCCTTCTAGGTTTTCTTGGTTAATTTTGATGCATTCCTGTCTCGTTTGTTCTTTTTTGTACATACTAGGACCTTGGTTTTATTCTTGTTTATTTTCATTTTGATTTCTTCTATTAGGATTTGGCTAATTCCATTCAAGGCGTCCTCTAATTCTTTTTTATTGCTTCCTAGAAGGGCAATGTCATCGGCAAATCTTAACATAGCGATCTTTTGACCTTGGATTTCTATACCTGTATCAATTTTGTCTTTGAATTCTTTAATCGCTTCTTCTATGTATAAGTTGAAAATCATGGGTGACAGCACACATCCTTGTCTTACACCTTTTTTTATTTTGGCTTCTCTTTGTTCATCACCAATATTTATAATTGCCGTCTGGTTTTGATATAGATTGTAGATTAGTCTTCTCTCTGAATTTTATTCCCGCCTGTTTTAATATTTTAAACATAATTTCCCAATTGACGTTATCGAATGCTTTTTCTAGGTCTATGAATCCGATGTAGACAGATTCTTCCCTGATAAAAGCCCTTTCTATTATTAGTCTAAGAGAGAGAATTGCTTCTCGGGTGCCTCTGTTTCTTCTAAAGCCGAACTGGTCTTCCCCCAGATTTTCTTTCAACTCTTTGTTCTATTCTCTTTGGATTATTTTGGTTAGGATTTTGGAGGCATATATATACCTTAAGGTCCGAAAGGGTTAACTATTTAAGGAGAAAAGTATTAAAAATTTGAGGAAAATATAATTCAAAATATTCAAGGGTAGATATATTAATAATTAAAGTTTAATTAAGATTTTATTAGGGTGAGAAATAAACCAATAGACACATTCAATCACTAATCAGTTGAAAATTTATCGAAAAATACACGCACTTTATCAATTTCAAGTCAGAATTTTTGATTTAACACCCATGACTCATTTGCTTATATACCCTGAGGTCAGAAAGGGTTAGCTATTTAAGGGGAAAAGTGTGAAAAATTTTGAGGAAAATGTAATTAGAATTATTCAAGTTATAAATTTATCATCTAAGTAAATGTCTACTTACATTACTCGGCTTGATGAAGCTTAGTAGAGATATCTTAATAGGTAGAATCAACCAGCGAATGATCTGTAGACCTAGAAAATAAAATTTAGACAGAATTAATAAAATAAAACATGACGACACCTGAAATATTTTAATAATTAAAGTCCTTCTAGTAGGGTGACAAACAAACCAATAGAGGCATTCAATCTCTAATCAGGTGAAAATTTATCAAAAAATACGAGCACATTATCAATTTCAAGTCCGTATTTTTGATTGAACACCCATGACTCATTTGCTTATATACCTTAAGGTCCGAAAGGGTTAACTATTTAAGGAGAAAAGTATTAAAAATTTGAGGAAAATATAATTCAAAATATTCAAGGGTAGATATATTAATAATTAAAGTTTAATTAAGATTTTATTAGGGTGAGTTAAAATCAAAAATAGTGATTGATTCTGATCTAATACTTGAAGAATAACCATTCTATATTGATTTTTGACGTTTCGGTTTTTATTGGTAACCATTGCTGAAGAGATAGAGGAATCGATTTAAAATCAAAAATAGCGATTGATTCTGATGTAATACTTGAGGAATAACAATTCTATATTCGATTTTTGACGTTTCGGTTATTATTGGTAACCATTGCTGAAGACATGGAGGAATCGAGTTAAAATCAAAAATAGTGATCGATTCTCATCTAATACTTGAGGAATAACAATTCTACATTAACTAACGTATTTTTCAACAAATTTTAAAAATTAATAACTTAAAAAGTATTTAAGATATCAAAATAAAATTTTACATGGTTAATAAGGGTGGCAAATAGAACAAATAAAAAGATTTTCATGTCATTCTGAGACTATGGGTTTCTTGGCCTGGATGATTTGAAATAGATTGAGCCAGTAATGTACTATGACTTAGGGCAGTGTTCTGCAAACTTTTTGTGTTCAAGGCACACCTACCAAATCAAGAAATTTTAGAGGTACACCAAAGAAATAAAACCAATGTTTATTTAATAAAGGGTGTTTTTTTAGAGGTTCACAACTTTAAATTAAAATAAAACAAAGAAATTTTTTTTTAATATCAATGAAACTGGCTTTATTGGAAAGATAATTTTATACCATTAAGGTTTGAATATGATTTCAGCCATGTGACCGCCGCGGCTGGCGCCTAGATGGCGCAATCTTGATTTCCTATTTTCACAAATATTTCGCAGCAATTGCGGCCATATTTTCGCCGAATGTTAGTGTTCCAAGTGTTCAATCCTCTCTGGTTTATCGGCGTAGACAAATGACTTGACATATCCCAAAAGACGATTGAACACTTGGAATACAACATTCGGCGAATTTTTAGCGAAATACGGGCGCAATTCTGTGGAGGGGTGCTTCCAAGCATTCTCTTGCTACACTGGATGCAATTCAGAAGCGAGCAATTAAACTAATAAAAGACCCGGCTCTAACCAACTCACTCGACTCCCTGGCTCACCGAAGAACGGTCTCTGCCCTTTCCCTGTACTACAGATACTATCACGGTGTCTGTTCAGTCGAGCTGAAATCAATTATCCCTCCTAATGCCCTTTTTACGAGAAACACGCGGTTTTCAAACGCTCAGCACCCCTTCGCTGTCAAATTGGATAAAAGTCGAACAAGCGCTTTCGGCAACTCTTTTATCCCTATGACCTCCAGAGACTGGAACTCGCTCCCTGCCACCTGCCACCTGCCCACGACTTATAACCTTCAGCTATTTAAGACCCGTATCCACATATACTTTCGACCCCCTCCCAGCCCTTAAAATCCTTTCTTCTTTTCACGATGGAGGGGCCAACCCAAGCCTTTAGAGGTTGCACCTTTTTGGTGTAACTCCGTCTCTCATCATTTTCATAAAAAAAAAGGGGTGCCTCCAAGCATTCTCTTGCTACACTGGATGCGATTCAGAAGCGAGCAATTAAACTAATAGGAGACCCGGCTCTAACCAATTCACTCGACTCCCTAGCTCACCGAAGAACCGTTTCTGCCCTTTCCTGTACTATCAGATACTATCACGGTGTCTGTTCAATCGAGCTGAAACCAATTATCCCCCCTAAAGCCCTCTTTACGAGAAACACGCGGTTTTCGAACGCTCAGCTCCCCTCGCTGTCAAATTGGATAAAAATCGAACAAGCGCTTTCGCAAACACTTTTATCCCTATGACCCCCAGAGACTGGATGGAACTCGCTCCCTGTCACCATCTTTCCCGCGACTTATAACCTTCAGCTGTTTAAGATCCATATACACAGATACCTTCGACCCCTGCCCAGTCCATAAAATTCCCTCTTCTTCTTCTTTTCACGATGAAGGGGCCAACCCCAGCCCTTTAGGGGATAGACCTTTTTGGTGTAACTCCTTCTCTCATCATATTCATAAAAAAAATTGCTGCGAAAACTGTGTGAAAATTGGAAATCCAGATTGCGCCATCTAGACCGCCAGTCGCGGCGGCCACATGGCCTAAATCATATTCAAACATTAATGACATGAAATTAATTTTCCAATAAAGGCAGTTTCATTGATATTAAAAATATTTTTCTTTGTTTTAATTTAATTTAAAGTTGTGAACCTCTAAAAAACACTCTTTATTTATTTATTATTAAAATAAATATAATATGAAAAGATGTTTAATGAGAAATGTGAGCCTGCTTAACTGAGCACAGGCGACAGACAAAATTTGAAGCAATCGTTGATAAGGCTACTCTCATCTCTTGCTACTTGCTCTCAACTGTGGGTAGGTGCATTATCTTCACAAAACTTGATATTTTTCCGCGGCACACCAATGACCACGGTACACCAGTGTGCCGCGGCACACACTTTGCGGAACACTGACTTAGGACCTTTTAGTAATAAGCGATTCAATTATATACAATAGTTATTCAAGACGGATTTTGATAATTGTTTAGTTAATCTTGATACTGTATAATAAAGAATATAATTACCTTATAATTTAAGGTTATATTTTTAATAAAATAATGTTTTTATGATTGTAGATCTGAGGATGGCTTTCCTTTGTAAGCCGAAACTGTTGTGAATTCATCGCTTTAAGACAATTGTCCTTAATAAAACTTGTTCCTGAATATAATTAAAAAATTTGGTTGTTTTTAATTTAAATTTAGCCAGTCCATCCTGCCTAAGTCTGCAAGTAACTTGTTAAATTTACCTTCTTTTAGATAAAATTTCGAATTTTTCTTCTTTTAAATAAAATATCGTCTTAATAAAAGGCTAGAGTATAAATATATAATCCTTGATGTGTATGTCTGAATAGCTGTGAACTAAATTTCAAGGAATTTTTTGACATGATTAAAAATTGAAAGAATTTTTAAATAAAGTTCACAGTATAGTGATAAATATTAACAACTTTTTAATAAGTTAAAGAGTAATTAATAATTATTACCTCGAAAATTGTTTTTCTCCATTTCTTAAGCTTATTGAAGTTTTAAGTAATTGGCTGAATATATTTCTCTTGTTTAAAAATGGCTTAGCAAGTTTCTGTTTCGAACAAACTCTATAAATTGTGCAGGTTAGAGAAAAAAAGATTGTGGTAAATCGAAATAATATACCTAAATAAATATAAAATGTTGACAGATGACAGGTGTGTGGAAAACCGCGAATCGAGTAAGCTCTTTCAGTTCGATTTTCCCTGAGCGCTGACGGAAATCGCCGATGATTTCGAAATTCAAATTTAAAATATACAACACATAATTGGAGATTAATTTATTAAACAGTGTCTAGTATTAGTAAGTATGAGCAAACAAAGCTCCGGAATCTCAAAAGGTCCATGACAATTCAAATTATCAGCCAACAAATAAACTTTGTTATTTTTTTCTACACCCTTACGTTTACAGCAACTATAGTAAAATGAAATCAATGTAGTAATAGTTTAATTTTTTTTTTTTAATATTTTCCTCTAAATTGATTAAAGCTATGGATGTTAAATAATTTAATAGAAGGTTTAGATAAGAACCACATTATGTATGCACTGTTAATATATTTATTAACACCAACATTTACCATAAAAGGGGAGTCCACCCCAGCCTGAAGACCCCCCCAGTTTATTTAAAAATACCCCTCCTGTACATTAAATTTTATTCACTTTTAAAGAATTAGAATAGGTTTTTAGGGAATTTGGTGTTGGTACTTGGTGAAATATTTTTTTAGAATTATTGAATAAAAATACTTGCGTAGGTTTCACATTAAGATATAAAAATAAAACGAATTTTTTTTTGGAGAGTCTTTAATCTCGATACCTATATATATTATATATTTCGGGTGGCTAACCCATCTTCAGGAGCAACAGAAAGTAACCCGTGCCGCAATGAGTTTGAAGGTTTGAAAAACTGCAAATTTTCCTCCATATAATGAAAACCACTCATCCTAGAAACTTGATTCCAATCTCATTCTCTAGGAAATTTTGTTGATTTGAACGTTTACTTGAACCACTTTTTTGATAAAACTCCTAGATTTATAGAAACTAGCATTTTCCATGACATCTCGAAAAGTGTCATGGAAAATGCTGGATATCTATAAATCCGGGCAAACGTTCAAGTCAACAAAATTTCCTAGAGAATTAGACAGAAATCAAGTTTCTGGGATAAGTGGTTTTCATTTTGAAGGAAAAACTTCTGATATTCTGAATGCCTTAAGGGCCTGTTGTCCAACTTCTCAGTGAGATTTTTACTTTATCCAATGCAAAGCATGGGTAAAGTATTGTAATCGCTCTCGGGGCAAGCGTGGCTTCAAAGGGTCCTCAGGTAAAGACTACGGAACCTATGGACTCAATTAAAGTCACAAATTGTAGTATTCAATTAGGTTGAATTTTAGCACGTGACGGTTTTGCCAAAAATTACAAGGGGTCTCGTCGAGAGGCCAAAAAGTGCGATTTTTTCATTTAGTGCGTGCGGATGGATGTATGTATGTGTGATGGATGGATGTATGTATATCGCTTTTTTGGCCCACGATTTTTTCCACACTGTTGCACCGATTGAAATGAAATTGAAAACCTACCATTAGTTTAACAAAAATGAAGCGCTGATTAGTTTTTGGTACATATCGGCCCACAAACATTAGTACTTTATTTCAGTACTTTTTTAGTTTTTTCTAAATATCTTGAAAATGACTTAACCAATTTTGATGAAATTTAATATCCTAATTAAGTACCTTGGGGACCACAAAAAAGGTTAAATAAAGTTTTTAGTAAAATTATATTTTAAAGTACTTTACTCTAGAGTAAGATGGTACTTTTTTTAATTTTTTAAATTCTTTAAAATTTATTCATTTGAAAGTTTTAATATAGCTCATTTAGCCTTGCTTAAAGTAAGAATGGATAGGCTTCTCTCTGTGAAATGCTAAAAATTTGGGAGGAATTTTTATGAGTAACCATAGCAACTGCGTTGTTTTCTTATCCGTTACCTTTGCTGAAGACAGAGAAATCGATTTTAAACCAAAAATAGCGATTGATTCTCATCTAGTACTTGAGGAATAATCATTCTATATTGGATTTTTGACGTTTCGGTTTTTATTAGTAACCATTGCTGAAGACATAGAGAAATCGATTTTAAACCAAAAATAGCGATTGATTCTCATCTAGTACTTGAGGAATAATCATTCTATATTGATTTTTGACGTTTCGGTTTTTATTAGTAACCATTGCTGAAGACATAGAGGAATCGACTTTAAATCAAAAATAGCGATTGATTCTCATCTAATACTTGAGGAATAACAATTCTACATTAGGTTTTTGACGTTTCGATTATTATTGGTAACCATTGCTGAAGACATGGAGGAATCGACTTAAAATCAAAAATAACGATCGATTCTTATCTAATACTAGAGGAATAACCTTATTGAATTCCATTTTTGATGTTTTGACTATTAATGGAAACCTCACTGAAAATGTAGAAGAATCGACTTAAAATCAAAAAGACTAAATTTTTTTGGTAAACAACTCAAGCTTGAGTTGTTTACCAAAAAAGAATTTAGTCTTTTTGATTTTAAGTCGATTCTTCCACATTTTCAGTAGAGGTTTCCATTAATAGTCAAAACATCAAAAATGGAATGCAATAAGGTTATTCCTCTAGTATTAGATAAGAATCGATCGTTATTTTTGATTTTAAGTCGATTCCTCCATGTCTTCAGCAATGGTTACCAATAATAATCGAAACGTCAAAAACCTAATGTAGAATTGTTATTCCTCAAGTATTAGATGAGAATCAATCGATATTTTTGATTTTAAAGTCGATTCCTCTATGTCTTCAGCAATGGTTACCAATAAAACCGAAATGTCAAAAAACCAATATAGAATGGTTATTCCTCAAGTATTAGATGAGAATCAATCGCTATTTTTGGCTTAAAGTCGATTCCTCTATGTCTTCAGCAAAGGTAAGGGATAAGAAAACAACGCAGTTGCTATGGTTACTTATAAAATTTCCTCCCAAATTTTTAGCATTTCACAGAGAGAAGCCTATCCATTCTTATTTAAGCAAGGCTAAATGAGCTATATTAAAACGTTCAAATGAATAAATTTTAAAGAATTTAAAAAATTAAAAAAGTACTATCTTACTTTCGAGTAAAGTACTTTAAAATATAATTTTACTAAAAACTTTATTTAACCTTTTTTGTGGTCCCCAAGGTACTTAATTAGGATATTAAATTTCATCAAAATTGGTTAAGTCATTTTCAAGATATTTAGAAAAACTAAAAAAGTACTGAAATAAAGTACTAATGTTTGTGGGCCGATATGTACCAAAAACTAATCAGCGCTTCATTTTGTTAAAAGAATGCTAGGTTTTCAATTTCATTTCAATCGGTGCAACGGTGTGGAAAAAATCGTGGGCCAAAAAAACGATAACATACATACATACATACATACATACATACATACATACATACAAAATACTTTTTTCACAATTGTCTTATATAAAGCATCACATCAAGTGGACCACATCAAATTTTGTAAATCCAAAGGAATTCGAGGCGAAATCACCCTTGAAGCCCCCACTATCAAATATAAATCAAATTATCAGACAACTTAAAATAATAACTTCATTCAAACTTAAATAATACTAAAATTTCAATATTAAAATTTCAAATCATCCTTTAAATTCAAAATTCAAAATTGCAACATAAAATTTCTTTTTTTTTCTTTGATATCAATAAAATTTCTTTTGGTTTTAAAAATTAATGGGAGTTAGTCTACATTATTTTTATTTGTGTAACCCTGTGTGATCCTACCACTCTCACATTAGAATTAAGCTTTGAAATAGGAAAAGGCTGTAGGAAACCTCGAAGCGTCAACAGAAAGATAACCAAGTCCGTTGTAACCCTAATTTGGAAGCTCACTTGGACGGCTCAGACACCCCCCGCTTCCAAATTTATTTACCATCTATTAAGGGCAAGTGAGAAAACACAAGACCGATTTCATCTCTTGATCTGTGCGGGTTCTAAACCACGCAGAACTGCACGATCTTGAGGTGGATTGGTACAAGATCGTGTTCAATATATATATATATATGCACATTTTTAAAAAGTTTAGGTACTTAAATTCTATGAAACTCGATTCGCGTGACTAAAAGTAAATTTTCAGTAGTGGAAATAACAAGTAGGTATATATTATTTATGAATTTAAAATTTTTATGAAAAATATAAAAAAATTATTATTATTGGTTTATTTGAAAAAAAAAAAAAAAAAAATATATTCAATGCAAACCTTAGTCAAACTCTAAAATATGTTACAAAGAGACAAACAAGTAAATAAATTTATTTTTCCAGATTTTAATTATTATAAAAATGATTACAAAAAATGAGATACATCCACTTTAGTCGAATCTAAAGGTATCTTTAATCCTT
>JALMQS010000087.1:4143098-4232697 GCA_024734495.1 Forficula auricularia | reverse complement strand
TTGTAATAGACTGATGAAGAGGGCAAAGCCCTCGAAACTATAGTCTCGTTATAAATAAAATTTATATTTCGAGCAGAAGACACACTCTTTTATTGTCTCCTTCAATATATAAAAATTCTGCTACCCTCGGAAAAAATCTTTCAATATTAAATCCCTTTAGTTGAGTTTATTTTAGAAAAAAAAATTCTACGACTATTAAATTATTCGGTATAAAAGTGATAGTATGACGTCACAATACAGGGGGACCTAATGAAAATGTGACTGAATGTGACACAGGGGTGGGGGGGGGGGAGCTAAAACTCTTGAAATTCCTGTGACCTAATTTATGGACGGCCCCTAATTCACACAAACTTATGTCAACATATTGGGATAAAAAATCGAATTCAGCACGAACTAAAAGTTTTTCAGCCTTAGTGATGCAAAATGAAAAATGGAATAGAAAACACTGTGTGCTCTGGTATGTGCATATTATTGTCAGACAAATTGGAAAGATTCATCGCCGCTTGGGTATTGGCAGGGTATACATTCAAATAGAACTCGCGCTGATTTGCAGGTTGCATCGTCAGGCGCTGAATATCAAAAGGTTTCTTTGTTTAAGCTTGCTTGGATGGTTGAATTATTGAGAGAATTTCGTATGATGAAAAACAGCGCATTTTTAATATTATCTATTTTATTAATACTATTTATCACTAATAAAATATTTGTAAGATTAAAAATAAATTAAACACGCCTTTATTTCAAAATTCACTAATTATATATTTATCCTCAATCTTTAAAAAATTTCCATCCACACATGACTAAAATTATTTTTTTTTTTTAGTCCTATTTTATAAAACCACGATAAATTTTATTTTTTGGCATTTTTGGATAAATGAGCTTAAATGTTTTTTCTAATTTTTAATACATTTTCAAATAAAAAAAACTTTTTTTTAATATTTTAAATTGCATATGTTTTAGTCTTTGAAATTTCTACTTTATGTTGGACAAGAAAGCAACACGAGAGTTTATGGTCCCAAAATGAGTTCCTCCGACAAAAATGATTTAAAAAACATTAAATCGATTATAGAAATTGAATTTTCAATATATAGAAAAAAAAACGCTTTAAAAGAGTTTAAAAGTTACACTGATTTAACTGGTGATGCCTAGGTGTGAAATTCGATATTGTGAAATATTATTTTGTTTGAAAATTCACGAGTCCTTCAACTTTAATTGAATAAATTTTATTACATATCACTGGAGTTGTATTCAATCCTTTTAGAAATTGAACCCAATAATTGCCCTTCGAGGTGAAGCCGATCTGACATAACAGGTCATTCAATAAGTCCATAGGATAAGTAAGAAAAAAACAAAATTTTGACAAAACTCGATTTTATTATTCAATATAGTTGCCTTCGAGGGCGATACAACGAGTATAGCGATTTTCTAACTTTTCGATACCACTTTTATAGTACGATTTCTCTTTCTCGTCAAAAGAAGTCTCAGTTTCAGCGATTATTTTATCATTGGACTTAAATTTCTTTACAGCAAGCATTCTCTTGAGATCTGAAAACAGGAAAAAGTCGCTGGGGGCTAAATCTGGAGAATATGGTGGGTGGGTAAGCAATTTGAAGCCAAATTCATTCAATTTTGCCATCGTTTTCATTGATCTGTGACACCGTGCATTGTCTTGGTGAAACAACACATTTTTCTTTTTCAAATGTGGCCGTTTCTATGCGATTTCAGCCTTCAATCGATCCAAAAGTGCACAGTAATAGTCGCTGTTGATGGTGGTTCCTTTTTCGAGATGGTCAATGAATATTATTCCGTTCTCATCCCAAAATACAGACTCCATCACCTTACCGGATGAATGTTGCGTCTTTGCTCGCTTTGGATTGGGTTCGTCGACTGCTGTCCACTCAGCTGACTGTCTTTTGGATTCTGGTATGTAATAGTGAAGCCACCTCTCATCCTTTGTCACATATCGACGATAGAATTCCATTTTATTGTGGTTTAACAGCGCCAAACATTCCTCTGAAGCATCGATTCGTTGTTGTTTTTGGTCGACTGTGAGCTCACGCGGCACCCACTTTGCACAGAGCTTTCGCATACCCAAATGTTCGTGTAAAATGGTAAAAACACTACTGATATCTTTACAATGTCAGCTAGCTTGTGCACCTTCAATTTGCGATCGTTCATAACCAATTTGTGGATTTTTTTTTGTGTTTTCTGGAATAACAGCCTCTTGTGGGCGTCCACTGTGCTATGCATCATTTGTGTTGGTACGACCACGTTTAAATTCAGCAATCCACTTCTCTACCATTTGTCTCGATGGAGCAGAGTTCGGATAATGTTTATCAAGCAATTGTTTGGTTTCCATTGTATTTTTTTTTCATCAAAAAGCAATGCTTTATTAAAACTCGAAATTCACTTTTTCCCATTTCTTTTCAATAACAAAAGTTGCTTCACACAAAATGCTGTAACTCACGAATCAATAGTCAGATTGCTGTCAAATTTATACACGTATCGTTTGAAGGTTAGTACTAAAAAATCATATGGAAAAATTCTAGTAACGACATCTATGTGTCATCCTACGGACTTATTGAATGACCTAATATATCATACGGATTCAGTAGAAAACATTCTCATGATTTTCTAAAGAAATATAATTCTACTACCATCGGCAAAACGAAATTTTATAATAAATTAGTAGTTAAAATGCTAAGTGTGTATTTCTCTCTCCAGGGGTATGGATACATGGTATGAAATATTTATTGAGTTTAAGCAAAGTTTGATTTATTTAGTTATATGAAATAAACACAATTACTATAGTCTATAACTAGGTTTGAAAGTTTGATGGATGTTAAGTTTGAAGAAAAAATGAAAACAATCAAAGATTACCGCTAGAATTTACACAAATTTATATAAACCTATTTAATATACTTATATAGCAGTTTTTAATATAGTTTAATGCCTGAATTACAGTACGAAAGTTTTCATTAAATAAACTAATACATAAACTAGAGCTGGCTAAAGTTTTCATTCAAAACTTGCTGTAAGACACAAATGTCTTTATTTATTAGTAAAAACCGAGGACTGATCCGCGATTGGAAGTAGGTGTACAAAGTGGTGGAAGTATTTTGGAAGTACTTGGAAGTACTTGGAAATATTTGGAAGTGCTTGGAAATATTTGGAAGTACTTGGAAATATTTGGAAGTGTACTTGGAAATATTTGGAATAACTTGGAAATATTTGGAAGTACTTGGAAATATTTGGAAGTGGAAGAAGGTGTACAGCATATTAGGTCGCGGTTCACCCCTCGGTAAAAACATTACACTGCTCAACAAAAATTTGTATCCGTAACCTTAGAATGGATTTCAGTGGAGTTTTATAGCCTGATTATTATCATGCAATTTCCCGATTTTTTACAACAGGTCAGGGTTTTGAGATATCATCCGTCAAAACGGCCATTTTGACCTTATTTTCGAGTCCCATTAGATATTAAACAACAATATTTGAAATGAAAATATTTTCTTGACGTAATAGGAAACAGCTTCTTCTTTGAATTTCAAATTACCGTTTGTTTTTAGCTAAATTAGAACTCGAGTTATAACTAAAAAACTAGAACTACGTGATTATAAAGGATAATAAACATTAGATAAAAACATATGACCTTAGCTATTTTAGTTATAACTAGAGTTATAATTGGTCTAAAAACAAGTGGTAATCGGAATAATAATTTCAGAATGGGATTAATCAAAATCCCTTTTTGAATTTAATTAAAATAGTCTCATTTTGAAAATGCGTATTCCTAATTTGAATTAATTAGTCCATGTTTGACGTTAAAAAGGTATAGAATCCATGCAATTTTCCAATTTTTTACAACTGGTCAGAGTTTTGAGATATTATCGATCAAAACGACGAAAAAGGCCATTTTGACCTATTTTCGAGTCCCATTAAATATTAAACAGCAATATTTTGGTGACATAATAGAAAACTGCGCCATCTTTGATTTTGAAATTACGATTTGATTTTAGCTCAATTCGAACTCGAGTTATAACTAAAAAAACTAAGACCATATGTTTTTATATATGTTTCTTATCATTTATAATAACGTAGTTTTAGTTTTTTAGTTATAACTCGAGTTCTAATTGAGCTAAAAAACAAGTGGTAATTTGAAAATCAAAGAGGGCGTTCTTTTCTATTACGTCACTCAAATATTTTGATTTCAAATATTGTTGTTTAATATTTAATGGGACTCGATGATTTTTAGAAAAAAAACGACTTCAAAAAAAATTAAATATTTGATCATTTTTTGATAATTAAGTTGAATAATTGTTAAAAATAATTATTAGAATTTTTTTGACATCTAATTGATTTAATCATTTGTTTATTTGATGTCAGATAAAAAAATAGTTCTTACGAAAGTTGTTCAGTTTTTTTTTTTGTTTTTTTGAATATTAAGGATCCGTAAAGAAATATATAGGTTTCCATTTAAAAAACAGAAGATGACCTTGAAATACCCTTGAAAGCTTGTTCTAGTTGGACAAACAATAGCGTAGTTTAGTTTCCCCCTCGATATAAATGAACTTTTATTTGAAACTTTTTTCCATATAATGCACTGTTTTTGAGTTGTAGGACTGTCTCAAGATAAAAAAACTCACCCGGTATAAATCGGCTCAAAATTGGGGAAGAAATCGAGTAACACAGACACAAAAAAAAAAAAAAAAAAAATCAGTCGAATTGAGAACCTCTTCCTTTTTTGAAGTCTGTTAAAAATAGGTAAAAACGGTCTTTTTCTTCGTTTTGACCGATAACATCTCAAAACTCTGACCCGTTGTAAAAAAGTGGGAAATTGCATGGATTCTATACCCTTTAACGTAAAACATGGACTAATTAATTCGAATTAGAAATAACTATTTTCAAAATGAGTCTATTTTAATTAAATTCAAAAAGGGATTTTGATTAATCTCATTTTGAAATTGATTAATCTATATTTGAAGTTGAAAAGGTACAGTACATGAAGCTTGCAGCTTCACTTGTAATCTTGTAATATATAGCAGTTATAATATATCAAGAGTGGTCAAAACGTAAACCGGGGTCGTCTGGTAGACCCTAAGGCCTCCAGAAGTCGCCCGCGAAGATGACGTAAACATTGACAAATTATAGTGATAAATTCAGAGCTGATTTGAATATAATTAATAAATAATTTTTATTTCCTTTTACTCTAGATATTTAGAATTTATTTTTGGAACTTATTGATATGTTTTACTTCTTTGATCTCGATCTATACATCTAACTATTGACAAAACATTAGTTAAGTTATTTTCAAGATATTTAAAAAAAAACTAAAAAAGTACCCAAATAAAGTACTAATGTTTGTGGGCCGATATGTACCAAAAACTAATCAGCGCTTCATTTTGTTAAAAGAATGGTAGGTTTTAAATTTCATTTTAATAGGTGCAAAGATGTGAAAAAAATCGTGGACGAAAAAAACGATAACATACATCCATCCCCACGCACTTCCAAAAAAAATGGCACTTTTTGGCCTCTCGACGAGACCCCAGGTAATTTTTAGCAAAAGCGTCACGTGCTAAAATTCAACCTAATTGAATACTACAATTTGTGACCTTAATTGAGTCCATGGGTTCCGTAGTCTTTACCTGAGGACCCTTTGAAGTCGCATTGGATAAAGTAAAAACTCACCCGGTATAAACAAAACAAATAAACATAAACAATGAAATAAACAGGTTCATAAACAAAGAAGTTATGGGTGAACATACATAACATAAAAGGTCCAATACCAATGAAATTTACTGAACACAATGCAAAAAAATCATCAAAATCGGCTCAAAATTGGGGAAGAAATCGAGTAACATAGACACAAAAAAAAAAAAAATCAGTCGAATTGAGAACCTCCTCCTTTTTTGAAGTCGGTTAAAAATAGGTAAAAACGTTCTTTTTCGTCGTTTTGACCGATAACATCTCAAAACTCTGACCCGTTGTAAAAAATTGGGAAATTGCATGGATTCTATACCCTTTAACGTCAAATAATATTCTCAAATACGGTTCACACAAAATCGATATATTCTTCGCAAATGAAAGTATGCAAATGATATTATAAATAAAACCTTTGCTAACTTACAAAGTAGAATTTATTTTTTAGAACTTATTGATATGTTTTACTTCGTTGATCTCGATCTATACATCTAAATATTGACAAAACATTAGAATTTTTTAAATAATAATAATAAATTAGAAATTAAGAAATTGGGGGCATTGGAAGACAGGAGTCTGCGAAACAGCAGGATCCCTGTCCACCAAAGCAGCTATAAAAATATAACATGCAATAACCGATATATACCGGGTGAGTTTTTACTTTATCCAATGCGAAGCATGGGGAAAGTATCGTAATCGGTCTCGCGGCAAGCGCGACTTCAAAGGGTTCTCAGGTAAAGACTACGGAATCCATGGACTCAATTAAAGTCACAATTTGTAGTATTCAATTAGGTTGAATTTTAGCACGTGACGGTTTTGCAAAAATTACATGGGGTCTCGTCGAGAGGGCAAAAAGTGCGATTTTTTTCATTTAGTACGTGCGAATGGATGGATGGATGTTATCGTTTTTATGGCCCACGATTTTTTCCACATCGTTGCACCGATTGAAATGAAATTGAAAACCTACCATTAGTTTAACAAAATGAAGCGCGGATTAGTTTTTGGTACATATCGGCAAACAAACAGTACTTTATTTCAGTACTTTTTTAGTCTTTTCTAAATTTCTTGAAAATGACTTAACCAATTTTGATGAAATTTAATTTCCTAATTAAGTACCTTGGGGACCACAAAAAAGGTTAAATAAAGTTTTTAGTAAAATTATATTTTAAAGTACTTTACTCTAGAGTAAGATAGTACTTTTTTTAATTTTTTATTTTAAATTCTTTAAAATTTATTCATTTGATCGTTTTAATATAGCTCATTTAACCTTGGTTAAGTAAGAATGGATAGGCTTCTCTCTGTGAAATGCTAAAAATTTGGGAGGAAATTTTATAAGTAACCATAGCACTGCGTTGTTTTCTTATCAGTTACCTTGCTGAAGACATAGAGGAATCGAGTTAAAATCAAAAATAGCGATTGATTCTCATCTAGTACTCGAGAAATAACCATTCTATATTGGATTTTTGACGTTTAGGTTTTTATTGGTAACCATTGCTGAAGACAGAGGAATCGAGTTAAAATCAAAAATAGCGATTGATTCTCATCTAATACTTGAGGAATAACCATTCTACCATAATTAAGTATATATACATATTAGGGTGGAGGTTGTTTTGGGTATTTTCGAATATTTATGAGGGTAAGGGCTCATATGGTTCGAAATAAATTTAAAAAAAATATCCCCAAGTTTCAAGTCTCTACTTCAATTATAACTTGTGCTCTCAGCGATGTAAGTTTCTCATCTACATAACATGGGGTTTTTGACATTGAAAGATCAATTTTTTATTCTAGGTAAAGTAATGATTCAAAAAATTTGAAACTCTGTAGACTTTATCCTTATAATAGTAGCTATCCCTGAAAATTTTTACAGATTTTTACCTATTATAATTTTGGAGTCTACTAGTATAACTTAGTAACACTAAGATATAGCAGTATTTTATCTAGCTGTAACTCCAAAATTATAATAGCTAAAAATCTGTAATAAATCTGATGGATAGCTAGTATTATAAGGATAAAATTTTCAAATCTTTTGAACCATTACTTTACCAGGAATAAAAAATTGATATTTTAATGCCAAAAATCCCATGTTATTTAGATCGCTGGGGGCAGAGGTTATAATTGACACTTGGGGGATATTTTTTTTTTTTATTTATTTCGAACCATGTGAGCCCTTGTCGGCTTAAAAATTCGAAAATACCCAAAATAAGGAAGTTTGGCGTCTCCTGTAATCTATGTAAGCTTGCGAGATATATAAATATTAAATATATTATTAAAGAGAGGTAAATAGTAGTTTAAAAATTGGTAGATGCTAACCTGCATTGCTGGGCTTGCTGGAGGCGGCTGCAGCCGCCGTTTGCTGGGTGTTTTTCTTTTGGTGATCCATCACAGGCCGAGGTGCGGCCAGGGAAATCGGGGTCCCATCACCTGACGTCCCCACTGAAAACAGAACAACAAAGACATTCTAAATACAAGGTAGGTACAAGAAAACTACTAAATCTAACAAACTTATATATTAGAAGAATTTTCTCTTTGGAGACACCGACTAATAATAGAACTTTAATTAAGAATTGATGGAAGACATTGATGAAAAAATACAATTTTGAATAAAATATATTTATTGGAAAGTCATTTTCATCCTCTTAAAAATCGACTTTTCAGAGGATCTTCCCGCCATTTTCAGGGTTTAAAAGGGTCAATGAAGGAACCATATAGGATACTTCCTTCTTCTCTCTTTCAGATGTGCACGAAATTTGCCTTTTCTTAACAGAAGCATCAATAAAAATTTTTAAAAATTGTGGAAGTCCTGCTGACCCCTATCCTTCTCCCACCTCCGATCCTCATTCAGCCCGCCAACCCTCACATGGCCTCTGGACTCTCTCCTCTTCCACTAACTCTCATCACCCTCCGAACCCCAAGAATTCAGGTGGAGGATTAAAATTTGTGGTCCTCCACAATAGAATTTTATTAAATTCTATTGATACTTCTGTTAAGAAAGGTCTTTCGAGCACTGCTAAAGGAGAGATGAATGAAGTATCCTATTAATACTTTAGTAACTCTACTAAACAAATGAAAAATTTCTTTAAGCTGCAACAGAATCGAGTTTCATGTCACGAATCATCGTTTTGTTTCATTTGGGTTTTTCAACAGTTTTTCTTACTCTAATTTCTAATTTATCATTGAATATATTTTTTAATTTGACTGCCAATGAATCCTTTATTACATAGGGGTAAATTAATAAATTAATTGGTATAAATAGGATTTTTTAAAAACATTTAAAGAAGACTCGTGAAGCTCCAATTATCTCTTCTTTATTTTTAAAATTCCTAATGATGTTTCTATCTTTAATTGAGGTTATTTTTGGAGCAGAAATTTTTTAAATAAAGAAGAAATAATTAAATGTGTACGAGTCTTCTTTAATTGTTTTTTTAAAAAAACCTAAAATATAAACAATAAATTAACAAACTTTTAATGTTTTTTTATGTTAGTCATACTTATAAAATAATCCAATACAACTTATATATATATATATAAGTTGTATTGGACTATTCGTAAAAATCAGCAACCGTAGATGCACTGGATATAAACGAGTGAAGAGTTTTTGTTTACCAATTAGCTAGCTGTCTGTCAATAGATGTTACCCCTATATATTGTGTTTTCGCCAATACGCTTTAAATTTCGAGCAACATACAATAACAAATCGCATCAGATTTACGGAAGAATCTACCCACGAAGCTGAAGGATAAACTAAACGATTCCTTTGTTATTGTTTATTGCAGAAAGTTATATCGGCATATAACACGATAATATCGAAGTTCTAACAGTATTACTCATCAATAGCTATCAATATTCTAATTTATAATATAAATTAAATATAATCCTTAGTTTTGTGAAAGACTGACGAAGATAAGAACACAAAACTGGAGGAGGGAAGGTGAAATATAATAATAATAATAATATAATAAAATAATTTCTATAGATAACTTTTAAGGAGTTCGGTGTTGGTTCTAGGTGAAACATTTTAATATAATAATAAAACTTGAGTAAGATACGAGGTAGGTTTCACAAAAAAGAAATAAAACAAAATTGAGTTTTGAATTCGATATATTTCGGGGGCTCTCAATTAATTAACAATAAAATAGACAAAATTCATAAATTAGACAAATCAGGAGTGTATAAATTAACTTGTCAAGATTGTGATGCTTTTTATATAGGGCAGACAGGCGGCTTATTCAAAATACGTTACTCCGAGCATGTAAGAGCTCTTAATCATCTCAATAAATCCGATAACATTAATTTAGATTCGACCTCAGCCTTCGCAATTCACTTACATGAATCCAACCATTCAACCTCTAATAACAACCCTATCCCCATTAATTTCGAAAGAAAAGGCCTTAAATTGGATCTCTTAGAATCCACCGAAATTGAAATAGCCCTCTCTAATAATTCAAATATTTTAAATAATCAATTGGAAGTGTATAAAAATACAATTATTGATTATATATTATAATAAATTAACTAAACATTCCTTCTATTGTTCGCACATTGAATATACTAGGGTAATTGTACTCTCTCATGTACCATTCCATTTGTACCTTCTCAGGTACTTTCCCATTCGTTATTATATATGTAGCAGGTATAGCTTCCTTTCAGCCCGTTGAAATCACAATAGAAAATATTAATTCTTAAAACAACTTCTCCTCTTCCGCCTACTTTCCCCTCACCACATACATTTAAAAATTTTTGTTTTTAAATTGTTACTTGTAAAACTATTTTTCCAATATATAATCAGTTTTCTTAGACTCCTGATGATGGGATAACCCCCGAAATATATCGAATTCAAAACTCAATTTTGTTGACGTGACAACGTCTTATAAATTGGTTTGCCGGGTGACACTTCAAGAAACTGCGTTACGCTCCGCTCACGTTATGCGCTCACAATGAGAGCGAGTGAGAGGCACGCGTCCCTTCCACTCGGGCATGGTTAGCCCGCCTAAGAGCGAGAGAGACAGACATAAAAAGTGAAAGGCACGCGTCCCTTCCACTCGAGCACAGTTAGCCCGCCTAAGAGCGAGAGAGACAGAGCGAGAGAGAGAGAGTGAGAGAGATAGGCATACACACCGGTTCATGTCTTGCGCTTCTATTTCGCTTAGGCGCCTGCATACAAGTTTACACGTTGCCAGTTAATTGTAAAACAATTGTGTAGTGATAATGTGAAGGTAGTTTCGTCCATCGCAACAATTCAAACAGCAAAGGTAAATAATTTCAGACTGATAATATAACATGATGAAATAAATGACTAAGACATAAGTGAATAGGTTATGTTGTAGTAATCACAATCACTGCGCAAGGTAGTAAGCGCGCGATTTACAAATTCAAAGATCAAATGTGAATTTGTTTTCTCCTTTTAGAAAATACACTTTGAATTAAAATCGATTGATATTAACAATTAATGTGATTTAAATAAATGTTCTAACTTTTAAGTTTAGTTTTTATATTTATAACAATGTAAAACAAGTTAAATTTATTAATAACTTATAACAACTGATTGATTTAACATAAACCAATTTTGTGAATTCTTGAATTTGTTATTTATATTAATAACTGTTTCAACAAAGTTCAATTTATGCAAAAATTTGAAATAAAAAAATTTTGTTAATATGAAATTCAGTGCGAGATTCTTTGTACAAATTAATGTTTTAAATATAATTCTTTGTATAAATAAATGTTTTAAATTGTTACTATTATTTCATCCTTCTTCCTACTATACGAATGAATATTCACATTAAAATTATTTTACCACTCAAAGTCGTTGTCACGTAAAACTTTCGCCCGTATACCGACTTTACAGGCAACCATTTTTTTTATTTATTTTTTGTGAAACCTACCTCGTATCTTACTCAAGTTTTATTATTAAATTTTCATAGAGTTTAAATGAATGAAAAAGATTAGCTTGGATTGAATAACAAAAAGATACAAAATAAGGAGGATATTAGAAGAATATCAGCGGGACTAATTAAGTTATGGATA
This sequence comes from Forficula auricularia, assembly GCA_024734495.1. Classification (NCBI taxonomy): domain Eukaryota; kingdom Metazoa; phylum Arthropoda; class Insecta; order Dermaptera; family Forficulidae; genus Forficula; species Forficula auricularia. The sequence continues at coordinate 4,220,979 of JALMQS010000087.1, read as the reverse complement.
TAAAGGTGTATTGAGTAATATCTATAATAAGAAAAGTTTTATCAAATATAAACTTTGGTGAGTTTATTCTAACGTAAAAGATGTAAATGGAGTCATTTATATCCATTTCAGTCTGAAACATAATTATTCTTGTCATTTAAAAAGTTAATTAACTAAATATTAATTAAAACTTTCAAAAATAACAGAAATGAACCGTTAAACACTTGGAATAAAGTAGTTTTAAAATGATTTTCTCGAAACAAAGAATAAGATTAAAAGAAAGAATTTAATTTTTAGGACAAATTCTAGGATTTTAGTAGAAATATTTTTTATATTGCGATATCAGAGGAGACTAAAATCGTAGAATTTGTCCTAGAAATAAAATTCTTTCTTTTAATATACATTGATTAAGTTTAACCCGAGCTGATTTTTTGAAAAACATTTCAACTATTTTTAAAAAAAAAAAGATGCTAAAAACTTTAGTTTTAAAAAGAATAAGATGTTTTTATTTAATTTTAAAATATCTATATATATATTTAATTACTTATATGAATATACAAGTATTATTGGGAAAAATTTCAGGGGTGTGAATAGTATTAATTATATTTATTTTTTACGTTTTAGGGGCAAAAAACTTAGAGAAAAGCTGGACTAGAGACTATAATATCGAAGGCTTAGCCTTTATTTTCAGTTTTTTTTTTTTTTTTATAAATATAATAATTGTTTTTACAGTAAAGAATGAACACTCAATTGAATAAAGATTTGTTTGTAATTTGAATCATTCACTTTAATACACCATTGTAAAAATCTTTAAATTCAAAATTTCATAAAATTATAGAACTATAATTAAATGGATATCGATGAGGCAGTCCAAAAAAAGAAGAAGATAATTTACAGTATCTTTTTATTCATAAAACCGACGTTTCGGAGGCTATTTCCTCCTTCTTCAGGGTTTTGAAAAGTCAGTGAAGGAAATCCAATGCGACATTCCCATCTGTCTCCTCTTTCAGTGGCAGTAACAATAAAATATTGTATTTCATCCTCAGCAGAATTATAATGTAGTATGTATTTTATTGTTACTGCCACTGAAAGAGGAGACAGAGAGGAATATCGCATTGGATTTCCTTCACTGACTTTTCAAAACCCTTATGAAGGAGGGAATAGCTTCCGAAACGTCGGTTTTATGAATAAAAAGATAGTGTGAATTATATTCTTCTTTTTTGGACTGCCTCGTCGATATCCATTTAAATCACTTATCAGTCCGTCTTCAAAAATTACTCCAATCTTAGAACTATAATAGTTCCCAAAACGGGCCTGGTACAATATATACTTGTTAATTTTTCTAATTAATATAACAAAAATAATTGCTATTTCAATGAGAATTGTTTTTGACCGCGTTTATTTGAAAAAGATATTTATCGCGAGACTACTGCGGATTACGCTATTGGAGTCTGCGGAGTCTTAAGTCTGGGCCAAGAGAGAAAAAGATGTGATCCACTTAGCTACAATCCATTCGGATGTCTAGCGGGCTATACGCGAAATGACGTTGGATTGTAGCTAAGTGGATCACATCTTTTTCTCTCTTGGTCCAGACTTAAGACTCCGCAGACTCCAGTAGCGTAATCCGCAGTGGTCTCGCGATAAATATCTTTTTCAAATAAGCGCGGTCATAAACAATTCTCATTGATATTGCAATTATTCTTTGTTATATTAATTAGAAAAATTATAAAAATTTATTTAAGATCATTATTTCAAGTTAAAAATATATAAGTTCAAATATTATTTTCACTCAATATTTGACAAAAATTCCCTACATTTGATTCGCGATTGAATCCAATGTAGAAAACATTCGATTAGTTGAAAATTGTCATAATTTAATTTAAATATTTGTCTAAAAAAAAAAAAAAAATGGAACTCACAAGATCTTAAAATCCTCCGTTTCTACATATTTGTTCGAAGTAAACGAAATTATTTTTTTTAATATTCAAACAATATATACTTATATCCTATATATAAAATCTACCTATATATCAAATAAAGAAAAGAGGAGTGCAAACCTCATTCACAGAAAAAAATTGTCCGGCCACGATCCGGCCCCTGCATACTAACGCTAATAAAACTTAATAAAAGTATCATACTACGAAGAATCTGGTTAAATCGATTTTAATATCAAAGATAAAAAGTCGAGGAGGATACAGTAATAAAGCATTTCAGTGAATAATTTCCCAGGACATTATTTGGGAACTGAATATTGTACAAAAAAAGAATAAATTAAGCCACCAGAAAGTTATTCTTCTTACAAGAATTCAATCAATCAAAGAGCATTTGGGGGTGGTTCAAACTACCCTGAAGAGAAACCCCATGAGCAAGTTAATGGAGACAGGGGATTACAAGTCCAAGAACCGGGCTTTATGCCCCATTAGCCTTTTCAAGGGGTGGAAAAACATGTCAAAAACATTTTTAATTGGCTCACTTTTCTTTCGGAAAAAATTAGAATCGTGAATTTCTCTTCCAATGGATTAAATTTGTCAATTTTTGTTGCGAAATAATATTAATATATAAACTAGTCCAGGCAAATTAGGTGAAAAATGGCATTAACAGGAAATAATTCCCGGTAAAGATTTTATTACTGGAATACCTTTATTGGTACTCCAATATTACTACCCTAAGTTTTCCCCCAAATCTGTGTTGTGGAAATTTTTCTACGCCCCTCAAAATTAGAAAAATTCGGAGTTTTTTCAGATTTTCTTGAATAACTCTAAAACGGCTTATTAAACCAAAAAGATATCTATTAGATAAATTAAAGGTCTTTAAATTACAAGTAAGATGATAATAATTTAATCTAATTAGGTTCGGTAAAACCGGCACTAACTCCTGTCAAAAAACAGCACCCGGGATCACTTTTGAATATCCCTAAAACTCGTACTTTTTTCGATTTTTCACCATTTTGACCATGAAGGGGAACGTTTTCGACAAAGACAACTCTATACATTTTTAAATTAAATTAAATTTTCTACTATTTAAATCAAGTTTCATCTTAATTGGATAATGGTAACATGAGGCTGAAGTTTTGAAAAAAAAAAATGCAATTTTTTGCAAAAAATCTCAGTTTTTCATTCATAAAATGAATAGCACTAATTCTAGAAACATAATTCCTGTCTCATTGTCTAGGAAATTTTGTTGACTTGAACGTTTACTTGGATCACTTTTTGTTAAAATTCTTATATTTATAGATATCCAGCATTTTCTAAGAAAGGACGAGTTTTAGGGATATTCAAGAGATCAAGGGTGCTGTTTTTTGACAAGCGCTAATACCGGTTCTACTGAACCTAAATAGATGAAATTTTTTATCATTTTACGCGTAATTAAAAGAGCTTGAATTTATCTAATAGATATATTTTTGATTTGATAAGCATTCAAGAAAAACTGAAAAAACTTGAGAACCAAAACACTGTATGTAATAAGTATTTTGATGAGATGATTAGCAATAAAAATACCATAAAATTATACAAATATGAAAGGGGAGCAGGTGAAAGTCCCGCTAGATTTTGTAATTATTATTTTGTTCAAATTAAAATTCCCTGGGTTCCACAGAAGATTCCGAAATATTAAAAAATCTTCGCATGGTTAGAATATCAAATGAATTTTCTTTATATTACGTTTTTAAATTTTTAGTAATTTGTTGATATTATGCAAAATGAATATTTTATCCAGCAAAACAATGAAAAATAATAATCAGTGAAGATCATGACGTCCAAAAAGCAAAATTTTCACATATGCATAAAAATATATAATACCTATACATATACAGTACACCCACACAAAACACTTACACCCCTATATTGACTTTGTATTTGATGCAACCCTCTCTCTAAAACTATTAAAAAGAAAAGATCATTTTGTTTTGTTTACTCATAAAAAGGTCATTCCGTTTTATTTAATGTATTCCTTTCCTTAAACTTATATTTCGAATGAAATATGAAGACAAATTTAAACAATAAAAATTTTTATGATATAAAGTAAACTTATTTGAAAGAAAAAAAATATATATTTCTGTGTTCTGTAAGATATTAGCTCGGTAATTAGCCGTCGGAATCAAACGTCTCTATCCTTTATATGAGTTTTATTGGCCATTTAAATTAAGAGCCAATTAAATGAACAACCTACAGTGTGGCCTCATAAAAGCAGACGGTAGGCTTTCCGGGAATTTTAGTCATTTTGATTTAGATTTAAAAAATTCAAACTTGGCACAGAGATATAGTTTATTAATACAAAGAAGTGAGAAAAAATTTAACTGCTTTTTCCTGATTTTCTGTATTTTTGAATTGAAAGTTCTGATTGTGTTAAGGGAGAATGGTGTAGGTCTTGGTGAAATGTATTTAAATAAAGTAAAGAAAATTTAAAAAATTTAAAAAAATAAAATTCTAGGTAGATTTTACAAAAATAAAAGACAAGATCCTTGTTAGCATGATTCTATTTATATCTATAGTATTTCGGAGTTCACAGAAAAAGTTTTCTCTGATAACTGCTGAAGATTGTCTCGTACACCGAAATATATATAGAGTCATGCTAACAAGCATCTTGTCTTTCATTTTTGTGAAACCTACCTATAATTTTATATTTTTAATTTTTTTTTAATTTTTTAAATTTTCTTACTTTATTGAAAGTTCAGAGCGTAGAAAGCCCAAAATTTAAACAGTTTTTCGTTTTGAAAACTACAAAATTTTAGCCTATATATAACTAATATTCTATGACATTCTTTTGTTTTTTAGTTTTCATGGGTATGCAAAAAGAAAGACAGTTTGACAGAAAATCATGCTCAAAAATAATTTTCTTCCGGTTTCAGCAAAATAAGGAAAAAAATTGAAGAGACTGAAAGGGGGTGTTTATACTCTGCTTGGTTAAAATTAATGCACATATCACTTTATTTATTAGAGATATGGATTACAGAAGCACAAATAGACTTTTCCAGATGAAATAAACGAAAGGTCGTGTAATTAAGTTTTCGTAAATTTGTTAATGTTTTTTAATAATATATCACTGCATAATGTGGTTTATTTCAAAAAGTTTTAATTAAACCATTTAGCGCCCAAAGCTTTAATCAATTTGTATGAAGAATATAGTTTCGAAGGCTTAGTCTTCATGTTCATTTTTTTTTTTTTTTTTTTTTTGTGATTTTGAGCATGAAAACTCAATTGAATGAATAAAGGTTTGTAAGTATGAGTGAGTCACTTCCTACTAAGAGTACCTACCAAGTAGCCTGTATATTATTTGAACCAAGCAGAAGACACTCTCTTTGATTAACTATAAAAAAAACTCTGCTACTCTCGGCAAGAAAAAAAAAATTGTAGAAAGTGAAATTTTCGAGCGAATTCAATTCGATTTTTTTTTTCTGATTTTCTATATTTTTCAACTTGAATTTCTCAAGTTAAAATGGCTCAGATTTTGGCTTTGGAAGTATCTACAAACATTATGGCAACTTTCTATGGCTTTTTATTCTAAAGACAAGGTAAAAAAAGAAAAAAAAAGAAATTAAATTTTCTATTGAATTCCTGATTTTCTCCATTTACCCATCGAGAGTTCTGAAATTAAAATGCTTCAAATACTGCGGGTGGCCATATTATTATACTCATTTGAAAAATTATATAATTCATACTTTTTTAAAGGTTTAGCTTAGATACTATTAAACTAATAATATCATTTTAATTGCTATCTTTATAGATTTATTAGCATAAGACAATACAAATTCAATAATATAAATACAATTTAAAATAAAATTTCAATATTTAGTGAATCCTCCTTTTCGACCAATCATATTTTGTATGCGCGGCATGCTGGCTGGCAATGCATTTTTTGGCTATTTCTTAAAGTACAGGTGTATTGTGCCATGATTTAATAATATTTTCTATCAAGTCCCTTTTGTTAGTAAAAGGGTTATTAGACTAGATTACTACAAGATTTTTTAAAAGTTTGAATAAAATGAATTTATTTGATAAAAATCATTTGAGAATAATAATTTGGCCACCTACTGTATAATCAGACTTGTACATTAAGTAGTATCTACAAACAATATGAAAATAGAACGAACTTTCTATGACTTTTTATTCATCGAGAGTATTCGAATCCAAAAAGAAAAACACTTTGAAAATAATTTTTTCCACATAAATTTATAATGAATTCAATATTTCAGCCTCTAAGGGCTTTTAATGACTGATATTAAACTAAAATATATATTTTTTTTGTTCTTAAGATATTAGATTGGTAATTTAGCTCTCGGGATCAAACGTCTCTATAATTTATATAAATTTTATTGACCATTTAAATTAAGTGGTAATTAAGTGAACAAACTACAGGCAGGCCCCCGAGTAAAAGCACTAGAACGTGCACATGCAAATGTTTACGAGCCTCTTCAAGGCTCACTGTAATTGTTTTTGCACCAGCAATGAATGCCTCGGGAAATTAGTCTTTAGATCAAATGGAATTTTTTTTTCATCTTCCGCCATTTAATATTCAATTAAAGAGAAATTGATTAGGGCTGCTAATGCCATATCAACTACAATTTAATACATTATTTCAACTATAAAATACCTACTAGTATAGTATTTATTTATCATTTAATCATCGTATGAAACGTGTCAAACTAACTTGTTAATGAGTTTAAAGCAGTTAAAGGTTCAGTTTGAAGAACTATTTACAGGTTAAACTCGCAATATTTTGTAGATTTAATTACAAATTTAGTTCGATTAAGTCAAAATATTGAACTTGACAAATAATGGTAATGTGGCTGGAGCACTGAGCGATGCTCGGTAACTTTTTGCCTCTAAATAGCTTAAGTTTGAAATTTCAAGGCTGTGTGACTTACCGAAGAGGAGATATGAATGTTTAAAATATTTATTTTGCGACATGGCTAATTTACACCCCCTCCTTTATTTCAATCGGTTTAAAATTTATACACGACTAATAACTCATGAGACTTGATAAGTTCGCCAATTTTTATCGAAATCGTTAGAGCCGTTTTCGAGAAATCGATTCTATATATATATATATATATATACAAGAATTGCACGTTTAATATAATAAGAAAAGATAAGATAAATAAAAAAAGAAAGATGGCTCCCAGCAGGGGACGAATTTCTATTATAGAATGCATATCGCCTACAAAAAAATAAGTGTTCCACAACAAGGGTCAAATTTCCATTACAGAATATAAGGTCAACTTAATTTTTCTAATAAAGTAAATAAAATTTAACAAATATAAAATTCTAGGTAGGTTTCATAAAAATATTTGTAAAACCTAACTACATTCGTATAATAAGCACGATATGATAATAAACACACGCTTTTAAACCAATATTATAAGACAGAGGTCACTTACTCAAAATCAGTAATAAGTCTGAGGCTACAAAATTGTAATATATATCTGGCCTCAGATTCAAATTTCATTTCCAACCTTCAAATAAAAGTGATTTTTACATTATTTTATTATTCTTTGACGAATAAAAAATGTCCATCAAAAGGAACAACTCTTTTCAATATTTAATAAATAATTTAGAAATATCTGTCTAATGGATTTTCATATCACTGCTCTTTTATTATTTATCCTTAAAAGGCTTCACTTCCCTCTAATATTTAACAACAAATATACATTTTACCGACTTCTTATTACTTATTAGACATAATCGCTTCTAAATTGTTAGATAATTAATGAATAAAATAATCATCAAAGAAAAAACAAAAACCATCAAAATGTTATATGAAGCCCTCTCAAATGTCTGTACCTAATGAACTAAAATTTGGTACAAAAGTTTAAAAATATGTTGCAGCTTTCTGCCAAGTTTTAGCTCTTTTAAAATTAAAAAAAGCTTATTTTTCCAATAGTAGCAGATTTTTATTTTATTAGAAAAATCCTTGAGTGTGTCCTTTTTAATCGATTCGAGATGTCTATTTCTCGAGGGGTTATTAAGGTAGTTCTTTCACAAATGCAAAAATGCAAGAAGTCTTTGAAACTTGGAATATAAGTCATTAAAAGCATAATAAACACACTGTTAAAATTTGAAAACGATTTACCACACTAAAGATGAAATAATTGCAATTAAAAATGAAATTTTTTAACTATGGTAGATTAAAGATAAGAGTAAATAAATATTTTATTTAATATGGATTTACTATGAGTTAAGGATACTGGGTCACTTATTTCACATTAAAATTAAAAAATTAAAAGATATAATTTTTTTTTTTTTTTTTTTTTCCTTTTTTATGGTAGATTGGGAAAGGGTGGGAAAATGATCATTATTTTATTTTTTTTCATTGAAGGACTTTCACCATCTTGATGAAAAACTAATATTTGTTAGAATAATATATTCGGAGTAACTTAAAAAAAAAATTGAAATTATTTACCACATAGTTTTGATAAAAAATAAAAAAATAAAACATATTTGGGCGATTATTTTTAGTGGAAGGGATATATGATATATCAATAATATCAATGACTTGGAAACGATCCATTCATAAAGAGAATATAGTAGTGTAAAAAGTACAGTCACATAGTTATGAGGCTAAAACTTTTTATGTGGAGTGTCGCGAAAGAACCTCCTTAAGAATCAACTGGTGTGGGGGCCACAGGACTTTCACTTTAGTTTCTCCCTTATTTGAAAATCATCATACTAATTTTCTTAATTCAAATTATTTTAATTTGGGTATCCCCCAAGCCGTTTTGAGAAAACCGGAAAAAAGACGAAAATATATCAAGTAAACATCAACTTCCGGTTCTTCGATTTTAGCCAAAATCTGGAGATATTTCCTCTAGCCTTTATATATCTTATGTTTCAAATTCCAAAGGTCTACGACTTACCATAGACGATATTAACGATTAAAATATTTATTTTACGACACTCCTAATTTGGAATCAAGTGACGTAGAATTAGTCTTGTCGTAAAATAAATATTTTAATCGTTCCTATCTCATATACGGAAAGTCGCAGAGATTTGGGATTTGAAACTTAAGCTATCTAGAAGCTAGACGAAATAATAAACTTAATATAAATTGTATATTTTTGAGATACTAGTGAGTTTGCAAAGTCCATGCCTAAATGAATCTTTTTGAAATTTATTTTTATTTAAAAACAACGAAGTAAAAGAATTGTCAATTTTTAGGTGATTTTTATACCTGTCAGCTTTTAGAAATGGATTAACTTAAAATTATGAAAAAATACATAAATTAAGGCAATTTCTCCTTATTAAGGAGAAATAAGAACGAATTTGATATCTTAAGGATTTTGCAAGTTATTAGGTATCCTCTGTATATATGCGGTTAGACTCGGCTCATTCGAATTTCAGATGATTGGCTGATACCTGACTACAAAAAATTGCCAAAATTATTAGGCCGACTTTGTAAAAAGTTTCAATTTTTTCTTCAATTTAAACATTTAAAATAAATATCTTTATAAGAATCTTGAATTGCAGTTTATAGGGTCGTGTACCCATCTGACACTGTGTATGTTGCTACCCTATTTTGAACGAAAACACACTCGGTTGGCTCTGAAATAACTTGGCCAAGCCAATTCGCGCAGCCCTTCCCATAAAGATCAATTGAATGTTTGGAATCTCTTTCCCTACATTGAAATAATATCATTTCAACCTACAAGTCTTTTTGCATAATATTCAATAAGGGCATGAATACAATTCCCGAATGTTTTCAATGTTCTGAACGAAATCACCTTTAATAGCAAGGGACGGAATTGGAATTGGAATCTAAAAGCTTCTTGTGAATGAAAGTGACTTTAATGAATTTAAAATAGGATGATGCTCACCAGTGAAAAGAAGTCGGCAGATTGACTTCGATTAATGGCAGATGTTTCCTTCGGGTTTCATTGAATTTGCATAGAAAGTAACCGCCACCCTTTTTTCTTAAATCATTATTATTCACAAGATAACCGACCTCGACATCCAACTTGAAATAACAAAGTGACTTTTCAAATGGCTGTTTTTTCTTTCAATAAATTGTTCCTCATCTAACTTAACGTGCCAGAGAAATTTGTTTTCTCAAATCTACCAAAATAATATTGGTTTTATATTCCAGGCTTCTAGTTTTAAATAAACATAGGTTTCATTATATTTTTGAAGTACTAAAAAGCTGTTTCATCAACTGATCGAAAAACTCTTAATTTACAAAGAGAAACAAAGAGGTTGTCCTCTGCTTGATGCAAATAAACACACACACGTATATATCGAGATGATATATCTGTATATTATATATATTATTTATTTGTTTGAGACTATAGTTTCGAAGACTTGGTAATTGATAATGAAGATGAAGACCAAGTCTTCGAAACTATAGTCTCAAACAAATAAATAATATATATACAGGGTGGTGACTTGGCCGACGCAGCATAGCGATTACAATGTTAATTTTTGAATGTGCATTTATTTGCTCCCTTAATTATTTTAGAGTTAAAGTTCTTATAGATTTTTTGTAGAGAAAAAAATACTGAATCCGAACATATTTTTGTTTTCATATTTTGAAATTTCAGAACCGTAATAATCAACATTATAAATAATTGTATTTTTACAAAAATCACTGAGGCCATGGAATTATTAAAACAAACAAGGCATTTTCATTTGTTGTTTCTAAGTGACGTTTGTTATATTTGAACTTTTTAAAATCAGTCTTATAAGAATTTATTGATTACCATAATGAGAAACTCGTTAAATTTGAATGAGCTGAGTTTTGTATTCGTCAGTGATAAATAAAAATAGTAGATTCACGTAGATGAAGTTTAGAACGAGCTTTTAAATTTTCACAAGAATAATCAACGAAATTATAAGTAATATTTTTAAGCGTAATTAAAACAATAAAATTAGTAAGGTAAACAGAATTTAATTTTTAACATAATTAAAAAATGCCTAAAATTATAACAAAAAATAACAATCATAGCAAATGTTCGAATAAACCACCATTTACAACTAAACAATGGCCCAACCGAGCACTATTTCCAGCATAAAAATACTTAATTATTTCAACTTTTTCTTGTAATGAATACATTGTAATAAGAACTGACTTTATAAAGTTAAGTTTTGTTTTATAATCATAGATTTGTTCACCAATATGAATCCATTTTGAGACTAGTATAAACAATAAAACTTAAACAATCGACAACAATAAAAGTTTTGCTTTTAAATTTTTTAAATAAATATCTACATTTTTAAAATCGTTTTTTTGGACTTTTAAATTATGAATTAGACAAAATCTGATGTAATTATCTTTCAGAATTTTAATTCTGCTCAGTTTTTTGTCTTCTAATTATGGTCTAAAATATTCACTAAAGACATCACTATTAAACGTCAAATAGAAACAACAAATGAAAATGCCTTGTTTGTTTTAATAATTCCATGGCCTCAGTGATTTTTGTAAAAATACAATTATTTATAATGTTCATTATTACGGTTCTGAAATTTCAAAATTTCAGAACAAAAATATGTTCGGATTCAGTATTTTTTTCTCTACAAAAAACCTATAAGAACTTTAACTCTAAAATAATTAGAGGAGCAAATAAATGCACATTCAAAAATTAACATTGTAATCGCTATGCTGCGTCGGCCAAGTCACCACCCTGTATACAGATATATCATCTCGATATATATGTGTGTATGTTTATTTGCATCAAGCAGAGGACAACCTCTTTGATTCTCTTTGTGAATCAACAACTCTGCTACTCTCGGCAAAACAAAAACTTTTCAATTAACTCTTAATTTAAGTTTGAAGTTCAGTAACCACACCAACAACTCACAAGACGTGAGCGCTTAAGAAAAACCTTTGAAGATATTTTTAGTGAAAGGTGATAGAATCATATTTTTAAATCACTTGACGAAAATGCAAAATTAAATTTCAATTTTCAAAACCCATTCTGTTTGTAAGTAATGATAACGCTAATCAACAAAAATTTCACCCCGTAAGCCTAACAAACAAACAAACTGGATTCCAGAAAAGTTTTATACGCTGATTATCATGCAATTTTTTACAACGTCAGAGTTTTGCGATATTATCGGCCAAAACGACGAAAAATGGCATTTTGACCTATTTTCAAGTCCCATTAGATATAAAACAGCAATATTTTAAATCAAAATATTTTGTTGAAGTAATAGAAAAGAGCTTCCTCATTTTTGATTTTCAAATTAGCACTTGTTTTTAGGTCAATTAGAACGCAAGTTATAACTAAAAAACTAAAACTACGTGATTATAAAGAATAATAAACATAGATAAAAACATAAGGTATTAGTTTTTTAGTTATAACTCAAGTATTAATTGAGCTAAAAACAATTGGTAATTTGAAAATCAAAGAAAAAGCTGTTTTCTATTACGTCAACAAAATATTTTGATTTCAAATATTGCTGTTTAATATTTAATGGGACTCAAAAATAGGTTAAAATAGCCTTTTTCGTCATTTTAACCGATAATATCTCAAAGCTCTGACGTGTTGTAAAAAATCGGGAAATTGCATGATAATCATCAGGGTATATTGGAATCCATTGCTAGATTTACGGGGAGAAATTTTTGTTTGATTTTTGTCGAGCAGTGTAATTATTAAGTCAGACATACTACTAAACTGATAACGTTATATATTCCAGAATTTGAAATTTCCTAAGTGTATAAAAATAGCTTCCTGAGTATTATCTTCTAAACCAGTGGTTCCTAACCTAGGGATATTTAGGCTTATGGGGGTAAAATAGCTACTTGAAGGTAAATGATTCAATTCAATTTTTCCACTACGGTGTGGGGCGAGGCGAACATGGATATTTTTTTTAATAAGGGGTAATAGAGATATGGCTTGCTTGATCACAGGAGTAATGAAACTGAAAAAGTTAGCTGCTACTGCTCTAAACGATTGTCATTTATAAAAATTTTCATCTCGACTCAGAAGAGTAACACTAGATATTCCAAATCCAAATCAAGTATGTACCTAATAGTTAATTATCCCACTGCCTGGACTACATTTTCCGAGGAACTTCCTATGGATTATTAGGTAGGCGAAGAATTTGCGTTATAGCATGCGCAGAATAGGATAGTGGCTATAAAAATATTTAGTATGATACAAAAAAGCATACATTTTGAAATATCAAAGATAATAAAATACTTTGAATTTTATGCATGAAAACTAATCTACAATCTATATCAAAACCAGACGGCAATTATAAATATTGGAGATGAGCAAAGAGTTGCCCAAATAAAAAAAGGTGTAAGACAAGGATGTGTGCTGTCACCCATGATTTTCAACTTATACGTAGAAGAAGCGATTAAAGAATTCAAAGACAAAATTGATACAGGTATCGAAATCCAAGGTCAAAAGATCGCTATGTTAAGATTTGCCGATGACATTGCCCTTCTAGGAAGCAATACAAAAGAATTAGAGGACGCCCTGAATGGAATTAACCAAATCCTAATAAAAGAAATGAAAATGAAAATAAACAAGAATAAAACCAAGGTCCTAGTATGTACAAAAAAAGAACAAACGAGACAGGAATGCATCAAAATTAACCAAGAAAACCTAGAAGGAGTTAAGAAATTCCGCTACCTAGGAAGTAAAATAACATGGGATGGGAGGAGCGAAAACGAAATTAAATCAAGAATTGCCCAAGCAAAAATGGGGTTTAATTCAAAACAAAAACTACTATGCTCCTCCTCAATCAGCTTAGAAAACAGGAAGTTGCTATTGAAGACATATGTATGGAGCATAGCCATGTACAGATGTGAAACCTGGACAATTAGAGAAGCGGAAAGAAAGAGATTAGAGGCTTTCGAAATGTGGTGCTACAGAAGAATGATGAATATCAAATGGATGGATAAAATTACAAATGAAGAAGTTCTTGGAAGAATCGGAGAAAGAAGAACCTTGTGGAAGAGTCTGAAGAAGAGAAGAGGTCAGATGATGGGGCACACACTGAGACATGGGGGACTGCTTAGGGATATCTTGGAGGAAGAGGTGGGAAAGAAAAGGGGAAGGGGAAGACCCAGATTAGAATATTTCAACCAAATAATTGGGGATATGGGATGCCAGACATTTAGAGAGGTCAAACAGCTGGCGGGGAACAGAGTCGAGTGGAGACGGATTTTTGCATCAAACCAGTCTTAGGACTGTATACTCAATGATGATGATGATTATGAGAATCAAATCTTTATAAATCTCAATGAGTAAAAGATCTAGGAATCTGAAATTTCCAAGTTAAGCACAAGAATATTTAGTATTTATTGATAAAATATTAAAAATTCCTAACTCATATAAGCTAGAGAGTCTGAGGATAGACCTTGGTTAAAAATGCTGATCTGATATTCCAACTGAATTTTTCAAGAGAACCAGAGAGATTTTGAGCTAAAAATTAAATGTGCAAACACATTTCATCGACTTTGAAAGTTCAAAAGAGGTTTGCAAGTAAAATTTATGTTTTTTCTTTATATTTATCAAAGATTATTTTTTAGTAAAAATAGAATTTAAAAAAAAAAATACTGAATGGGAAGAACGCGCGATACTTGTCTTTTTAAAAGTATTAGGGGGGGAATCAAAATTAAAATTTGGATTGTATCTTCTGGTTATCAAATTTCTAAAAAAATAAAAATATTAATTGATAAGTGATGGAAAGGCAGTCCTAGGATAGTGAAAAAAATTCTCTCGAATAAAATAGATTTATTAAAAACCAACGTTTCGGGAGATTTTCCCTCCATCTTCAGAGTCTACAATTCCCTTTTCCCCTTTAAGTAAGTGATTTGTTTGTTTCTTTTTTTTATAATCTGACTTTATGTATATATATATATATATATATATATATATATATATGTATATTTATGAATGTATGATTGTAAATGAAATGAATGATGGCCAACCCCTTTGTGTATAATATTAATTTTTTATATTGAATTGTAGAGGGAAAATCTTCCGAAACATTGGTTTTTGAGTGATGAAAAAAATGAATGTCCAATAAACCTATTTTATTCGAGAGAATTTTTTCACTATCCTTTCCATCACTTTTCAATTAAAATTTCTACCAGTTCGTATATCTCCAAGAGAAATTTTTTATAAATAATAAATATATTTTATATTGTATTTAATTTTATAAATTTTAGGGTTTATTTAGTCACAAATTAAACTAATAGAGTAATTTTAGTTAATTAACTCTATTTATTTCATAGATAAAAGACTCATGAGTCCAGAGCAAGTGTTTATATATTATTTATTTTTTTGAAAGAAAGTGTTTATAAATTATTATTTTTTTTTTTTTTTTTATTTATTGAAATGTTAAATAATAATGAGTTATATGTACAGACAAATTCCAAATCTTGAACAAAATTTACTACTGAAGATGGTCTACCAATTGTGACTGAAACTGTCTAGTAAATCTATGAAATAAATAATCTTAGAAAATCATAAGATGGTGTCATCTATTAAATCGATGGAATGGAAAATTTGTAATTATATGTCAGAAGGGTTGTTTTTCACCCCCTCGGGAATCGAACCCGAATGCCAGTAACAGCAATCCGGGCCACCTGGCTCACCTGCGAGGTGAGAACCTCTCTGACATATGAAAACGCGTTAAATATTTTACTCAAAGATTGTTATCTTAATTTGTAAAATTTCGCGATCTAGTGATTCTAAATTTAAGCATATAGCCATGCTATATAATTTAAATAAAGGTCGTTGAGTGTTTCGAATTTTGAAGAGATTCAAAATCACTGGCACTCGGGTTCTATTCCCGAGGGGGTGAAAAACAACCCTTCTGACATATAATTAAAAATATTCCATTCCATCGGATTTAATAGATAACATCATCATATGATTTTCTAAGAAAATTTGAATCTTGAAAGCCTTCGATATGGTCTGGCACAAAAATCTTCTTGCCAAATTGACCTCCGTCGGCATTGCGCCGAAACTCTGCAAGTTGTTCTAAAGTTTTCTTTCAGACCGTAGAATTAAGGTTGTCATCGATGGAATATCATCTTCCTCCTTCCACACCAACGCTGGAGTTCCTCAGGGATCGGTTATCTCCCCTACACTCTTTCTTATCTATATCAACGACTTTCTAAACTTGCCCTCCAATTCGGTACAATGTTACGCAGATGACAGCACCCTACATAACGCCCCTGCATCGCATAAAAACCGTGCAGACATTGCCTCCTCAATAAATTTAGACTTAGGCAGAGTTAAAAACTGGGGATCCCAAAACTTAGTTAACTTCAATGCAGTGAAAACTCAGTGTTGCCTTATTTCTAGACGCGTCGATAGAAACCTATTACCATCGGTAAATTGAAATATTTCATATTCAATTAGAAATAAATAATGTTAATTAACTGAAATTACTCTTTTTGTTTAATTTGTGTGACTAAATAAACTCTAAAATTTATCAAATTAAATTCTACATAAGTCACTTAAGTTTTGTAAAAATTTTATATTGTATGAAAAGAGATATCTTCATTAAAATAGAAGGGAGAATAAAGTTAAATTTGGGGTTAGTAGAATCGAAAACGAAGGGCGATTGTGATTTTTCATGATTTAAAAAGAGAAAAAAAATTGTGGTGGCCATTTGCATAATGAAAAGGCATAAAGAAGAAACACAATGGCAAGAAAAGAAATAAATATCGAACCGGACCGTTTAAGAAGATCGAAAGAGGACGGATTCATTAAGATGGATGTTGTCTTTTGACCAAATCCGACCAAATGGGACTCGAAAGGGCAGCTGTCGCCTTGTCGTTTACGGGGCCCAAGGGACTGGGCCATTCTTGCCCGGGAGTCGGTTTAAGAACTCCATTTTATGATGTTCAAGTGAATCGGCCAAAGATGACAGGACTTGGCAAACAGCTGTAAATGCAATGCAATAGATACCCAACCCTTGGCTTGGATATGTTCCTAGAAAAAGAATTGCTCAACGAAAAACATATCAAGAGAATCAAAGGCAAAATGGCGAATCTAATGTTAGAAATATTTTGATAGCCCATAAAATACAGTATATTTATTATATTAATAACTCGATATATCAAAGATTAGTTTTGGATTTATTTTAGATATGAAATGACATTCACTCATAGAGTTTTTTTTAAACCAAATTTTTACTTTAAGGAGGTTCTTTCGCGACAATCCACACAAAAAGTTGTAGCCTCGTAACGTAATAAATATGAACGGAACTAAAATTTTAGTTTATGTTTTTTTAACGTGACTGTCCACTCACACTACGAAATCTCTATATGGATACACACATACTTGCCGGATCGTTTCCAAGCCATTGTGCTTATATCCCCTCCACTAAAAATAATCGCCCAAATATGTTTTTTTTGTTTTTTATCAAAACTACGTGGTAAATAATTTCAATTTTTTTTTTAAGTTACTCCGAATATATTATTCTAACAAATATTAGTATTTCATCAAGATGGTGAAAGTTCTTCAATGAAAAAAAATAAAATAATGATAATATCCCCACCCTTCCCTATCTACCCTATGTAAAAAATGTCATTTTTAATTGCAATTATTTCATGTTTGGTGTGGTAAATCGTCTTCAAATTTTAACAGCATGTGTATTATGCTTTTAATGAATTATATTCCAAGTTTCAAAAACTTCTTGAATTTTCGCATTTGTGAAAGAACTACCTTAAGTTACCCCTTAGGCAGAGACACATAAAATCTTTTTTCTTTACCATACAGGGTATGGTTAAGTATTGTAATCGTGGATGAAAAAGTGGGTTTTTTGCGTCAAAAAATGCATTTAAAAAACGGCTGAAACTATTTTGATTAAAAAAATTGGGCGAAACCATGGCATATCGGTCTACAAAAAAGCTCAAATAAGTAAATATAGAAAAAATTATATTTTTCGAGATAATAACTGTTTTATCAAAATATCTGTTAGTGAGTTATTCTGTAATGCTGTATGTTACCAAATTTTGTGGACGAGCTAGCTCAAAAATTGTGTGAATATCAAAACCAAATTTAACAGGTAGTTTTGGTGCATTGAGATTAACAACTAATTAGATTTTTGCGCATATTGACGAAAAATTAAGAGGGGGAGGGGGGGGTTAAAATTTAAAATTATGATATTTTCAAATTAAAAAAACAAGAAAAATGAAATATACTAAAATTAACGTATAATAAGGAAAATATTTTTTTTCTGGCGCCAAAATTAGGGGGGGGGGGGTCAAAAAATGAAAATGTAGGCCCTTGGACCAAATTCAACCAAATTTTGTATACATAATCAGTGGGCTACCAGAAGACTAAAAATGCAAAAACTAGCAGCCCAAAATGGGGGTGGTAGGGTCAAAAAATTATAATCTAGGCCTTTGTGCCAAACTCAACCATAAATGTATGGTAAGTTCAAATGGATGGCCACATCAGAACGTGTCAATTTATTTAGGCAAAAAAAAAGTGTTTTCTAAAAAATAATATCTACTATTTCGATTAACTAAATCTTATTTCTGATCTTTACGTCATTTATCCAATGAGGTCATGGGCGCCGGCAGGGGGGTGCACTTTGAATGTGACATTAACTTAATTGACATACCATAAATGTCGAATATTATAAGCTACCTATAATTATCAAGATGCACTATTATAAATTATATTTTATTAGTTAATATTATAGTTTTTAGATGCAGATACACCCTCCTGAAAAAAATCCTGCCGGCGCCCATGAATGAGGTCCTGCTTTTACACCCCTTCCTCCCCATTTTGGTTAATTTATTTTTGACCAATTTATCTTGCAATATCCTACAGAGTAATTGTGCAAAATACTGTAGTTATTAAAGCTAAAGATTTAATTATTTTGGGACATTAAGCGTCAAGAGTAAACTTCAAGTTTGTTTGATTTGATTTCAACCAAAATTTCCTTTTGAAATATCTATTAGTTTTTTGCTAGAAGGTTTTACAGTATACCAGATTTTGGCTAGATACAACTACTCATTTACAGCCATTTTCTAATAATAATTAATACTTCCGAAAATATTAATTTTAAGTAAATTAATATAAGTTTTTTATAGTCTCAATATGCCTTGTATGATTTGTATGCCTTGTATGATTTTTTTTTTTATATCAAACGGCCACTTTTAGAGAAATTTTTAAAAAATCAAGCACACAAATCAGATTTTTCATACACTTTTTTATTACAACACTTGCCCAAATTTCTTATGGAAAAGTAATGAAAAATTCGCCAGAATCAGGTCTACATAAAAGTTTTATATAATTATCATCTTAAAAATCATATTTTATGAAATAATTTTTTGTCAAAATGTCTCTTGGTTCTTAAATTTTGTTTGAGAGTTTTTGTGTGTGTGTGTATAAATGTTATATGTGCTCTACTTTAAAAGCCAAAAGAATATATTAAAACCAAATTACATATTTATTTGTTTTATATTGTGATTTGAAATTGATTAAATTTTCATTGAAATAGTAATATGCAAACTTGACAATATGACGAATTTTTAATAATTACAACTTCTTAAAATATTAGATATACGATGTTTATTATATTGGAAAACTGAGAATTCCGATACGCTATCTGGTGGTCTAAATTGAAACTAGCCTCTGTGGGCTAAAAATTAGGCCACGCCCCTATCAAGGTTCCTCAATACCTAATATATATTATATTTTTTGTAGGCCTCAACAACGTGATTTCGCTTAATTTTTATTTCTTTGTTACCATTAGATTTATTTCCAAAAGTAAATTGTTAAATGTAAAAGAAAATAATTTAATATTCTTTAAAACAAAGAATGAATATATTCAAAAATAGAAGAAAGCAAACAAAAGAACATTTTTGGATACTTAAGATAAAGTTACTTAATAACACATCGAATTAACGAGAAAAATCTTTTTAAATTTAAATAAAAGAGCATTTGTTCCATTTCGAGTAAATATTCAGTGAATATTTATTTTTATTTTTTTTTTAAGAAAAAGATAAGGGAAAAAAAAGATAATAAAAACAAAATCCCTATAAATTTACGATTTTTATTTTTCGGCTTCGAAAGCCTTCTGTTAAAGGAATCTGCATTTGAATAGAGGACGTGACTAAGTTGGTCCGGGGGGGGGGGGGGGTTAGGTCGTTTGGGTTGAGAGTTTTTACGTTTTACGTGGCCAAAAGGGCGCTAAGTCTGACAAACGCCCACTGCAAGGGGGTAATCCGCAACTGGCTTCTTCTTTCACTCGTTGGCTGATGTATCTCTTTAGAGACCGATAGCCGGAAAAAAGTAGCATTAGCAGCCCAGTTCGATTTGTTTCAAAGAGATTTTGATGTTTATGTATGTGTGTGTGGGTGTTTGGATGAAAAATTAAAATATAAATAGAGATCAAAAAATCAGAGAAAATGAAATAGGTATTTAAAAAAAAAATGTGAAAATTTTAAGCTTGAGAGTATTAATGTAAACTATTTGGATCGACTTTTTCAAAAGAGATATTGATGGCTTAAAATCATATAAAGAGTGAATTCTGTTTCAAAAGGATAAAAGTAAATGTGGGACGAGAAATGGAAATCCCAGAGTAGGTAATGGCGGTCAGAAAATATTCTAAAATAGGAATTGGAATATTCAATCTGTATGAAACGTCATATTTATATTAATTAATCGTTGTGTAATTAGTTAAGTAATTAGTGGATTGATTAATTTGAAATTTATAATAGGAAATAAGGACATGTTTTATGTGTGACTTTTTACTTTACCATACAGGGTATGGTCAAGTATTGTAATCGTGCATGAAAAAAGTTTTTTTTTCCCCTTTTTTAGAAATATCTCAAAAACGGCTGAAGCTTTTTTGATTAAAAAAATTGAGCGAAACCAGGGCATTTCGGTCTACAAAAAAGTCCTTATAAGTGAACATCGAAAAAATTATATTTTTCGAGATAATAATTGTTTTGTCAAGATAGATATATAAGATATATAATATAAGATAGATATAAGATTTTAATCCGGTCCTATGTACAGTTGACTTGTCAACTCTATAGGACATGACATAATGAATGTTGTGTATTTTTCTGGACAAATAAATAAAATAAAATAAAATAAAAAAAATGTCTGGTTAGTCTGGTTGTTAGTCTGTGCGTTACCAAATTTTGTGGACGAGCTAGATCAAAAAATAGTGTGAATATCAAAACGAAATTTTACACATAGCTTTGGTCCATTGAGATTAAGAGCTGATTAGATTTTGGTGCATATCGACCCAAAATTAAGGGGGGTGAAGGGGGAGTTAAAAATTAAAAATCTAGGCCATTTGAGCAAACTCAACCAAATTTTGTATACATAATCAGTGGAACCCCGGAAGTCTAAAAATGCAAAAACTAACCGCCCAAAATGGGGGGGGGGGGTACAGACTCAAAAAATTAAAATATAGGCCATTTACCAAATTCAACTAAATTTTGTATACGTAATCAGTGGAACACCAGGAGTCTAAAAATGGAAAAACTAACCCCCTCCCCTAGATGATTATAAATAATTTTATTAAATATTAAATATAAGTGAGGGGCCAGGTTGTATGGTAAAGTCAAGTGGATGGCCACATCAGAACACGTCAGCTTATTTATTTATCAACCAACGTTTCGTCGACTTTGCCGACATCTTCAGGGCTTAAAATACTCACATCACACATTCGTCTAAATTTTCTTTTTATCCCCTTTACTATTGAAGACCATCAGAAACTTAAATTTTGAAAAATTTGGCACATTCACAAACAATTTTCCATTTCTTTTTTTATACTAACAATTATATTAGATAAAACTATCTTAGAAATAACATAAATAGAATTAGGCAACACAGTTTTAAAACAATAGAACGGAATATTTTTGTTTATTCATCTTTATACATATAAATTTGAAATTTAAAATAAAATTTGAAATTTGAAATCCGTTCTTTTGTTTTAAAACTGTGTTGCCTCATTCTATTTATGTTATTTCTAAGACTGTTTTATCTAATATAAAAAAAAAGAAAAGGAAAATTGTTCATGTGAATGTGCCAAATTTTTTTTGATAACGGAGATAAAAAGAAAATTTAGACGACGTGTGATGTGAATATTTGAAGCCCTGAGCAAAGATGACGAACGTTGGTTGATAAATAAAAAAGTCACACATAAAAACATGTCCTTATTTCATATTATAAACTTTCAAATTGGTACACATTATGGAAGGAAATGATAATTACGATTGATTAATAATAATAATATAATTTAATCTGATGAAATAATGTATTTATTGTTTTTTTTGTGTATAAACTAAATACGAATTCTTTTTATACAACAATCTCAAAACGATTATTTATTAATGAATCCAAATCGAAGAAATTCTCCCTTAATCAATGGAATTTGGAAAAATAGTTAGGAAATATAAAGCAACTATAAGCAATTAAATATTTGAAAATAGACAATGATACGATTGCCTTGAAGCTTAAATTACCTTAAATAAAAATAAAAAATATAAATATTTTTCTGAAGTATTTTTCTAATGTTAAATTAAATTATTATTATCAATAATTCCATCAACGACTGGACTCGCCTAGCTCTTACGCAGCTTTAATTCTTCTGAGCTCAATCTGTTGCCTAAGTACTAGGCGCACCAACTTTATAAATCAAGTTCAAATTCATTCTACATTTTGAGGATTTTAATTAGTACAGCTATTCATTAACGAGCGGAGCCGGGCGTGCCGTAGGCCTACGGCACGCCCGGCACCGCTCGGACCTCCGGGCTGGTGGCCCTGGCGGGCATCGTCTCGAGATGTGATTATTAGCTGTCCGTAATTATATGTTTTGAAAAAAATATTTTTTGAATAATGAATATTGATCAAAGAAAGATGAAAAAATATCATTAAATGCTTTATAAATACTTTATTAGAGCATGCAACCATTTCTCTCGAAATTCCCGATCGGTTGGAAACCTATTTCTTTTTAATAATACAATTCAATATTTAAATTTATCTAAAAAGTGTCTCTAAATTAATTATATATAATAATTTTAAAATTAATTTATCTACTAAAATTTCAAATGACCCGCGCAGTAATAAATTAAGAATTAATCTCATTATCCCATTAAATCATATCTCATTAAAACTTGTATTATAAATTAAATATAATTAATATATATATATATATATATATATATATATATATATATATATATATATATATATTAAGATTAATTTGTCTACTAAAATTTTAAGAATTTATATTTTTCTTAAATTAAAAAAATAATTAATTTTCGCGGTATCAATTATTTCCAAAAATTAAATATATATTAATATATAATATGTTTAAAATTAATAAATTTGTCTACTAAAATTTCAAATGAGACACGCCGTAAATCTAATATTCTAAGCTATATAGAGGAATATATTAATATATAGAGATATTATAGATATATAATATAGAGAATAGATATGTTTTATTTGTAAAATTTGACAATATAACAACTGTCATTGAATATTAGTTGCTTTTTCTCCACATGTTCCTTGCTGGGCCACGGTTACTGTCTGACAATGGCTTTTATATATATATAGATATTTTATAATTCAATATTTTTTATATATTAAAAAAAATTGAATTATAGTTAAAAAGCTCTAAATAAAAAATAATTCAAATTAAGTTCGATTTCGGAAAAGAGATACAATATTCAATTATATTTTGTCACTCGTGATTGTAAAAGATAAAAAAATTGACTATTGGCTGATAAAATAAAATTAAAAATGATTACTCTTTACTGTGATCAATGGGTGAAGTTCTCCAGGCTGCTCTATAGAGTAAAATAGAGTGGAAGGCTCCATAAGGAGCCAATGTATTTTAGAGTATACGAGTTACAGAGCTCTCTGGCGGTTCGGAATGGGCAATAAAATGGCGGGAACCGCTCTTTAGCTCTATAATTAAATTATTAAAGAATTAACATATAAAAATCAAAGAAATAAATTACTAGTTAATTTTATATAGGGTACTTACTTACATTTCAGGATTTTTAGGTCGTTTAATAAAAGTATGTTCTTTATCTAATTTTGTGTCGCGAAAGCAACCTTTCACAAAACATTGTCGTTGAGAACAAGGCATATTTAATAATATTTTAATCTATAAATTTGTACGTTAGAAAATTTTCTAAATGAACGTTTAGGACAAAGCATTTATGAATCTTTTATCTATGACAAAAGCTTTGAATGTCCTATGACTATGATCTTTGAATAGCTCTTAAGGACTAAGAATAATGTTCTCCGAGACGCTAGAGAGCGCTTTTCGATATTCGGTAGCCTTCCACTCTATATTACTCTATGATCTATAGGTTCCTGAAGTTTTGAAGAATTATTTATTACTCTACTACCTAGGCTCTTAATTCAAATTATATTACAAATTGCAGGAACTTTAATTTGCTTTAATTTTCCCCAAAGTCGTTTTCTGTGAAATAGCTTATTTTTGATTACCGCCTTTTATCCTCAGCAATATAATTTTCACTAAGCCATAGAAATTGAAATGAGAAAATTATTAAAATTATATTATATTTTGGTTTTCCAAACAATTTTAATTAATATTTTGCAATTAAACTGTAAAGCTAATTTTGTTATATTCAAATCGACCTGAATTTTTGATCGGATGTTACAAAAACATTTATTCAGCCCTCTTCTCACGTTTCTCGTCCATCGGATCTAACACAAGTTCATTTCCACCCTATAAACATACCATTTATTGATTTCAATTTTTGTGAATTCTATTAAAATGTCATGTTCAATTTCTGTATTCTATTCCCTATTCGCATTTTTTTCTTCTGTTAAACTAAAAATGTCGATATTTAATACGTTTGAAAAGAAAGTAGAGAGAAAAATGTGGAAATGTTTTAGAAAGAAAAAAAAATTGTAATTGAAAGAGACCTCAAATAAAAAATAAATAAAATGACAATTACACAATACGTGGCATTCAGTAAATATTCTAGTGGTTTTTGCTCTAAGAAAACTATTTCAATTTGAACGCTATAGCGAATATAGAATATAAAAAATATCATCGATTAAACACATCTTCTAACTTATAGTTATCAATATAATACAAGGAGACAAGGAATTGGGATTTTCTAGAACAATCACAATTAATTGATAATTTCTCTCTGGACTGAAACTTGTCAGGACTTGTCTTTTTAAATCTTTTGCTTTTCTGAATTGTCAATAGATAATAGATAGAAAGTGATTATTATATTCGTTTTAAAAAATAAATTATCATTCCTTATATCCTTCTTTAATCCCATTCGATTTAAACCAGGGCTGTCCAACACGTGGCCCAACATAAAGTCATAAAATTCCTTAAAACATTGTGATTTATATGTAAATACTGGAAAACACAAAAAAATTTGGCCTGATAATTTTTTTTTCAAAATAAGAAATCTGAAAATCTACTGAGAAATTTTCGAAAAATAAAAATGCTAATTTTAAAGACAAGGTCCAAGGCTGGTTTTTATTCAATATGGAGGCATTAGGACGAGGTCCTCTTTGTGAAACACCACTATAACTCGTCAAAAAAAAATATGTTTCCATATAAGCCAACACCGTTTTCCCTAAATGTCATATATTATTGGGTCAAATATCCGAGGTCCGAGACGATTCCCGCTAGGGCCACCAGCCCCGAGGACCGAGCTTCAAGGGCGTGCCCAAAGCAAAACGTTTCGAATTTATAATAGAGCAAACAATAAATAAATCAAGAAAGAGAATTTAAAGGTCAAAAATCTAAGATTTTAGTAGAATACTAGCTGCAAGGGCCGCCTTCGGAGGGCCTCTTGCTAGCCAAGGGGCTTCGCCCCCTGGACCCCCGTCACTTGAACACTCCCCAACCCTCTCCCCAACCTCAGAACTTCTCCCCCGCCTCTGATCACCCTCCAACCCAGTAAACCTACCCTCTGGACTCCCCACCCATGGACCCCGCATTCCCTGGACCCTTACCTTTCCCGGATCCCAACCCTCACCCCTGGAGCCCACCTCCCAATCCCACATACGCACAAATTACCCTTAGTAGCCCCATGACTCCCCATCCTTGGACCCCGCACCCCCTGTAGTCCAACCCCCACCTCTGGGGGGGACATAGGTAGGTAGGTAGTTAGAGACAGGCACAAATCTCCTTTACTAGTATGTGATTTTTACATTGCATATCAGAGAGCTTCGTCGCCTCATGAGTTAAACCCGAGTACTAACACGCTTGCAGGGCTTCTGAGGGAACGAAGCCCTCTGATATGCAATATAAAAATATTCTACTAAAATCTAAGATTTTTGACCTTAATTAAATTTTTTCATGATTTATTTGGTTTTCATTGTGAGTTGTATTTTTGAAAAATATCCATCTAATTTTCAAAAAAAGATACTCAAACCTTCGGGTTAATTATTTTAATAAAAAGCAAATTTTAAGATGAAGAAATTCGCTTTATTAAAAAAGTTTTTTTTTGTTGAATAATTTTTGCGATTGTTTAATGCATAAAGAACTTAGTCGTCTGTTTTAATAATAATTCAAATTTTTTTAAAGAACCCAAAAAAAAAAAAAAAATGTTATTGCGCTTCAGTTAAATTGCGAATCCATATAGCATATAAAATGAAAAAAATCATATTAAAGAGAATTTGAATTCAGAATACATTTTATTAAGAAAAAAATATCTTAATCTTTATAAAGTATTCTCTGAATAACAAATAGACTGAACTACTACAGAGGATATGGTAAAATAATATAATATGAGAATTTAGTAAATAACGTTAAAAGATATTATTGTTTGAAATTTACTTTGGAAACGATTATAGACGCTACATTAAAATTATTGATATATTCTAGGGCTATATAAATACATATATCGGATTTAGAAATACGCCGGGCTAAAGCTAAAAATATTCACTCGACTGAACAGAGTGTGCATGGAATATTAGCTCTATTTATGGCTGGCACTAAACCCTGTTGCTTTCGTTGGAACTAAATTTTCCCCGAGAAAGAGTATTTGATTTCGCTAAAGAACGCATAAAATTCAAACCACCCTCATCCTCTCATATTAGGAGGGAGAATATAAAAAAATTTATTAAAATTTTAGCCATCTTTTTAAGACCTATCGTATAATATTTTTTAAGAAATATGAAAATGAAAAAAGTCAAGTTGATAATATTTTATACGTTTTATATAATAAAATATAATTTTATAGATCCGTTGATTTATATCCATGATTTCTGGATGGGAAACTAATCAAACACACCCACACGGATATGTAGAAGTACCTACCTACTTCTGCGACAAAAAAATCGGATGACTTTTTAATAAATTTGATAGTAAACAAAAACCTATCGTATGTAGGCTCACGATTACCTTATAATTTTCATTTCAATGAAATAATCCTTTTAAATCGCTTGACAAAAACAAATAAGCTGACGTGTTCTGATGTGACCATCCACTTGACTTTACCATACAACCCGGCCCTTAAAATTATTTATAATCGTGTAGGTGACGGTTAGTTTTTGCATTTTTATACTTCTGGGGTTCCACTGATTATGCATACAAAATTTGGTTGAGTTTGGTAAATGGTCAAGATTTTAATTTTTTGACCCTACACCTCCCCCCGCCCCCATTTTAAGCGGTTAGTTTTTGCATTTGTATACTTCTGGGGTCCCACTAATTATGTATACAAAATTTGGTTGAGTTTGGTAAATGGCCAAGATTTTAATTTTTTGACCCCCCGCCCCCATTTTAAGCGGTTAATTTTTGCATTTTTAGACTTTTGGGGTCCCACTGATTATGTATACAAAATTTGGTTGAGTTTGCTCAAATGGCCTAGATTTTTAATTTTTAACCCCTCCATCCCCCTTAATTTTGGGTCGATATGCGCCAAAATCAATCAGCTCTTAATCTCAATGAACCAAAACTACGTGTGAAATTTGGTTTCGATATTCCGAGTAGTTTTTGAGCTAGCTCGTCCACAAAATTTGCTAACGCGCAGACTAACTAACTAACTAACTAACAGACATTTTGACAAAACAATTATTATCTCGAAAAATATAATTTTTTTTATTATTTGGGCTTTTTTGTAGAGCGAAATGCCTTGGTTTCGTTCATTTTTTTTAAATCAAAATAGTTTCAGCCGTTTTTGAGATATTTCGAAAAAAAGAAGGAAAAAAACCACTTTTTTCATGCCTATTACAATACTTGACCATACCCTGTATGGTAAAGTAAAATATTTAGAATAAAGAGGTACTTTCTTTTCTTTGATTTCAACAAAAAGTTTGTTTAACTTCCTCTAACAAATATCTTGTTTAAATATAAAATGTTGTTCCTCTACAACTTATCATTGCTGAATTCAACGGACGATAAGCACACACACATAAAAATCCACCAATGAATTTTCCGCAAGTATTTAGGATTTGTTTTCATAATTTGTCTTTTATTACTTTACCTTACAGGGTATGGTCAAGTATTGTAATCGTACATGAAAACGTGGTTTTTTGCTTCTTTTTTTGAAATATCTCAAAAACGGCCGAAACAATTTTGATAAAAAAAATCGGGCGAAACCATGGCACTTCGCTCCACAAAAAAGCTCCAATAAGTGAACATTGAAAAAATTATATTTTTAGAGATAATATAACTGTTTTGTTTTTAATACTATAGTAGTTTGCCAAATGATTTGTTATAAGCGAGGCCAGGGAGGGGAAAAAACTGTTGTGTCAAAATGTCTGTTAGTCCGTTAATGTGTTATTCTGTTATTCTGTTAGTCTGTGCGTTACCAAATTTTGTGGACGAGCTAGCTCATAAACTAGTGTGAATAT
This sequence comes from Forficula auricularia, assembly GCA_024734495.1. Taxonomy (NCBI): domain Eukaryota; kingdom Metazoa; phylum Arthropoda; class Insecta; order Dermaptera; family Forficulidae; genus Forficula; species Forficula auricularia. The sequence continues at coordinate 4,192,262 of JALMQS010000087.1, read as the reverse complement.
CAAAACTAAATTTCACACGATGGTTTTGACGCATTGAGATTAAGAGCTGATTAGATTTTGGTGGATATCGACCCTAAAATTAATGGGGGGAAGGTGGGTTAAAATTTAGAATTATAATATTTTCAAACCAAAAAAACAAGAAAAAATGAAATATACTATAAAATTAACCTAAAATAATGAAAATAATATTTTTTCTGGCGCCAAAATTAGGGGGGGGGGTGGGGTTAAAAATAAAAATCTAGGCCATTTGAGCAAACTCAACCAAATTTTGTATAAATAATCAGTGGGCCTCTAGAACACTAAAAATGCAAAAAATAAACCCCCGAAATGGGGGGCGGAGATGGGGAAGGGGTCAAAAAATTAAAATCTGGGCTCTTCTACCAAACTCAACCAGAAGTGTATGGTAAAGTCAAGTTGATGGCCATATAAGAACGTGTCAATTTATTTTTTATTGGTATTGTTTAGTTCCACTTAAAAGTGACAAAGTTTAGAGAAATTATTATAACATTGGAGATAGAAAAACTCAAACTGTGAGGACTTCGAGAGAGGAATGCAATACTTGTCATAATTTAATTATTCTTGAAATAATTAAGCCGAAGATTTGAGCATCTTTTTTTAAAAATTAGATGGATTTTTTTTTCAAAAATACAACTCACAGTGAAAACCAAATATATCAAGAAAGAATTTAATTAAGGTCAAAAATCTAAGATTGTAGTAGAATATTTTTATATTGCACATCTCATCAGAGGGCTTCGTCCACTCAGGAGTTGAACCCGCGTACTAACACGTTTGCCGGGCCTGTTAGTTCGACCCTCGAGACAAAAAATACACTCTGACATGCAATATTTAAAGAGAAACTAAAAAAAAAAAAAAAAAAAACACTCTGGCATGCAATATATTATTGAAGAGAGCTAAAAAAATTTATAACAAATAATAAAAAAAACCGCACCCAGTTTTTGCTTTTCTAGCTCCCTAGAGGCTCCACAGATTATGTAATCAAAATTTGGAGTTTTTTCAAGGGCAAGAATTTTCATTTTTGACCCCCCCCCCATTTCGGGTAGTTAGTTTTTACATTTCCACCCTTCTAGTGGCTATATATACAAAATTTGGTTGAGTTTGATGCAAGGGTAAGAAAATACGAAGCCTTTTGTGCTTTAGACCCCAAAATCAAAAATCCCCCATTTTTCAGTTCAGGGGTCAAATTTCAAAAACATAAGAAAACTTTCCCGATATTTAGCATTAATAAACATATGTACCAAATTTGAATACTAAAACTTAAAAACTCGAGGAGATAGAGCACTTTAAAAATTTCAAAAATTTACCCCAAAATGACTATACCTGCCTTTCGGGGACAAATAGAGCAAAATACTAAAATATATTTTTTTTGTTTTTCAATTCCTCACCTTTCTAAACTAAACCCATATCGATATCTTTTCTGGTTTAAGAGATCTTGAAAAACTCTGAAAACACATTTTGGGGCCCTTTCCCCTCTTTAGGGTTCGAATTTCAAATAATTCCTTCTAAGCACACCCATAAATCGTTGAAAGAATATACACTCTAAATTTTATCTTTCTAGGTCAATCGGTTTAGGCTGTGTGTGATGAATGAATGAATGAAACATCATCTTTTCTTTTTAAATATACTAAGCACGAGCTGTTCCAGGCGTGCCTTCGGCACGCCCTCTACAGCTCGGCCCTCCGGGCAGGTAGCCCTGGCGGGCGGCGTTTCGGCATGTAATTATTAGGTCTGTAATATATATTTGTAATATTTTGCCCCCTCTTTCGCCCCCACGCACTCATTATGGCTATTGATTTTTACAGCATATATTTTATATAGTCTTAAAAACTAACATTCCAAAATGTGATCTATATAGGAGAGAGTATTAATTTTTGCCCCCACTCACATTTTGGGAGGTTAAAATTATTTTTTAGATATTTGCAAATAAATAAATCTCAGTTTTCTAAAGAGTAAATGTACAAAAAAGCTAAAAATTCCTATATTTTTCCCCTCCCTTTCGCCCCAATACAGTCAATTTTGATAGTTGATTTTTACAGGAATAGTTTCTTAAAGTAATAAAGAATAATTCTACAAAATTTGTTCAAGATCGGAGAGAGTTTTAATTTTTGCCCCCACTCACATTTCGGGTAGTTGAGGGGGGGGTCGGATTACAAAAAATCTTGAAATTATTTTTTAGATATTTGCAAATAAATAATCCACAGTTTTCTAAAAGAGTGAATGTACTAAGTAGCTAAAAATTTCTATAATTTGCCCCCCCACCCCCTTTCTCCCCCATACAGTCAATTTTGATAGTTGATTTTTACAGGAATATTTTCTTAAAGTAATAAAGATTAACTCTACAAAATTTGATCAAGATAGGAGGGAGTTTTAATTTTTGCACCCACTCACATTTTGGATAGTTGGGAGTCAATTTTCAAAAAATCCTGAAATTACATTTTAGATATTTGTATTTAGAATTTCATTAAGTAAAAATCAAGTAGATATCTTATCGTTCTTAAAAGAAAATATATAATTAGTGTAAACACATTGCAAAGATATTTTGCCCCTTTCGACCCCTTTAGGGGTCGAATTTCAAAAAATCCTGAAAGAACTTTTTAGATATTTTAATTTAGTATTTTTATAAGTAAAAAGGAAGTATATATTTTATCGTCCTTAAGAGATATCGCATAATCAGTGAAAACACACTTTACCCACTTTGACCCCCTTAGGGGTCGAATTTCGAAAAAGTGAGCCCCTATGTCAGTAAATGTAATATCCTCTCCAAATTTCATGTTCGTACGTCCAGTGGTTCTGGCTGTTTTGATGATGAGTGAGTGAGTGAGTGAGTGAGTGTATCGGACAAAGAATTTTATATATATAGATAATTCCTATGAAGTGATTACAAGACTTACAGAAATAGAAAATTGAATTAATTTATAATTTATTAAAATTAAAAATAGTATTTCTTGAAAATGGTATGGCCATCTTGTTAAAAAATTATATTTATTTATCAAGACACGTTTAGATTTTTGTGAAAATTTTAGTAACACTTTCCTCCAAGTTCATAAGTATTACATTAAATGTAATTTTATAATGATTTCAATAACTAAATCAAGTTATAATTTGTAAAGTTTAATTTGTTCATCATAATTTCTTAAAAATACAACTGAATTTTGAAACTATAATTGTCTATCGAATTGATCCCATGCGAGTAATATCCAATTTAGCACATCGTATTGAAATAAATAAATATTTAATCCTAATAGGGTATGTATAGTCACACACTGTCATCGTGTCATGAGATGGTCACATCCCATTATTCTATAGATAAAAATCTCTCAGTGTGTCATCAAAACGCGTTTTATCGATTCTTACTCTTAATTCATTAAATATTCACAATTGGCTGAGTTTAATTTCTGGTTAGGAAAATCAATCCAATGATTAATAAAAGTTCAACTGTTTTTATAAATACATATTAATATTGTTTGTTGGTGGTAATGAAAAACATAATCGAAATCTATATATATAAAATTAAGGTTTTGTCTTTACATTGCTCCAAATCACGTCAAATTTTGTTTGTACACGTTTCAAGCAAAGTTATGAACGAAAACATCCTCAACAAAATTCCTGTCTGTGTGTCTGTATGGATGTATGTCTGTTTCAGTGGTTTCCGAAAAGTTGCTCACGATTCACGTAAAAACGGCTGAAGAGATGATTATGAAATTTCATATTTACATCAGATGTCTTCTAACTTACGTTTTTAGCTATATAACGTTTTTGATATTTTGACCCCAGGAGGGGTTTGGGGGAGGGGGGCGCATGAATGAAAATTATCAAATAACTCCTAAACTATTAACCCTACAGCAAATGTTATGATAAACAAAGTTGTAGGGGATGTGATTTCTGATAACTTTTGTTTAATAAAAAGAGGGGGAGGGTGAAAAAATGTAAATTCTTGCACTTGGAACAAACTCAACCAAATTTTGTATACATAATCTCTGGGCCTCTAGAGAGCTAGAAATGCAAAAACTAACCACACAAAACGGGGAGGGGGGGTCAAAAAATGAAAATTCTCTCTTGGGCCAAACTCAACCAAATTTTGTATACATAATCTGTGGGTCACTAGAAGGCTAGAAATGCAAAAACTGGGTGCGGAGGGTGGGTGCGGGGTGGAATGGGGGTGGGGTGAGAAGTGAGGCGGGAGTAGGGTGGGGGTGTAGGGGTGGTGCGGGGTGGAGTCCAGGGGGCATAGCGGGGGTGAGGTGCGCAGGGCTGGATGGTGCAAAGTGGGGTCTGGGGTGGATGGGGTGCAGGGTCCGGAGAGTGGGTGGTGGTGTGGAGGCGGTGGTGGTGGTGCTGGAGGCAGGGGTTGGGCATGGTGCGGGGTGGGTTTCGGGGGTGGGGGGTAGGAGTGGTGGTGAGGGTCGGGTTCGAGGGCTGGGGGTCCAGGGGACGTGCCTTGCAACTAGTTTTATACATAAAATAGCGTGGAAATGGCAAAATATATAAATCAGATTTCTTCTACAAATGAGGTGATGACAGCCCAGTAGAGACGGTTGTTATACTCTCGAAGTGAAATAAAACAAATATGTAGTATCACGACAATAGTAGCAAAAAGTTAATGCTAGAGTATATTAGTACAGACAATAAGGATTCATAATTCATCAAAACTTTTTGCTGTTTATGTACCACTACTAGCCAATCCCGTGCATGTTTGACATATCTGGCAACACTGTCCGAGCTTGTATATATTTTGTCATAAAAATGTCAGATAAAATACATTATAAAAAAAGATTTATAAAACAAAAATTTCTTATTAAGCGATTGAAAACTGTTGCGACAATGACTGAAGCGAATAAACGCCAAAAAAGTACCAAAGTTAACCCACTTTTTTGGTTAAATAAATGCGTTGTTGCCAGCTGGTTTTTAGTGTAAATTTTTCATTATTTATTCATTATTATCTCAGAAACTGTGTTGTAACTATGAATTAAAATTTTCTTAAAAAATGTATTAGTTTTGTTTAATGTTGGCTTATAACAATGGTAAGAAGAGTTTCTTAATTATAATTAAATATGTATTTAAACTTTCCGATATCCCGTATAATGCAATGTATAAGAGTGAAAAACTCTATCTTTGGAATTCAATATCTCCTGAACTATATTGTTCAAAAATTTTGTTTTGCCACCAATCGATGGAGAAGTATTTAAATAATAATATCTCAAAATTTCAAAAAAAATCCTAAGATAACCCATATGGTGAATTGCACATTCCCAAAATCAAATCAATTGTCCCTAATTCTCTTCACAATACGCTCGACAAATTCTTTTATCTTTGGCTCTCTATGTGGCCTGATAATTATTTAATTTTTAAAAAACTTTTATTTGACAGGATTATTATTAATACTTATTTGAATAATTGAATTTAGATGCCTGATGAAGCCTAAATAAAATTGGAGAAACGTTCCGCAAAACAATGTGAATTCTTTGATTTTCTAGTTTCTTGTCCAAATACCTGCAAATATACTTCATTTAATAATAGTTTATTTTCCCTCCACCAGGGGGATTATCCATAATACGTATAAGAATTATAATTTTCCCCAACAGGAAATTGAAGATTTTAAAATGAAAATGTTTTTAGCATGACAAGCTATCAAAGTTAAATAATAGCTAACGATATTTTGATTTCCTTATAGATATCTTTAAAAGCGATCTTATCATTGCCATAATATAGACAAAATCTTATTTTAGTATTATTATTAACATTAGAAAGATTAGGCCAAGGTTGCTTGTATAAATACATCAATTTCGCTATGCCAAAAGTCATAAATTACCAAGTAAATAAATTCAAATGCTATCCAGATTATCTAATATTAAGGTGTTAACGGAGGGAGGGTTGAAAAGGGGCGAGGCAGCTACAAACCCATTTTCTACTTGTGGTATTTTTCCAGTGAGATAAAGTCAAGCCTCGCAAGACTTATCGACTCTTTCTCTGGATATGAATACACCTTTTATATAAACGCCAGACAGATAACACTCGGATTGCAGACGGTAAAGAAAAGCAGCCATAATTCTTTGTTTGATGGGTGTAATGCGAATGTTCAAATGTTGGAACAATAGAGGCGAGAAAAATTCACGAGGACCAATAAGATAAACATCAATTTTCCCTCCAAATGGGATTCTTATTCTTATCAAAACCTATTATAATTATTGTCAGGAGAGTGAATGATAACATTTCTAAAACATAAATAAATCATTAATTTCTTGATTAGTTTTTGAGAATTTTTATTTTAATATATAACTAAATATAACTAAACTTCTTGAGGATACAAATTCTCATTTAAATAGGTGTTGGTTTTATTTCTTTTTTTGACAAAAAACACATTTTATCATTTATTTTTCTTTATTTTATTTTATTGTTACCAGGAACGTTTCGACATTTTCTATTATGTCATCATCAGCCTAAAACATTTCATCATTACACAATTTTTATACAATGAAAATTTCTTATCACACAGACAACAACTTAAAATTAACAACATATGTCATAACTTGGAACAATTTAAAGATGGTAAAAAATGTTTACATCGAAATTATTAGAATATATAACATTATTCTTTTGTTCAACACCAGTGTATCCTCAAGAAGTTTAGTTATATTTAGTTATATATAAATACAAGCTATCAAGCAGCCTCCGGCACGCCATCTGCACCTTGGCCCTCCGGGCGGGCGGCCCTGGCGGGCAGCGTCTCGAGACGGCCAAAAGTTTGTTTGCAATATAATTTTGTTCAACTGTATTTTAATTAAATATACTCGTATTTTATTAATTAAAAATCAGCTTCAAGAAATAATCTAACACATTGCGAAAGCAAAATAAAAAATTCTGAGTGTGTCAAGCTTACGCACGACGGAAGTGAAACTTCTAGTATTCCTCTCTCTCTTTTCATTTCATTCTCTCTTTTTTTCTCTCTTACGTTAGTTTGAAGATTATAGGTTAAATAATTCAACGACGAAGCATAGATTTACTCTTTCTAATATTTTCTTATACATGAATGAATTTTGATTTATGTACAGTTCCAAAAATTCTTTTTAATGTTACATACAGCATTTTCATTTGTTTGAATGTTCAATAATAATTTTAGTGTTGAATGTGCTGTTTTTCCTCCGTCTAATAAAGTGGCAGCAATTCCAGATGATGTCATTTGTGCCAATATGAGCGAAATTAAAAATGTTTCCCTGTTCCACCTGGTGCATCCAAAAAAAAGAAACCATCTTCTTGAGCAGCGACTGCATGCATAATTTTTGTTCTGGTAACAATTTTGGTTCATTTGCTTGAACATATGCATTTAAACCATCAACATTGTACGATTGTTCACGTTGCATATCGCGATTAAATAAATCACTTACTGGCCGATTAACTGATGGCATCCCTAATTTAATTAGTGGTTGATTCGAAATGATCATGCATAAATCTTCCAACTTAATCAAAGATTCATTATATATTTCTGGCGAGAAATTTATATCTGGATCTCCTCGAATTCTACGTAGAGCATGTAATACATCTTCACTCATTGAAGCCTTATATTTTCCCCATAATTTAGGCGGGTTAGTTGGAAAACACGTTGTCAATAAAATGGCAAACAAACATCGTATTTGATGTGGCGATGAACCGAGAGCAGCATGGGCAAGAGTTGTATCCCAATGCGAATCTTCTTCTAACAATCGTAATGCTAGGCATGCACCATGATTCGTTGTATGTAATGCACTGAGATACTGGGAAATGTATTTATAATAAGAAACATTGATTAAGATTTGGAATGTTTCTTTCCGACAGGCTCAGGTTAGCCAACTAATAACAATAAAATAATCACATTTAATAATATAAATTTTTCTTTTTACTTAAGAGAGAATGGTGTATTTCTGTGAAACAGTTTAATTCTAAAGTTTAGGGAAAACAAAATATATCTATAATATAATCATAATACTTCTTCAAGGCCTTTGAGAACAATGAATTAACCCACACCCATTGTCTGCCTGGGTACAAAAGAAAAGATAAACCTTTTTTAAAACCCCAATTGGCATTCTACCTGAGAATAATTAATTTAATTATGTAAAATCGTGTGAAATCAAATCAAACCGATTTGGCCCAAAATTTAGATAAACCATCTGGAGCACTAAACAAACATATGGTGTGAATATGGTTTCGATACGTTCAGTGGTTTAGGCATGGGTCGATCACGCACATACATACTAAGGATTATATATATATAAAATTAAATTTACAAATTATGTCTGTATTCAAAATAGATTTTATTATCTTAAAAAAAAGTTTCTGAAATTTTGATCTGACTACCTGTATACCCCTTTCTTTTGTTAAGAGGGGTTTCATTGTTTAAGACCTGACCTTTCAGGGTAGGGATAATGTATTGTTTGCTTGGCCCTTTTAGAGGCTCTATTTCTATAGATCTTATCTGTCAATCAATTAAATATAAAAATAAAAAATAAAATCAAACCGATTTGGCTCAAAATTTAGATAAACCATCCCCAGCACTAAGCAAACATATGGTGTGAATATGGTTTCGATACGTTCAGTGGTTTAGGCGTGGGTCGATCGCGTACATACACACAAAGGATTTTATATATATAGATTATATATAAGAAAGTATAGTCGATTCTTCTCTATTTAAAGATAATGGCATTTTGAATTTGAGAAAAAATTTAATAAATAAAAATAAAAACAAGGTAATTAATTGCTCATTAAGGTAGTTGTATCACGATATGCATTTTCTTAGGATTTTTTTTGAAATTTAGACGGATTATTATTTAAATACTTCTGCATTGATTGGTGGTAATACAAAATTTATGAACAATATAGTTCCGGTGATATTAAATTCCAAAGAAAGAGTTTTTCAGACTCTTATGTATACATTGCACTATACGGGATATCGTAAAGTTTACATACATATTTAGTTATAATTAAGAAACTCTTCTTACCATTGTTATAAAAAATTAAACCAACATTGAACAATAACTAATAAATTTTTAAGAAAATTTTACCTATAGTTATAACACAGTTTCTGAGAAGATAATTAATAAATAATGAAAAATTTACACTAAAAACAACCTGGCAACAACCTAAAAAGTGGGTTAACTTTAATACTTTTTTGACGTTTTTTCGCTTCAACCATTGTCGCAGAAACTTTCAATCGCTTATTAAGAACTTTTTGTTTTATAAATCTCCCTTTATAATGTACTTTATCTGACATTTCTATAATAAAATATATACAAGCTCGGACAGTGTTGCCAGATTTGTCAAACGAGCACGGGATTGGCTATTAGTGGTACATAAACAGCAAAAAGTTTTGGGCTTATGAATTATGAATGCTTATTATCTTTACTATATAGTCTAGCATTAACTTTTTGCTACTATTGTCGCGATACAACTACCTTAATGTATGTTCAAACTTCTTATGAATTCGTTTACAGTTCAAATATGTAATATTTATTTAAATGATTTCAGAAGATTGCAGTTTTGTTTATCAAAAAATAAGTTTCGGATGAAACTTGGTAAATTGCACATTTTTGAGGAGATAAGCTCGGCAAAATGCACGACGTTTCGACAACTAGTCCTAGATTCGTTTTCAAATGAAAAACAAGTGGTAGGAGAGGGGGAGTTTAAATAAATAATCTAGTGAATTATTTATTATTTGTTACGCCCGGCGATCGAACTAGTGAATTTTATTTAAGTTTTAAAAAAGATACATACAATAACAATAATGATGAATGGTTATTTTCTGAGCGTCTGTAAATTTGGATTTCGACAGAAAATCTAATGTAGAATGGTTATTCCTCGAGAATCGATGGCTATTTTTGATTTTAAGTCGATTCCTCCATGTCTTCATCAATGGTTGCCAATAATAACCGAAACGTCAAAAATCCAATGTAGAATGGTTATTCCTCGATTATTAGATGAGAATCGATAACTATTTATGAATTTAAGTCAACATGGACTGCAAATAGAAAGTGATATCTGATTAATAATAAAGGAATAAACATATTAATATTTCAAATGACTTTGGATAAAGTTTAGTAACAATCCGTTGCAGTTTATTACATTTTAATCTACCCATATAAGTAAAAAGGGAAAGATTGGATGGTTCAGGGAATCAAGAGACTTTATTACGCCCGATATGTTAATTTAATGACTTTCTGAATATTTCACTAGTATTAATGAAAAATTTTGAAATTTTTTTTAATTTTACCTTGGGTGATCAACCCGAAAAATATTCTAGGTTATTTTTCTTTCCTTAAAACATCAATATTAGAATTTCAAAGACATTGAATGAGTCTAAATATGTATATTCCAATCATTATTTTTGTATTTATAAAAGCATCTCATTAGATTGAAATTCTAATTTCGTATTTTATGACAATTCTCCGCTCTTGAATAATAAAATGTATAATTTAAAAAAATCAAATAAAAATCCGATGTCTGTTCCAAATGGATTAAAGCATTAATATAATTCCAAGTTGAATCATTCAATTGTGTTCTTAACTTCTCTCGATTCTGATCCCCTATTATCTGTTTTCCAATAATAAAGTAAAAGATGAGAAGGAGGGGAAGGGGTTTATTTGTAATTTGAAGATTCATTTGCCTTTAGAATTATTTTTCAATTTGTCCAGCCTCATCTTTTTCGTTGATATATTTTAAATTTTCTTTCTCTCTCGCTCTTCTTCCAATTGATTTTATTAAAACGATAATTAAATTTAGACACAGGGGAGTGAAAAGAAGAGGGACGATTTAATATCCATTCATTCAATGGATAAATGAATCTACGAGGATCACAATTTCCCTTCATTGTTTTTGCTTATTTTCACCTTTTACACAAGATTAATTTATTTAGAACTAGCTGCAAGGCCAGCCTTCGCCGGCCCTCTTGCTAGCCAGGGTGCGCGCCCCCTGGACCCCAACCCACAAACCCCACCCTCATACGCCTATGGACCCTCACCTAAACCCTCCCTTGCACCCAGTTTTTTTTCATTTCTAGCCTTCTAGTGACCCACAGATTATGTATACAAAATTTGGTTGAGTTGGCTCTAAGGGTAAGAATTTTCATTTTTTGATGGGTGGTTAGTTTTTTCATTTCTAGTCGTCTAGTGACCCAGAGATTATGTATACAAAATTTGGTTGAGTTTGGTCAAAGAGCAAATATTTTGTCCTCATATTTTGACCCTACCCCGCTTTTTGGGTGGTTTTTGGGGGGAATTTTTTTAAACAAAAGTTGTCAAAAATCACATCCCCTACAACTTTGCGCATTATAAAATTTGTGGTGGAGTTAATAGTTTAGGAGTTATTTGATAATTTTCATTCGTGCGCCCTCCCAAACCCTCTTCTGGGGTCAAAATATCAAAACGTTATATAGCTAAAAACGTAAGTTAGAAGACATCTGATGTTATAATGAAATTTCATAATAATCTCTTCAGCCGTTTTTACGTGAATCGTGACCAACTTTTCGGAAACATACAGACAGACAGGAATTTTGTTGAGGGTGTTTTCGTTCATAACTTTGCTTGAAACGTGTGCAACCAAAATTTGGCGTGATTTGGACCAATGTAGAGACAAAACCTTAATTTTATATATATATAGATAATAGACAAATACTATAGTATATATCTATAGATAGCAATTGTTTGGCTTAAATTACCATTTAAAGGGATAGCCTTCTTCATTTTGATATAAATATTAATGAGTAAAAAGAAATGAGTTTTTGAATTCTCATGAGAATAGATCACAAAAGATGGTGTGTTTTATTTTTTATAACTTCACTAGAGGCCATATTTTCGCCAAAAATTAACTTTAAATCACCAAGAATGTAAAGGCAATTTCAAATATCCTATTAGATATGTTTTATTTAATAGCCAACTGTCCCCAGCCTTCCCCGGAAAGCAAGTCTGGTATTCGGGTTCGACGCCTGAGGGGCTCAAGAGAACATGAAATAAAATATATTTGAAATGATCTTGGATTTGGTCTTTAAGTTCTTAGTAATGTAAAGTTAATCTTTGGTGAAAATATAGCATCTAGTGACATTAGATAATTACATTTTATTATTATTATTTTGGTGTTGTTATCGTCCATGTTGAATATTTTTCTTGTAGATGGATATTGGGTACATGGACTTGAAATAAATTAGAAGTTAAATTTTCAAAATGTTGTTACGTTTCGCAGTATATTTTTCTGCTTCCTCAGGCAATTTTTAATCTTAACTTCCTCGTAATAAGTAATATATAGTTCATTACTTGTAGCGAGATCATTTAAAAAAATATACTGCGAAACGTACCAACATATTGAAAATTAAACTTCTGAATTTATTTCAAGTCCAAGTACCCAATAACCAGCCACAAAGAAAAAAATATTATTATTATTATTTTTTTTTTTTGAAAATTTGAACCTTGCTTACTAATAATAAATAATCAGCACTCATAATATGAATACGGCCTTAGACTGAAAATTTCATTCAGTCTCAAGCGAAATTTTACATTAGCGTTTTTTATTTATAACTTAAATAAAATTTTCTAGCTGAGCAAATTTCAATATGTCGGAAGGTTTTTTGTTTCTAGGGTAAAAACAAATTCCAGAAAACAATAAGTATGGCTTTTGGGTTCATTTTCTGAGTCCTGATCACTTCTGTCATGACATAAAACATATCTAATAAAATATTTGAATATGCCGTTGAATTCTTAGTAATGTAAAATAAGCTCTGAATGTGTTCTGATGTGGCCATCCACTTGACTTTACCATACAATCTGGCCCATAAAATTATTTATAATCATGTAGGGGGTTGAGGTTAGTTATTGCATTTTGATACTTTCTGGGGTCCCACTGATTATGTATACAAAATTTGGTTGAGTTTGGTAAATGTCCAAGATTTTCATTTTTTGACCCCCCCCCCCCATTTTGGACGGTTAGTTTTTGGATTTTTAGACTTCTAGAGTCCCACTGATTATGTATATAAAATTTGGTTGAGTTTGGTAAATTGCAAAGATTTTCATTTTTTTGACTCTACCCAACCCCCCCCCAATTTTTGGGCTATTAGTTTTTGTATTGTTATACTTCTGGGGGTCCACTGTTTATGTATACAAATTTGGTTGAGTTTGCTCAAACGGCCTAGATTTTAAAATTTTAACCCCCCTCCATCCCCCTTAATTTTGGGTCGATGTGCACCAAAATCTAATCAGTTCTTAATCTCAATGGACCAAAACTACGTGCGAAATTTGGTTTCGATATTCACACTAGTTTTTGAGCTAGCTCGTCCACAAAAATTGGTAACGCACAGACTAACTAACTAGCTAACTAACAGACATTTTGACAAAACAATTATTATCTCAAAAAATATAATTTTTTCGATGTTCACTTATTAGAGCTTTTTTGTAGAGCGAAATGCCATGGTTTCGCTCAATTTTTTTAATCAAAATAGTTTTAGCCGTTTTTTAGATATTTCGAAAAAGGAAGGAAAAACACTTTTTTCATGCACGATTACAATACTTGACCATACCCTGTATGGTAAAGTAAGCATATATGTATATATCCATATTTTTTTCGTTATTGAACACTTTTTAGAATGTTAATATCAATCATTACAACTCATATTTTAGTGCGGGGTTAGTTGGACTGCTAGCTTTAGCCCTTTCTAAGCCAGAGACTCAAATTCAAGACCCGCACATGCTATTTAAAAATTAAATCATCTCTAATCTGGCTTCTAAATTTATTTTTTTACATATATGCACACACACAGAAACAAAAAGCAACCATACAATTAATCTGAACAAAATAGACATCAAAATCAGAAATTCTCTGAAATTTCAAGTAGATCAAAAGTATTTGCTGAAAAAATAATTAATTTGGTTTTAACAACAAAATTTCGGATAATGAAAATATCATACAATGTTCTCTTTCTAATACACCAGAACTTTTTTATTATGTTGATTTGGCCAGAAATAAATAAAATACTTTATATAAAACATATTTTTATTACTTTTACCAAACAGTCTTAGAAATTGAGTGGATATTGATGAGGCAGTTTTATCTCATAAACCGACGTTTCGGAGGCTATTCCCTCCTTCTTCACATTATAATTCTGCTGAGAATGAAATACAATATATTATTGTTACTGCCTCTGAAAGAGGAGACAGAGGGGAATGTCGCATTGGATTTCCTTCACTGACTTTTCAAAACCCTGAAGAAGGAGGGAATAGCCACGGAAACGTCGGTTTATGAATTAAAAAGATAGTATAAATTATCTTTTTCTTTTGGACTGCCTCATCAATATCCACTCAATTTCACTTATCAGTCTCCAAAAATTACTCCAGTCTTAGAAATTATTCATATTTACCGGTAAATGTAATTATTATTGGATATTAATCGACGAGGATATTAGTAATAATGGCCCGTTATTATTAATACGAACCGGATTTATTATTTCAACCGTAACATATTGTATAATAACAAATTATAATAAATTTTATAATTTTTCTGATTAATATATCAAAGAATAATTGATACGTCAACGAGAATTATTTTGACAGCGCTTATTTGAAAAAGATATTTATCGCGAGACTACTGCGGATTACGCTATTGGATTCTACGGGCCTTTTAAGTCTGGACCAAGAGAGAAAAAGATGTGATCCACTTAGCTACAATCCAACGTCATTTCGCGTATAGCCCGCTAGTCATTCGGATGGATCACCAAGTGAATTTGAAATCTCAGATGTTATATATTCGATCTCCCAGTCCAGAGCGCTTGATCTATTAGCATGTATATTAGATGCTTGCCATTAATTAATCGAATGTTTTCTGCATTTGATTCAAGAAAGTAAAGTAAAGGGCTATGACGTTGGATTGTAGCTAAGTGGATCACATCTTTTTCTCTCTTGGTCCAGACTTAAGACTCCGCAGACTCCAATAGCGTAATCCGCAGTAGTCTCGCGATAAATATCTTTTTCAAATAAGCGCGGTCAAAATAATTCTCGTTGACGTATTAATTATTCTTTGATATATTAATGAGAAAAATTATAAAATTTTATTTAAAATCTTTATTTCAAGTTAGAAATATATAAGTTCAGATATTAATTTCACTCAATATTTGACAAAAATTCCCTACATTAGATTCGCTATTGAATCAAATGTAGAAAACATTCGATTAGCAAATTATAAGGGCAAAATTAGAAACCCCTTAAGGTTATGCAACCGAAATTCTTCTTTCGAGGATTCCGAATCATTCAAGAAATATGAGGGCCGATCCAATCGACTTTGAATGATAACGGAGACAAGGAATTAGAAATTCAAGAACCCATTGTTCTCTTTAAAAAACATTTCAGGAACCTTGTTGATTGGCCCCTCTACTTTATGAAAAAATTAAAATCGTATTATTTCTTCCTATTTATTGATTTTAAATTAGATTTGATTTTGAAAAAATCTCTCTCTCTCTCTCTCTTTCTCTCTATCTCACATTTCTTCCATTTTATTTTATTAAACCGATAATTAAATTTCGAGCATAGGGGATTCCGGGAGGTGAAAAGAGGGTGATTTAATATCCATTCATTCATTGGACAGATGAATCCACGTGGATCCCAATCTCTCCTCTTTGTTTTTGCTTATTTTGGCCATTACACAAGATAAATCTATTTAGAATAATAGAAAAATGCCAAGATAGCTATCATTTGGTTTGAATTACATTTTAAACTGGTAATCCTCCTTCATTTGATAAAAAATCTAATTTTTTATGGTTATTGCACATTTTTTACGATGTTAATTTTATTGCTATTTAATTCATATTATCGAATATCTATTATGGTCCATTTTGAAAAAAATAAAAAACTTACTCTATAATTATGTTAATTAAATTAAAATACTCCGATCTCTAATACTTAATAGATGTTCATAACAAATAAGTTTATTTGTTTTAGACAAAAATGGTTTGAATTGTGCCCGATTAAATTTTTACTTCCACTTTTATAATATATAAGTTCAATTATTGGAATCCGAAAAGATCAATACAAATATAAATTTTTATTAGTATATTTAGATATTGTTTCTGTATTATTTTTTAATTTATATTTTATATTAATTTTATGATATTTTTGCATTTTTATATTTTTTTCTAATGTAATTTCTCAATGTATGTATTTAATATTTGTAATTACTCTATGTAATTATTGGTATGACCTCGAAGACAAAACCAAAAATAAAGTTTCCGTAAAATCCTGCTTTTTAGTAAGAACGCGTTCTTACTAGTTAAAACGCGTTTACATGAATACTTTTGTGGCAACTAGAATTTACTGATGTTAGTAGAGTTTCGTTCAAAGGTATAGAATCTTCATTTTTAACCTTCCGCCTCATTTTGGATGTTTATTTTCAAATTTTTTTAAACGAAAATGTCAAAAATTAGAAGCAAAGTTGTAGAGGATGTAATTTTTGACATTTTTGTTTAAAAAATGTTGAAAATAAACACCCAAAATGAGGCGGAAGGTCAAAAATGAAGATTCTAGACCTTTGAACCAAACTCAACCAACATCAGTAGATTCTAGTTGCCACAAGGGTATTCAGTGAAACGCGTTTTATCTAGTAAGAACTCGTTCTTACTAAAAACCGGTCTTTACTGCAGAATTTATATAAATAAAATTTTTATATAAATTAGAAGTAAATGATAGGTTCTATAATGAATTTCAGTTTTGACTCAAAATTTGTATTTTTTGGCTCCATAGCCTTGAGCTATAATAGAGTAATCTAACTCAAATAATGCGCTGACAAAAAAATTATCTCAAAATGTGTACTGTAACAAGTTTTGAAAAAAAAATCATTATTAAAAAAAAATAATAATAATAAAGAAAATTAAATAAAAAACGATTTTATTTTTCAATAGTGGGAATAAATGCCAGTCAGAATCGCATACAGAGAGTTTCGTACATAATATAGCCAAATGACCCGTCGATCCATGAATTGAATATTTAGGCCCTCCCAGGAGACAGAAAAATGTTTGTATCTTACAAATACATAGGATATCAAATTCGATCTTATTTTTCGTTCATAAGGAAAGAATAGATTAATTTTTACAAATAGTTTCAGAATTAATTAATTTGACTACGTGATTGAAACTGGGCTTCAATAAAAATAATCTAAAAATGGCGACTTTAAGGCTCTATCACATCGTCATTTTAAATCGAAATAAATGATAAAATATTAAGCACATTTCTACTTAAAAAGATTGACTTGGATATCTCATATCCAGTCCTATCTAGTGCTAGTCGTAAAATTAGCTGAAGGAATACGCTATATGGACAGTAAAAATCAGAGGGCTTAAAACGGGAAGGGGTATTTAATAAATATTTAATAAATGACTAAAATTTAATTTAAAATAAAATATACAACCCAGCACAGGGTATACGCCGTATACCGCCTTATACCCTCCACTACAGCCCTTCACCTATCCCATAATAGAAAAATATTTTTATTTTATTTTTGACTCCACATAAATAAAATTCGACCCTTCTCATAATAATTATTTGATAAAATTTTAATACGATTTTTGAGTAACGGAAAAATAAAAATAAATAGCTTGAAAATTTCAATAAGTATTTTATCTTTTATATTTTACGAGCTCCAATGATCTGATAGACTGACGGATATCCGGACATTTGTATGGACACTAATATTTTTGACTTTTTTAAAAACAAATCTCACGTTACACCATCGTTTCTATAAATAGTATTGTAAATAAAATAAAATTTATCAAATTATACATAAATCATTTGTAAGCCCTGATCATGGAGGAACATTTCAGATGCATTATATCAAAATATGAATTATATTAATGTTGAAACTGAATAGATGTAATTGTATCTTGCTAATGGATTAAATTTCCTACATATTATCTCTGAATAGTCTATGCTTTATGATAATACATTCCTCTTTATCAATAATAGATATGAGCTGAATCCATCCACGCTATCATCAGTCAGATATTTTTATTTATCAGGAAAATAGTCGAAATGTACCTAATTCTTAACTAAATCTTAAAGAAATTTAGTTATCACTTATATGGTTAGTGCTAGTTTTAACAAAGTTCTTTCTTGCGGGCATACCAATATTACCAAATCAATTAATAAAGATATTTTATAGAAAACTGCAATTTACTGAAACAATTATTATATTTTTAATTATATAATACTAGTTTTAACTGAAATGGAACAGTTAAAAGTGATTTCGCGTATCTAGAACCAGACATAGTTAGAAGGAGTTGAATGTCATAAAGAAACATTAAAAACAAGCATGGATATACATGAATATATTTATTTTGAATATTTCAGTAATTATGTTATTATTTTTCCCCTATCGGGTATTATTGATTGTAAGAAGCAATAAAATAATGGGATTCTTTTTTTAAAAAGAAAATTTTAGTTAATACTAGATTTGACTTGTCATAAAGAATCATATTTGAAAAACGTTAAGTGAAAACTAGAACTATTTTTGGTGAATTCTAGGTTAATACTAGAACTCTCAAAAAGGCTTTGTTAAAAATTGGTTTTTACTAAGCCGGTCTGGTTGTTGCTGATTTAATGTTTGCTCGGTATCCTGATACAGTGTATTTTGCATCCTATGTTATTGCAAAAAAATGTTAAAAGAAATTACTTAAACAAGGCCATATCTGTTTCATATTGGATTTCTTTTCATTTAAGTCATTTTATTTTATCTGGCCATTTAATAAATTTATTCATTTTTGGAGATAATTTTCTATTAAATTACTTTATAATAGCAGACTTGATTAAAGGTAAACTTGCGAATGTCAATATTAGGATAGATAAAGGCGAAAGGGTTATGGTGATGTTTTAATGCATTAATTCATCGCACCGGGAAGGGATCTTCCATTAGAAGAGGATAATTTAGTTTTTTTTTTATATATATATAGTTGTAAATATGACAAAGAAAATTTCATTACGGAGTTGATTTAATAGTTTACGGCACAAAGTAAATGAAACCCAAAATGAATATTCATTAAATAACCTTTTAAATGAGAAAACATTTGAACTCCCCAAAGGATAACGAACAACTTCTCTACAACGTATAGATACATATGAATCAGAAGGGTTAATCAAAACAGAAAACCTAGTCCAAGTTGTTCGAATCTCGTTCGAATAATATGAAATAATAACTAATTGATCATGAATAGCAATTTAGTTCATGATTTGTGTCTGACTAGTCAAAAAAGTTATAATATCCCTAAGGCTAAGGCCATACTACAAAGAGCCTTGCTTAGTGCTAAGAGCCAAGCTACTCGCTTAGTAACTAATCCTAGTGAACAAACGTATTGCATACTATCGCACTGGCCATACTCCAAGAGACGCGCCTAGGTAGGTGTCTAGTTAGTCACCAGGCGAGTAGCGTAGCAAACATACGTGTTGGTTATTTTTGCTAGTCGCCTAGTGAGTTTACAATGGAAGAAATATTAATTGCTGCTGTTTTTAAAAGGGAACAACCAATTTGGAACCCATCAAAGAAACATCACAAGAACGTGCTTATATTAAAAAATTGAGTTTTCAATCAACAATAATTTATTTAGTTTAGAGAGTGACATACTTGTTGTGTTCTCATAAACAGATGGTGCGAAAGTGAATGGTGTGTCACCAAGCTAGGAGTGTTTTATGTGGCCATTGTGTATCTTGACAACAAGCATAGCTCCTAGCTTATCTCTAAGAGAGACTCTTTGTAGTATGGCTTTAGCCTAAGAGTTTTCCATTGGGTGATTCAGTTCATTTTCTTGCATTCGGCAAAACATTTATCCACTATCAATACATAGCATTAAATTATTTTTTAGATACTAGAGTTTGGAAGGTTTAGCCTTTTAAATAGAAATATTTTATCTAATATTTCTTATAGCTTAATTACCCGATTGGATATAGAAAATTCGTTTTGTTTTTATAACAAACTAGCTACATAAACAATCGTAGTTAGCTTGAGGCTGGTCTTTTAATCAAACCCTGATAAATGAAATCTTTCGTCTAAAAAGGTTGTCTAAATACAGGCGTTGTCATCAAGTGCTGCCATCTACTAATTTTATAGCGGGCAAATTGGTAAATAACACTGTTCGACAAAAATTAAACAAGAATTTCTCCCCGTAAACCTAACAATGGAGTCAAGTTTTATACGCTGATTATGATGAAATTTCCTGATTTTTTAGAACATCTCAGAGCTTTGAGATATTATCGGATAAAATTACGAAAAAAGGCCATTTTGACCTATTTATAATAGAAAACAGCTTCCTCTTTGATTTTCAAATTACCACTTGTTTTTAGCTCAATGAGAACTCAAGTTATAACAAAAGATGTTTTTATCTAGGTTTATTATCCTTTATAATCACGTAGTTTTAGTTTTTTAAGTTATAACTCGAGTTCTAATTGAGCTTAAAAAAAATAGTAATTTGAAAATCAAAGAGAAAGCTGTTTTCTATCACGTCAACAATAATATAATTTATTATTATTTCAAAAATTCTAATGTTTTGTCAATATTTAGAGGTATAGATCAAGATCAAAGAAGTAAAATGCACCAATAAGTTCCAAAAAACAAATTATCCTTTGAAAGTTAGCAAAGTTTTTATTTATAATCTCATTTGCATTCTTTCATTTGCGAAGAATATATCGATTTTGTGTGAACCGTATTTGAGAATATTATTTGAATATAAATATCTAGAGTAAGAGGAAATAAAAATTATTTATTAATTTTTATTATATTCAAATCAGCTCTGAATTTATCACTATAATTTGTCAATGTTTACGTCATTTTCGCCGGCGACTTCTGGAGGCCTTAGGGTCTACCGGACGACCGCGGTCTACGTTTTGACCACTCTTGATATATTATAACTGCTATGTATTTATAAGATTACAAGTGAAGCTGCAAGCTTCATGTACTATACCTTTTCAACTTCAAATAAAGATTAATCAATTTCAGAATCGGAATAATCAATTTCAAAATGAGATTAATCAAAATCCCTTTTTGAATTTAATTAAAATAGTCTCATTTTGAAAATGATTATTCCTAATTCGAATTAATTAGTTCATGTTTGACGTTAAAAAGGTATAGAATCCATGCAATTTCCCAATTTTTTACAAAGAGTCAGAGTTTTGCGATATTATCGGTCAAAAAGACGAAAAAGGCCACTTTGACCTAAATCAATTTTTATAATTTTACTAACTAATATAACAAAGAATAATTGCCATATCAATGAGAATTGTTTTTGACCGCGCTTATTTGAAAAAGATATTTATCACGAGACTACTGCGGATTACGCTATTGAAGTCTGTGGAGTCTTAAGTCTGGACCAAGACAAAAAAAGATGTGATCCACTTAGCTACAATCCAACGTCATTTCGCTTATAGCCCGCTAGACATTCGGATGGTGATTATTACTATTTTTTTCGATTTTTGATTTTCTTTCAACAAACTAAAATACTAATTATTTATTTTAAACACCTGTTAACAATAAAAATCAATTCAAACAAACTAAAAAAGAGAACTTAATACCAAAACTTGGTTTCAATAATGGTTAATAGAGAATAAATTTTTTTTGAAATTTTCAAAAATCAAAAAAAAAAAATAGTAATTATCATAGGACCACTATCAACCATATCTTAAAATTTGTAGAATGAATAAAAGTTTAACAGAAAAAATTATCAAAAAATAAACTGCAACGGATCGTTGCTAAACTTTATCCAAATTCATTTGAAATATTAATATGTTTGTTCCTTTATTATTAATCAGATATCACTTGCAATTTGTAGTTCATATTGAAATTAATTCAAAAATAATTCTCATTTAAGAGTCGAGGAATAACCATTCTACATTGGATTTTTGACGTTTCGGTTTTTATTGGTAACCATTGCTGAAGACATAGAGGAATCGACTTAAAATCAAAAATAGCCATCGATTCTCATCTAATACTTGAGGAATAACAATTCTACATTAGGTTTTTGACGTTTCGATTATTATTGGTAACCATTGCTGAAGACATGGAGGAAACGACTTAAAATCAAAAATAACGATCGATTCTTATCTAATACTAGAGGAATAACCGAATTGAATTCCATTTTTGATGTTTTGACTATTAATGGAAACCTCTACTGAAAATGTAGAAGAATCGACTTAAAATCAAAAAGACTAAATTCTTTTATGGCAAACAACTCAAGCTTGAGTTGTTTACCAAAAAGAATTTAGTCTTTTTGATTTTAAGTCGATTCTTCTACATTTTCAGTAGAGGTTTCCATTAATAGTCAAAACATCAAAAATGGAATGTAATAAGGTTATTCCTCTAGTATTAGATAAGAATTGATCGTTATTGTTGATTTTAAGTCGATTCCTCCATGTCTTCAGCAATGGTTACCAATAATAATCGAAACGTCAAAAACCTAATGTAGAATTGTTATTTCTCAAGTATTAGATGAGAATCGATGGCTATTTTTATTTTAAGTCGATTCCTCTATGTCTTCAGCAATGGTTACCAATAAAAACCGAAACGTCAAAAATCCAATATAGAATGATTATTCCTCAAGTACTAGATGAGAATCAATCGCTATTTTTGGTTTAAAGTCGATTTCTCTATGTCTTCAGCAATGGTTACTAATAAAAACCGAAACGTCAAAAATCCAATATAGAATGATTATTCCTCAAGTACTAGATGAGAATCAATCGCTATTTTTGGTTTAAAGTCGATTTCTCTATGTCTTCAGCAATGGTTACTAATAAAAACCGAAACGTCAAAAATCCAATATAGAATGATTATTCCTCAAGTACTAGATGAGAATCAATCGCTATTTTTGGTTTAAAATCGATTTCTCTATGTCTTCAGCAATGGTTACTAATAAAAACCGAAACGTCAAAAATCCAATATAGAATGATTATTCCTCAAGTACTAGATGAGAATCAATCTCTATTTTTGGTTTAAAATCGATTTCTCTATGTCTTCAGCAATGGTTACTAATAAAAACCGAAACGTCAAAAATCCAATATAGAATGATTATTCCTCAAGAACTAGATGAGAATCAATCGCTATTTTTGGTTTAAAATCGATTTCTCTGTCTTCAGCAAAGGTAACGGATAAGAAAACAACGCAGTTGCTATGATTACTCATAAAAATTCCTCCCAAATTTTTAGCATTTCACAGAGAGAAGCCTATCCATTCTTACTTGAGCAAGGCTAAATGAGCTATATTAAAACTTTCAAATGAATAAATTTTCCTCCATGTCTTCAGCAATGGTTACCAATAATAATCGAAACGTCAAAAACCTAATGTAGAATTGTTATTTCTCAAGTATTAGATGAGAATCGATGGCTATTTTTATTTTAAGTCGATTCCTCTATGTCTTCAGCAATGGTTACCAATAAAAACCGAAACGTCAAAAATCCAATATAGAATGATTATTCCTCAAGTACTAGATGAGAATCAATCGCTATTTTTGGTTTAAAGTCGATTTCTCTATGTCTTCAGCAATGGTTACTAATAAAAACCGAAACGTCAAAAATCCAATATAGAATGATTATTCCTCAAGTACTAGATGAGAATCAATCGCTATTTTTGGTTTAAAGTCGATTTCTCTATGTCTTCAGCAATGGTTACTAATAAAAACCGAAACGTCAAAAATCCAATATAGAATGATTATTCCTCAAGTACTAGATGAGAATCAATCGCTATTTTTGGTTTAAAATCGATTTCTCTATGTCTTCAGCAATGGTTACTAATAAAAACCGAAACGTCAAAAATCCAATATAGAATGATTATTCCTCAAGTACTAGATGAGAATCAATCTCTATTTTTGGTTTAAAATCGATTTCTCTATGTCTTCAGCAATGGTTACTAATAAAAACCGAAACGTCAAAAATCCAATATAGAATGATTATTCCTCAAGAACTAGATGAGAATCAATCGCTATTTTTGGTTTAAAATCGATTTCTCTGTCTTCAGCAAAGGTAACGGATAAGAAAACAACGCAGTTGCTATGATTACTCATAAAAATTCCTCCCAAATTTTTAGCATTTCACAGAGAGAAGCCTATCCATTCTTACTTGAGCAAGGCTAAATGAGCTATATTAAAACTTTCAAATGAATAAATTTTAAACAATTTAAAAAATTAAAAAAGTACCATCTTACTCTAGAGTAAAGTACTTTAAAATATAATTTTACTAAAAACTTTATTTAACCTTTTGTGTGGTCCCCAAGGTATTTAATTAGGATATTAAATTTCATCAAAATTGGTTAAGTCATTTTCAAGATATTTAGAAAAAACTAAAAAAGTACCGAAATAAAGTACTAATGTTTGTGGGCCGATATGTACCAAAAACTAATCAGCGCTTCATTTTGTTAAACTAATGGTAGGTTTTCAATTTCATTTCAATCGGTGCAACGGTGTGGAAAAAATCGTGGGCCAAAAAAGCGATAACATCCATCCATACATACATCCATCCATACATCCATCCATACGCACGCACTAAATGAAAAAATCGCACTTTTTGGCCTCTCGACGAGACCCCATGTAATTTTTGGCAAAACCGTCACGTGCTAATATTCAACCTAATTGAATACTACAATTTGTGACTTTAATTGAGTCCATGGGTTCCGTAGTCTTTACCTGAGGACCCTTTGAAGCCACGCTTGCCCCGAGAGCGATTACAATACTTTACCCATGCTTTGCATTGGATAAAGTAAAAAAAGAGTACATTTAGTTTCAAAAAAAGATTCAAATTTTCAAACTCAAAAAAAAACACTTTAAACAAAAATTTCAAAAAAAAATTGAATTTGGACCATTTTTGAAGAAGTTATGAGCAGAAAACAGAAATTCGATATCTTTTAAACCGGTAATCAAAAAAATTTCAAAATATACCAGGAAGAGTTTTTTGATGGATACTAAAAATGTCAAAAAATGAAGGAAATCAAAAATTAAAATTTTTCAAACCGTCCGATTTGACGTGGAATGCCCCATGTATATATATTTATAGAAATATAATAAATATAAAATATAGGGGTAGATATTAAGGAATGTTTACCTTTGGATGAGTATAGGTGTCCTCTGCTGTTGCCCCGATCAATTCTTGACCACAACTAAAGCGAAAATCCCTGATGGAAAGAATCCCGTTACTCGATTAGATTAACAAGCGGACCGATTTCTCCGAATTATATTCAATGGAAAATGGTCAAAAGCACTTTTTAAGCGATTTTATTATTTTATTATAATTAAATAACAAAAAAAAAGTCTAATTAAATATAGATGGTGTCACGAACGTTATTTTTTGTTTGTTTTTTTAGGGTGGTTTGATGGCAAAAATTTGAGAATTCGATTTTTTATCTTATTTTCTCCTCCGAAGCCAGCGAAACGTTAATTAGTTATTAATTAATCAATCAATTTAACAATATATATTTAAAAAAATATATGCTCTTATTTCAAATAATTAGAAAAGGCTTTGTGACTCTAGGTACGAAAATATTGAATCAAATTGAATTTCTAAATTTAATTATTAATCATTTATAATTATTAATTCAGCGTAACGAGTCTTGAAACTTTTTCCTCAAATTGTATTTCTCCTTTTCACCCTTTTAAATTTGAATATTTTAAAAACATTGATTATAGTTAACACTAGCTGCAAGGCCCCCCTTCGGGAGCCATTTTGCTAGCCAAAGAGCTACACCCCTAGACACCCCCTCCGTAACTCCCCGCACCTAACACCACCCACGGGCCCCCCATCACTGCACAACACCCCCTGCACCCCCACCTCGACCCCCCAAAGTCACCTCCACCCCAACCCCCATCCCCCGCTATTGCCCCCGCCACCGGTTTTTGCATTTCTATTTCTCTAGAGGCCCACCGATTATGTATACAAAATTTGGTTGAGTTTGCTCCAAGGGCAAGAATTTACAGTTTTTCATCTCCCCCCCCCTTTTTTTTGCGGGAATTTTTTTAAACAAAAGTTATCAGAAATCACATCCCCTACAACTTTTCTCATTACAAAATTTGCCGAAGAGTTAATAGTTTAGGAGTTATTTGATCATTTCCATTCGTGCGCCCCCCTAAATCCCATTTTGGTGTCAATATATCAAAATGTTATATAGCAATAAACGTAAGTTAGAAGAGACCTGATCCAAATATGAAATTTCATAATAATCCCTTCAGCCGTTTTTACGTGAATCGTGAACAACTTTTCGCTGAAACCACAAAAACATACAGACATACATACATACATACATACATACAGTCAGACAGGAATTTTGTTGGGGGTGTTTTCGTTCATAACTTTGCTTGAAACGTGTGCAACCAAAATTTGCCGTGATTTGGACCAATGTACAGACAAAACCTTAATTTTATATATATAGATATATGTAGAAGCTAAAGCTTGTTTTTTTGTGTATAACTTTATTAAGGGTTGAAGTGGGAAGTGTTACATAATTAAAATCTATTAATCACTTTCTTTGTAGAATTATTTTTGTCTTAAAGATATTTGAACCTATTTTCTTACTATTTACTAATATTTAAGTATAGAATAATCCCAACGTTTGTTTATTTTGAAAAATAAATTTTCTAGTCGAAGTATGAATCTCTGATGGTTGTGTGTTTGGCGTTCACATTTCATAAAGTTGAGTGCCTTTTTGAAAAGTTTCGAATAAAGTAATATTTACATATAAATATTCGTTCAACTTTATATTTTACTTTCATCCCTCATATTACTTTATCCACATTTTATTTGAATAAATATTTTATTTATCAAAATTAACTTCTATCTTGTTTGCGAAGAAAAACAAATAAGTAGATATAAAAAGAAATTCATTTATTAAAGTGAATTCGTTTTTCAAAAAAATAATATTTTTGAAAGAGGGATATTTTTTTATCTATAAAATAAAGTGATTTATGTGAGGGTGCGCAGAACACACGACTTGTAACTCGAATTTGAATATTATGAGCCGATGTAATTCCACTTCTATTTTTAATAATATGACCAAAAATAATACAGAGTGGGGCATAAAGATCTACCACATTTTGAAAAGGTATAAAAAATGAAAAAATTTAACTAGAAAAAAACTGACATATTAGACAAAAAAGGGGAGGAGGGGGTCAAAAATGAAAATTGCTATTTTTCTAGTATTATGGTATTTTTCACCTCCTTATGACAATAGATGACATAAATTTTTATTTTTTTGAGTTTAGAGTACCTAGTGAAAGTACTAGTATTTTTTAATAATGTGATGTTGTGAAATAAAAATTTAGTATAAAATTGTGCAATTAAAAAATTGCAGCCGTTTTTTGGTATTATCAAGTGAAAAAATTCCGATATTTTTTCGATATATATCGCAAGGCATGTATCGATATTCAATATATATCACAAGGAGTACATCGATATATTTCCAAAATATATCGATATAAAAAAATAATCGATTTATTGTTGCCATCCCTACACAGGAGGAATAGGGTAAATCCGGGACAGAGGCCACACTCGGAAGAGATGCCGTATCCCTTGTAGTTCAAAAAGTACCAGCTAGTCCTTGAGCAGGCCAGTTCGCCTTATCAGTTGGACGTTTATATTGATAGGAAAACTGTTTTTATCTGATTGTGAAGAATATTTTACTGACTACAAGCTAAAATCGAAGTTAAGACTCTCATTACACACTCTAAAGTTTTTCTTAAGCTTCACTTGTGAATTTCTTAAGAGCTAATATTTTAAATATTCGAATAAAGTCAGATAGTAAACAACGAAACCTTTAGTGATGTTATGAGTCGGTTTTTGGTTTGTTTGCTACTAATCGTGACAAGAGGGAGGGTGTGGCATCTCACTCTTACTAAATGGGAGAGATGCCACACTGCGATGAAAACTACTCTTCAACTTCCAAGAAATGTGATTGGTTGTGTTGTGCAACATGCCAGAGATGGCTTCTTGAGGACTGCACTATTTTGAAGAATTTTGTGTAGAGTGTGGTCGCCAAAATAGAAAAATTTCTAAAAAAGACTAAAGATTGTCCAATTATTATTGTTTTCATTTGGCAAAATCTTGTTTACAATCTTTAAAGAACTTTCTATATTCAAAATATATATTTTTAGCTTTTTTTATACCTAAAAATTTTTTTTAGTTCTCAAATACTTTTAATAACAATGTTTTTACTACGATTGTAATTTGTAATTTAAAGAGGTGTAGCATCTCCCCTGATACCTGTGAGTGAGACGCCACAGAGCAACGTTTTACAAATAATTTTTTTCTACTTATTATACTGTTTTTGATTTAATAATAACCCATTACACACTTAATACATTTTATTGTAAAGATAAGAGTAAATAAATATTATATTTAATATCTTTATTAAACATGTTTTACCTTGCACCAACACTACAATCTCTACTAATTACATTTTTATTGTGTTAACATAACAACTATTTACTTATATTTATGTGCACCATGGGCTTTAGAATAATGGGTTTTTTTAAATGTGTGGCATCTCTCCCTGATTTACCCTACTTCGATTTTTAAATAAAAAATTAAATATCAAATTAATAATATTGGAGAATATGATGACTTTAAAAAATCTATTTCATTAAGTAAAATCATTATTTTCCTATAGATGAAAATAATATAACTTTCTCGACAAAACTTCTGGACGAAAGTAAAAATAATTATATGTCTTTTAATAAGACTTCTTTAATATTATTTTGTATTATTTTATTTAATCGAAAGTATTATTCTCTACAATTGGAAAATCCATTCATAAAACCGAGAAGAATTCATGAAAGAAACCGTCTTAGTGCGTTTCATAATGGCAAATAAACCATAAGCCCTTTTATGGCCGATAAAATTTTTTATGAAAAGTGATTTATTTTATTTATTACTTCTTTCCTTTATTTTATTTTATAAAAATGAAAAAATAATAGAACAATGTTCTCTAAATTCATAAACGCTTAGGAAATTCGTTCTAGGAGAAAAACATCACATTTCATGTCGAAACAGGAAGAGAGAGAATGAGAAACAGTGCCAACTCTCAAGTTAACAATTTATTGGTGAAACAAACGACTAATTGCATCTCTAGAAAATTTTACTTTTCCTAAAGTGGATGCCAAGTCCAAAAATGGACGCGTTTATTTATCCTTTAGAGAGGTCCTAAACAATAAAACGAGATAAAGTTGGAAATTATCCTTTCATTGCGAAGAGGAGAAAGAGAGGGTGATATCTTTGTTAATGTCAAGTTCTGAATGGAATTTCATAAATTATCTACGGATAAGATTAAAATTAAATTTCGTAATTAAACTTAATATAAAAGTATAGAAGTAGGATAAGTAGTCAGTATTCCTACCTATATATGAGATCATCGTAAAATGCAGTGAAAGACCCACAATAATTATTTGTCAAAAATATAATTTAATACATACATAATATTATATTTGATGTATAATTAAAGTTTTGAGCATCTTTTTTTTGAAAATAGTTGGTAGTTTTTTCAAAAAATCAGCTCGAGTTCAGATTAACCAAGATGTATTTTAAAAGAGACAGAATTCAATCAATTTTTTCGGACAAATTCTAAGATTCTATTAGAATTTGTCCGAAAAAGATTGATTGAATTCTGTCTCTTTTAAAATTATATTTGATGGTTTATATTAGGAGTGTCCAACCTTTTGGCTTACACAGGCCACATTTGAAGAAAAATCAAATGTTTTGAGCTGCGGATAAAAATATTATAATTCTATTGATATTTATTATTCAAAAAAGATAGTTAATAATGTAGAAATAAGAATTTTATTATTTTTTTAAGCTCATAGTGAAGTTATAATTTTACTTTTCGTAAATTTTATACTTGAAAATAGCTTCTCGTATATGTAAATACATACATAACTTTTAAGGAGTTCGGTGTTGGTTCTAGGTGAAACATTTTAATATAATAATAAAACTAAGATACGAGGTAGGTTTCACAAAAAAGAAATAAAACAAAATTGGAGTTTTGAGTTCGATATATTTCGGAGGTTAGCCCATCATCAGGAGTCTAAGAAAACAAATATATCGAACTCAAAACTCAATTTTGTTTTATTTCTTTTGTGAAACCTACCTCGTATCTTAGTTTTATTATTATATGTAAATACATACCTCCATACATACAGAAAGTGATATTATGTATTTGTTTATATTTTTTCCTGGCTAGATAATTAATATAAATTCTAATAAAAAGACAATATTCAATTTTTCTTTCAAATAGGTATCTAATTGGGGGTCAGATAGGCTAGGCGGTAGCGTGACAGCGAGCTAACCAGGGGACCCGGGTTCGAATCCGACTCGAGGCATCCAAAAATCTGACCCCGGGGTAGAGAGAAATTTAAAAAAAATATAACTAGTATCGTAATTAGGCTTATGGCTAGAAAGGCCGAAAAGCCAAAAAAAAAAAAAGGTATCTAATTGTTGTTCTAGAATATTCAATCAGAAATTTTGCATCTAGAAAAATTTATTTCTAATGAAAATGGAGTTGAAAATAGGCTAAAATGATGATTATTTTTTCAGGATTCTTGAAATATAATATAGTTCGAGATTCAAAATTTAAAATTGGCACTATTATTTTACGAAAACTTCACAGTAGATTTTCAGATTTCTTATTTTATAGAAAAAAATTATCAGGCCAAATCGTTGTGTGTTTTCCAATATCTACATATAAATTTCAATGTTTTAAGAAATTTTATGACTTTATATTGGGCCACAGGTTGGACAGCCCTGGTTTAAATCGAATTGGATTAAAGAAAGATATAAGGAATGATAATTTATTTTTTAAAAGGGTCACGGATATAATAATCCCTGACTATCCATTATCTATTGACATGTAAGAAAGATCTAAAAGACAAATCCTGACAAATTTTATTCCAGGGGGGAAATTATCAATTAATTGTGATTGTTCTAGAAGACCCCAATTTTATTCTTGAAACAAGCTTCACGTATTGTACAAATGTAAATCCATATTTCGAAAAAGGGGATAGATATATCTCTACATATAAATCTCAATGTTTTATGGAAGTTTATGATTTTATATTGGCCCGCTCTCATTGCAGTGCTGCCCACATGACGTTGAGCAGGGCTGGTTTATATGAAAAAGCTCTGGGTCTTGAGTATTCCATCAACAACTGGACTCGCCTAGCTCTTACGCAGCTTTCATTCTTCTGCGCTCAATGAGTTGTCTAAATACAGGCGCGCCGATGTCATGAATCAAGTTCAAATTCAGACTACATTCTGAGGATTTTAATTAATACAATTATTTATTTATATTTTATAATAGAATAGTTTTCTTATTCGTGCAAAAAAATTGAATTAGTTAAAAAGCTCTAAAAGAAAAAATAATTCAAATTCAAGTTGGATTTCGGGCAAGAGCTAAAATATTCAATTACATTTTCACTCGTGATTGCTAAAGATAAAATAATTGACTATTGGCTGAAAAATGAAATGAAAAATTATTACTCTTTACGTTAACCTATGGGATGAAGTTCTCCAGGCACTGGAATATTGAATTTACTCAAAAACACTAAATATTTTTCTTATTCGTATTATCTATTGTTAATACTGTTCAAGTTAAAAGAAGCCAAAGTTAAGCTATTTCGTCATTATGAATCTACACCACTTGTCAACCTCGTTTACTGAAATCAGGAACCGGAAGCGACCAGCCAGTCGCCAACGAATCCACGATTACATATTTCCGGACCTTATATGAATGCTTATGATATTCTAATAAACTCAGGTAAGATGTAAGTGTATCTGTAGTCGTTTCGACCCCACCTGTTCAACAACCTTTGTAAGCTTTTATATCTTGAACCTGAATTTGTTTGCACGAATCACTTTATCACTACCAACATTGTTTACTATTATACAATGGGGCAATGGACCAAGAACCGGAAGTTTGCTGAGCTGTATTAAACCGATCAAATGAATAAATTTCAAAGAATGGAAAACTTTTTGTAATTGCTATTCCAAATATTTTCGTTTTAAACGTATTTATTTATATTGAACAATGACCTGATATAGATGCCTCGTAAAGCAGATACAACAGAACAATTGATAATAGGTGGATGTATGAGGAAAGCTAGGCATATCTTGTATCTAAGTTTAGGAAACTTAATGTAATTCGTATCTTGTATATGATTAATTATCGTTGTTTTTATGTAGTGGTATTTTATATCTCGGTACTTAAAAAAATTATAACCCACAATTATTTCTGACTGTAATAAATAAGAATTTAGATAAGGGTGACAGCTCTGTCTTGTCGAGATTCCCCTTGATTTTGCTAAAGTTGACATCATTTGATAGCCCAGAAGACATTAATTACTAAGATAAAATAGTCAATGAAATGCTAAAACTATGAAGTATAATATTTAATAGAAAATTTAATGGATTTTGATGAGGCAGTCAAAGGTTCAAAAAGAGAGATAATTATATATCATTTTTAATCAAAGCCGATATTTCGGAGGTTTATTCCTCCTTCTTCAGGGTTTTCGAAGGCCAGTGAAGAAAATACAATGTGACTTTCCCTCTGTCTTCTCTCTCAGCGGCCGTAACAATATTATATAGTATTTCATTCTCAGCGAAATTTACTGTAGTTTTGTTACTGCCACTGAGAGAGGGAACAGAGGGGAATGTCACATTGAATTTCCTTCAATGACTTTTCAAAACCCTGAAGAAGGAGGGAATAAGCCTTCGAAATGTCGGCTTTAAATAAAAAAGATAGTTATAATTATATCTCTTTTTTGAACCTTGGACTGTCTCATCAAAATCCATTAAATTCACTTATCAGTCCGTCTCCCAAAACTAATTCAATCGTATTTAAGAGGTTTCGGGACTGTTTATAATTTTTATAAAAAATTCTCAAATTTTTACTATCGAATAATTGAAGTATTAAATATTTATTCCTGAAATTTGAAGTTGATCGTATGTCCCATTACCGAGAAATAAATTATTGAAAATTGTCCTT
Source organism: Forficula auricularia (assembly GCA_024734495.1). Taxonomy (NCBI): domain Eukaryota; kingdom Metazoa; phylum Arthropoda; class Insecta; order Dermaptera; family Forficulidae; genus Forficula; species Forficula auricularia. Next base: position 4,159,268 of record JALMQS010000087.1, on the reverse strand, counting down.
TTAACATGGAAGTAAATGAACCGAGCTTTCAAAAGTGTTATAACTTCTATGCAAATTATATCATTTTCAACAAATTTATAGAGATCAATAATTCATTTTTTATGAATCGAATGATACATTTTTCAATAGATTTGACAGTCTAGTTAAATAGTTATTCATAAATGTAAAAAATAAAAAGTTATTTGCAGCCAACAGAATATAACAAAAGCACCAGTGTATAATTCCAACTCTATTTGTTGAAATCGTTTTAGTGTTAAATAAATGTTTTTATAATGACAATTTAATTCATACACTAAAAGTCCCATAAGCAACGGTGTTTTTGTCACTATGACAGCAAAAAAAGTTTACCCTAACTTTTCCAGCGACAAAACTGAACCTAGCTTTAAGATTCTAGTAGGCCTGCATCATCGGTGTCTGAAGTTCTGAAAATCAAGTTGTTTATAAGAATTGTATTTTTAACAATTGTACTTTTCCTCTAAATTAAATAAACTAATTTATGTCTTAATTTTGTTAATTTTGTGATTTACGTATTGATTCATTAAATTATACTTACTGAATTACACTCAAGCTTTTTTGGGTCGAAGTAAACTTGATATTTTATAATTTGAGTTTTGTTTCCTTGGGCAACAAAATTCTCATTAAAATGTCAAGTTTACTTCGGCAAAAAAAAAGCTCTCGTGTAATTATAAGTGATAAAAAATTTATCTCAATATTCTTTTTATTAATATTATCAAAACAAAGATTTTTATTCGAAATTAATTTCATTATAAACAATTTTTTTTATTGAAAAAATTTAGTAGGCAGACGTTGTCACTCTGCAGAAATACAAAAGTATTTTTTCGAAGATCAACCAGATAGATAAGCTGTCTCGAACTCCCTTAATAGATAAATAAATAAAGCAAAAAATCAAAAAAATTCAAAAAATGGACAAAAAAGGTGTCTACTCCATAACATGTGGAGAATGTAATTCGACCTATATAGGAAGAACAGAACGAAATTTAAACACACGCATTTCGGAACACAAAAGAATTTTTAAAGGGGGTTCAGGTCATAGTGCAATTGCAGAACATTTAATCTCCGAGAAACATTGTTTTCCAGATGAATCAAATATTAAATTAATTAGATCAGAATTAGATCCCCTAAAAATTAGTATTTTCGAATCGTTAGAAATTTTAAAATCATATAATAATTCACCAAAAAAATTCTTAAATCGAAAAATAGAAATTCCCGAAAGCTTTTATTTTAAAAATAGCCGCTCAAATAAAAACTTCATTAACGCCACCTACAGCCAAAAAACAAAACAAGTATAAATTTCAACTTCACTGAAAAATTTTAACCTTTCATTCATAAATTAATTCCTGTGAATCAATTGTAATAGACTGATGAAGAGGGCAAAGCCTCGAAACTATAGTCCCGTTATAAATAAATAAACCGTTCCTTAAAAGAGTAAAATAAAATTTATAATTCCAGCAGAAGACACACTCTTTTATTGTCTCCTTCAATAAAAAATGAAAAAGAATTTAGATTCAGACAATTAAAATATCATTAAAAATAAAACATTGTTCGTGAATTGAAAATGCAATTAATATTGTAAGCCAAAATCGTAATCTAGGTCAATCCCATGATAAATATTCTTTGAAAAATACAATATAAATATATACAGTACAAAAAGAGAGAGCGTAAATGTATTTCTAAGTCATGTGGAGAGAGAATCAGTAGAGATTTGCGTGCAGCCGATGATAAATACAGTGGAGGCATTGAATAATAACAACTCGCTACAAGATTTATAGGTTTTGGATTTGCAAAATGGAGTGAAAGAGTCAAGGGATTGCAGGAGTGCATCTGGCACCAATCATGGACAATGCGTTTTCATCGTCCCGTTTAATATTTAAATATATTTATAAATGGAAATAAAAGGTGGTATTTTAAAGTCGAGTCATTTATCATATGGTGTATGAAACACATACATAGAAACAATATCAAAATACCTGCCCTTAATTCAACCACTTCTAGCTAACCTCTCTTTGAATTTAATAAATAAATAAACCAAACGAGGAATAATAAAACGTATGAAATTATTTTAGACATAATTAGATGTTTACTGACATGACGAGAGATTGATGAGGAAGTCTACAATATTAATGTTAAAAATAGATAGTTTTTGCTAGTTTATATTTCTTTTTAATGACTCGTTGTTGACGTTGTTTTGGAAAAAAAGAAACATTTTAAGAATAATAATTATTATGAAAAGAATTTAATTTATCTGGTCTTAATTTCTTTGATATTAGTTGAAATATTTTTATATTGGATTATCAGAGGGTTCGTCCCCCCAGGAGTTGAACCTATGTACTAACACACTTTCCGGCATGTTAGTTCGACCCTCAGGATAAAACACCTCTGACATGCAATATATTAAAATGTAGTAAAATTTTCACGTAAACGCACACACACATTTTCTAAATAACATTTTTTAGCTCGAAAAACCTAATTTAATAATTATTAGAATGAATGCTCAATATATATCTACACATATTAAAGAGTTCAAAATATAAACCTAAATCCACTGCTCGTGAAGATAACTTATTCAGCTCTTATTGTCTTAAAGATGCCTACAAGATCTAGTTGTTTAGAAGACATCTTCTGGAGCGAGCGTGCAATCAGGGAAGTTCTGTAGACATCTCAAGTTCAATATTTTTTAAGAATAAAGATTTTCATTAGTTCGATTCTATTTGTTGTGCAATGAAAATAAAAGTTCAATGACCACAATGTATACAGAGTACAGCTCTATTGATCCATTTGCTTATTCGGGCTTTCGAGGTCCAAATTAGTTTAGTCCATACAATTTACTCATTTAGAATGCCCAACATTTCAAAATCATCATGTAGGATAATCGATTTACCAAATACGGATTCTTACACCCTTTAGATCAGAGCTTATTTACATGCAATATGTTAGCTTTCTAAATCTTATAAGTTTAATTTTTGGCAAAATTATATTAAGATTATATTTTAGATTCCTATAAGACACACATTGAAAACCGAACCAGCCAATAGTCGGGCGTGTGTTTGGGGCGCTATATTTTCTCCCAATATTATATATATTTATCTAGATTAATTTGCCGCAACGCTGACGTAATGCTGCCGTCTTTGCAGCAAATTTGAAATATAATTGTAATTGAAACTCGAATTTTGGAATGAAAGACTCCAATTGATTTTAAATTAAGAAACATTAAATTTATTGATAATTATTCCCCCCCACCCTCACCACTCAAAAATTAAATATTCAATTCGCTTTTCTTTGCGCACAGAAAAAGAAATTAATCAGATCTTATTTGATTTATATTTTATATATTATTTGTTTATTTTTTTAAAATTTGCCACTTTTTTATAATTTATTAAAAATCTAAATTTTGTTATTCTTATTTTTTGATTTTTACAAAATTGAACGACTTAAGACACGCTTGCCCGAGTTTCTCATGGCAATACTGGAGGGAGCAGCCTGTCATACAAACAACACCTGATTGATCTCTTTTAAATATTTGGAGCCTTATATCGATTATCGATCCCAAATTTTAAAAAAATGATATAATATAATTCTCCTCCTCACACGATCCCACTTATTTAAATAAATCTACATATTTCCACACAAAAAATATCACAATGCTGTAGATTATAGAAAAAATACTACCAGATTCATATCTAGAGCCTCATTTCTGTAGCTGTGTCAGGACGAAAATGAGGTGAAACTTTTAAGAGACTATGTATTTTCGGGAGTTTACAGGTATACATTTGGAGTGTGGTTTTTTAAGAGGAATAAAATTTTTGGACCGAGCTGGTAGCGCTCGCCAGGGCCGAGCTTCGAGGGCGTGCCGAAGACAGACAGCAGCACTTTCAAACGGCTAATTAGCCGCCAAAATATGAAAGTATTTATATTATTCAAAACTATGATTATAAGCTTCTCACTTATCTCTTTTGTATTCTCCCTTATACTGGGGAATATTTTGTCAGAAGATATTATGTCGGGGATATTTTGTCTGAAGGATATTTTGTCGGGGGATGTTTTGTCGGGGATATTTTGTCGGGGGCTGAAATGTTGCGGTACCATTCAGATTCCATCATATAATTTACTTCGTCACTTATTTATTATCTAGATTTCCATTAAAAGGAGGAAAAATAGTGATTTTAAATTTTTTAAGCAATTTTCTACTTGTCTAAATATTTTGTCATTTCGATTAATAATAATTTTATATTTCAATATCCTAATAATATATGAAAACATGATGAAATTCAAAACAAAATAAAGATTAATGATGAAACAGTTGACATGTGTCACAAGTCAATTCAAAAGCAATCTGGATAAATATGAGCGGTGCAAATTGGCAAAAAAGAATCAAAACAATATTTATTGGAAAAGTATTGACATTGCACAATCTAGTCATGTAATGGTTCGAACACTCTGTTTACAAGTATGTATGTATCTAGGTATAAATAATTTTATTGTAAAAATATTCATTCATAAATATATATGGATTGAAGAATAATTTACTGAGCTAATTATTAATATATAGGTATCTGTGACGTGTGGTTCATTTATGCTGTGGATGGTGCGTATCCCTAGAATTTCAAAACGTTAAGAGTATTTTCATACCGTGTTACAAAAATCTAATGTTAAATTTGAAAAATAACACAAAATTCTGAGTTTACACAATCTAGTCATGTAATGGTTCGAACACTCTGTTTACAAGTATGTATGTATCTAGGTATAAATAATTCTATTGTAAAAATATTCATTCATAAATATATATGGATTGAAGAATAATTTACTGAGCTAATTATTAATATATAGGTATCTGTGGCGTGTGGTCCATAGATGCTGTGGATGCTGGAAATCTCTAAAATATCAAAACGTTAATAGTAATTTTCATACCGTGTTACAAAAATCTAATGTTAAATTTAAGAAATAACACAAAATTCTGAGTTTATCAATGAATTTTACAAAAAATTGACCCACTATAGAAACCATTCTATATTTGTCGAAAGACAATTACAAAAGTCTTTCATTTGAAAACCGATAGTACAAGTCATATGATCCTAGTCGGCTGATACGGGAGAGAATCTTGGAAAACTTAAATAATAATATTTGTATATATATTCTTTCTGTTTCTCTCATCGAGATAGCCAATTTCAGAGCATTGTTTTTAAATAAATAAATAAATAACTAAATAAATATATATATATATATATTATATATTAAAAGCTGTATGGTAGGGCAGAGCTTGTGCGTGTTCGATAGGGTTTCTTTTTTTCAGCAGACATACCGTGGACATTGAAACTTACGCTGTATTTCAAAAGACTAGGTATACTATGTTGTAAATAAATTTACATTTTATTAAAAACTCTCTCTCTTTATTTAAATTAAAAATAAAATAAAATTTTAAAAATTAAAGGGTTATATTGGACAGCATCCTCTGGATGAAATGTCACCGCCTGCTACTGATAGATATATATGGTATGTTGCAGAAAAATCCCGTTTTTAGTAAAAACTGGCTCTTACTAGTTAAAACGCATTTCACTGGATACATTTGTTGAAACTAGAATTTACTGATATTGGTTGAGTTTGGCCAAAAAGTATAGAATCTTCATTTTTGACCTTCCGCCTCATTTTTTAAACGAAAATGTCAAAAAATTACATCCTCATTAGGACCAAAGTTGTAGAGTGATGTAATTTTTGACATTTTCGTTTAAAAAAATTTTTAAAAATAAACACCCCCGAAGGTTAAAAATGAAGATTCTAGACCTTTGGACGAAACTCAACCAAGATCATTAAATTTTAGTTGCCACAAAGGTATTCAGTGAAACACGTTTTAACTAGTAAGAACCCGTTTTTACTAAAAACCAGTTTTTACCGCAACATATGTAATAACTCATTTGAATAATTTATTGATCATGTGTTCCACAGTTTCATAATTTAAAACAACAAAAAAGTAAAACGTTTTCTAAACTTTAATTTTTTCAACACCATTGTTAGTTAAATCAATCGTTTTATAAAGTCTGCTGAACGATTTGAGCTAGAAAGATTAAACTTATCTCAAAGGTAGGACTTATAATAGAAACTTTGATAGTAAATTTCAGTTCATTAGTTACAAACTAAAGAGCAGATTTTTGTGCAATAAAAAAGGGCAACCCTCGAATAATGAAATACTAATTCTCAATAAAAAAAACTTTGATCGAATGTCATTTTAACCTTAATTTAACCAACGTTTTGGAAGATGCCTTTCCTTTCTTCTGACTTTTAAAGTTTCAATGAAGGAAGCACTCAAAAGGAATCTTTTCATCTCCTTTCAAGGTTTTATTATTATTATATTTTCTAATTATTTTTCGTTAAATCTTGTCATTGCACAAACAAAATTTTTTTATGAAAAAAACCGAGAAGGCTGCGTTGGTATACTTCTTTCATTAACCCTTTTAAGCCCTGAAAAAAAACAGAAGTATTTTGAAACGTTGGTTAAAAAGGAGATGGGGAATTACTTTTTTGAAATTATACATTTTTTTCATAGCTTCCGAAAAAGTTGAGGTACTTTTTTTGAGATGATTTAATTGATGTTCTGAAGTCGAGAAATCAAATCAAAGTGTAGAAATTACTCCCTTTATTGTTAACGATTACGAATTTAGATATGCTCTCTTATCACATTTTTTAAAGTTTAAATTATATTTTTCTCTATTAATTTCTAGAAGTGATGAAAATATTCTATTACCATCTCAAAAACGTAAGCATACTTACAAAATTCTAAACAAAATCTCGTAGTTGTAGAAGTAAGTTAAAAATTCGAATACCTGCAGAAAGGCTGATGAAAACCAAGTTAAAAAGCGATTAATCTCTAAGCAAATTGAAAGAGAAACTTTTACATTTATTGTAGGTACTAATTTTGTTGTTGGAAATAATAATATTTTTCACTAGCTGCAAGGCCCGCATTCGGCAGGCCTCTTGCTAGTCAGGAAAGCACGCCTCCTGGACCCCAGCCCATCGAACCCGACTCCTCACTCCCACTCCCACCCACTACCACCCCCCCGAAACTCACCAAGCACCTCCACCCCCCGAACTATGTCCAACCCCCGCCCCCCACCCCACCACCCGCACCCCACCCACCTCAGACCCCGCACCCCACCCCCCGTGCCCTCCAACCCCGCACATCACACCCCCGCTACGCACCCTAGACTCCACCCCGCACCACCCCTCCCCCCATTTTGGGTGGTTAGTTTTTTGCATTTTTAGGCTCTCTATGAGGCCCAGAGATTATGTATACAAAATTTGGCTGAGTTTGCTCAAAGGGCAAGAATTTACATTTTTTCACCCCCCCCCTTTTTTTGGTGGAAGGTGGGGAAAATTTTATCAAAGAAAAGTTGTCAGAAATCACATTCTCACAACTTGGTTTTTTAATAAAATTTTCCGTAGGGTTAATAACTAGGAGTTATTTGATAATTTTCATCTCGTGCGCTCCCCCAAACCTCTCTGGGGTCAAAATATCAAAACGTTATATAGCTAAAAACGTAAGTTATAAGACATCTGATGTAAATATGAAATTTTATAATAATCCCTTCAGCCGTTTTTACGTGAATCGTGAGCAACTTTTTCGGAAACGACGGAAAAGACAGACAGACAGACAGGAATTTTTTGTCGAGGGTGCTTTTCGTTCATAAATTTGCTTGAAACGTGTGCAACCAAAATTTGCGTGATTTGGAGCAATATACAGACAAAACCTTAATTTTATATATATATATAGATTCATGTCGGAAGGGATCGCTTTGAAGCTTCAGGAGACGAACCCAAATGAGAGACTTGCTAAAACATATTTTATATATATATAGATTATGAAGAGAATAATAAGACAAAAATTAAAAAATCAATATTCACATTTATGAATGTTTAAAAAATAACAAAAATTCCTACTTGAAAATTGTTTTTCCTACGTTTTTGTCATTTTTTAAAACGAATAAGCAAAAAAATATATATAAAAATTCTCTAAAACTCTAGCCGTCCGGTAAGCTGCGGCCACGGAGCGTTCTGTAAGATTCGTCAATTTATTACTTATAAACTTTATTATATTATTAATTAAATTTGAAATCTTATTATTTTATAGAAAATCCTTTCATTGATCATAAAAATTGGTATTTCCAATAGGGCGATTTTTATTTTATCAAGATGAATTCTAGATCCTCAGGAAGGAGGAGAATGAAGTCCAATTTCATTTCGAGGTTACTGGTCGAGAATATAAGCCTTAGGGGGTGGTGGTGTTTCAGCACCCCTTACTTTTTGGGGGTTAGAGAAAAACATTTCCACTACATCTCATAACCTAAAGACAAGAGAACCAGCGAAAAGTGCTGATCTATCCAATCGTCTGAGAAACGATGAGAAATGTATTTTTTTCTTTTAGAAATCTCTCTATATATATATATATCTATCTCCAACAAGCTACACGTATATTACTATATATATCTTACGTTAAATGTGCATAGTCGGGATAATGTATACATTTATAGTACTCTTACCACTCCATTTGGAGAATGTGGATTCTTAAAGAAAAAAAGAGATTATACTCTGCTTGATGCAAATAAACATACACACATAGGTATATATCAAATATATATTATTTATTTGTTTGAGACTATAGTTTCGAAGACCTGGCCTTTATCATCAGTCTTTTTTGAATCATAAATATTATTTTTCATGGGATCAGTATCGCGTGGATATTGAAAATTTTTGTTCTTACTTAGCAGACAAGACTGATGATGAAGGCTAGATCTTCGAAACTATAGTCTCAAAAAATAAATAATATATATTGAAAAGTTTTTGTTTTGTCCGAGAGTAGCAGAGTTGTTGATTCACAAAGAGAAACAAAGAGGTTGTCCTCTGCTTGATGCAAATAAACATACACACAAATATATCGAGATGATATATCTGTATATATATTATTTATTTGTTTGAGACTATAGTTTCGAACACCAAGTTTTCAATATCCATATGATATTGACTCCATGAAAAACATTTATAATTGAAGAAAGACTGATGATGAAGACCAAGTCTTCGAAACTATAGTCTCAAACAAATAAATAATATATATACAGATATATCCAATATTGAGCAAGTTGTAGCAACTGATTAGTTTACGAGCAGATGTAACTCAGGGAGAGTATCGAAAAAATAAAGACAAGATTAGTCCTCTAAAAGGGCTAATCTTATTAAAGTCGCAATGCTGAATTTTAAGGTGGTAAATTGGTGATCTGCTTCGCTAAGTGTTACGACTTTAATCGCCTAAGATGTTGTTTCCCGACCTGACCTACTCGCTGGTTAACCTTCCTATTGGATGTGAGGATACTATGCCTGAAATGACTTAAGCTATAATCCGGTTGTTGTTGTTGTTGCAAAGAAGCGATAAGATAAACACCGCAAAAATTCAAAAAAAATCGCCTGAATGAGAGTGACAAAATTACCTGTGATCGGATGCTGAAAGAAAAGCTTAATTGTAATGGACTCTGGTTTATTTCAAAAAAAAACAAATTCAAATGAGTTAATTAAAATTTATGAAATTCGTTTTATTGATATTACTAAAAGGGTTTCTTTTGTTTGTTTATAATTAATAGCATTTAATTTCTTTTCGTGAAAATTAATAAATTAAACAAAAGGTTAATCTTTATGAAATTACGATAAATTGATTTGTTTGTTATAATTGAGTTGTATTTAAATTTTCTTAAATAAAATGAAAAAACTTAGTTTGAAATTAATAATAAAATTTAAAGTTCAAATTTCTTCTATTAAGTTTTGACAATTTTAATACAATGATTATTTATTTTACTTCTAATTTTTATATCAACAAATTCGAATTAATTAATTTTGTTTATAAACAAATCTTATCAAGTGTTTTATATTTATCAAATTTAATAAATTATAATGACTTATTTCTTTTAATTAGTCTTATTATTTACTTGTTATGTTTATTTATATTTTAATTTTATTTATAACAATTCAGGTTCATATATTTGTCTTATTATTATTAATTATTATTGGCTTGTTTAACTAAAGAAACATAAAATATATTGGTCATCTGACTTGATTTGTTGTTTTCAAGTTCCGAGAAATTTGATTCTAATGTTTACTTATTATATTAAAAAGAAATGATTTTTATTTTATTTATTTTTTTATTTTTTTTTATATAATTAATTTTATATCAATAAAATTAGCTGAAATAGGCTTGTCGCCCCAAACACATGTGGGAAATTAATTTATCCCCTTTAATAAGGGTAGGTTATTTAAATATTAAGTTACTTTATTATTAATATTTTTTATGGAAAATATAAATTAAATTATTTTTAAAATTTGAATATCTCTTAGATACAGATGTTGTTTTGGCTCCTTCAAGATTTCCGGGTCATCCGTCTGTTCCATGCGTGATTGTGACTATATTTCTAATCTAGCTAGTCAGCTGATTACAGGAGAGCTTCCTTATCCCTCTTTAAGGGGAACCGTGCACTTCACTGAAATCAAATGTTCAAGAGTGGGCGGTATCAGTGACGCTAGTTTATAATTACTATTTAGCAATCCGCTGGTTAATTAGATCAGATACCCTAGATTATTAATGTCGGACGCCATTTTGACTCTGTTCTAGGATTTCAAGAAAATTTATATTAATGAAATTGATAGAAAATATACTGAGTTTCAATTATTAATTTAAATAGATAAAATTAATCATGTGTTTTGAATCGACACCCACTCAATCTAATATATTGTATTAATATTTAATTTTATTCTTTATTTAAAGTTACTTCCGGAAACCAACATACTTGTATTAATTTCTTTAATTACACATTCAATTATAGGCTATTAATTAACATATCATTTACAAAATTAATGATTGGTTTCAAATTTATTATTGAAGTGAACCTGGTAAATTGTTTATTTTATTCAATCCGACTCTAGGCTTACTTATGGTAAGTTAGTACCTTAGGGTCAAGATTGTGCTCTCTGCCTATTATAATTTAATAGTTAATTAAGTTCATTCATCAAAGAATGTACCAAGTACTTATCTATTCGAATCACCGCGTCTGGAACCACTGAACAGCACTTCCACGCGACCGGCAGTCTTGAATTTTGGATAACTCCCAGATCACAGCTATTTTCTTGAAAATATCAATCGCACATGATATAGAATCACAGGATGTTTTCACTGAACACTTGATATTACGATAAAACGTTAGATTGTTCAAGATATACTTGGATTTTTAACTATCACAGATGGGGTTTTGATTAGGTCAGTAAACCACGTGCGTTTCGGATCAAGGTCGTAGGCAAAAGAGGACGAGTTCATCTTCGAGGCATGCGATCTGCTGGCTACTTAGGTGACCTAATTACCCAATTAGCCGCGGAGGGAGACACCAATCAGACTTAGATTTTAATTAGTACTTGTTTCCCAATAGATGTCCGTCAAGTTCACTTTTCGATATAATTTCAAATAATAAATCATACGTCACTTTGAATTGTCATTCAAAAAAAATTAAAAAATCTTACAATTATACAAATTTAATTAATAACAAAGCCTGTTTCGTCACATTCCCCCCCTTCAGGGATCGAATATTCTTCTATTCGATTTCTGAACTTTACAGAAGTGATTTGAACTTTATTCTTACTAGTGCACTTTTTGGTTCACTAGTTTTCTTAAATCTAATGTGGCCTTTTGCCGTTCTTGTAATCAAAACAAAAAAAATTATAACCAGGGTGATTTTCCCTCTCGTATCAATAATTTAATCCCCCCTTCCCATTCAAATTATTTTGTGAAAAATCCAATTATTTATTACAAAAATTATTCCCATGACTCCTCTTTCAGATCCGCTCGCCTTTTGTCACTTCCACTCTTATCATTTCAGGGCACACTACGGCTACCAATCGACTAACCCGATCCCATCCCGCACATGAGTCCTTCCAGTACTATCCCAGTTCAAACGGCTTTAGCCTCTTACACAAAATAACCATTCAGGCTGGTCATCTCGGCCAATCCCACACTAATACAGAATCGTTACTGCTAATTTCTGGATTGATCATTCATTTTAGGGTCGTAACCCAGTATTCCCTTAGAAACCACAACATTTAATTCCTTTTCCTTTTCAATTCGTTTCCATTTCTCCTCTCCTAGCTAGTGGCAATGAATGTCACCTACTGCTTCACTATTCCCTATCAATGCTGGACCAGGGTACCGCGCACTAAACAGATCATTTCATATCTTCAGCCTCCACAATTCACACTAAAGACAATTCGGAGATTCTCACTAGCGACACTAAACCATAGATAATCTATTTGGTATTTGTAGATGATGGCCTATATCCTAGGTGGTGCAGTTACGACTTGGCGATCTGTGACACAATTTATCATTAGGTATTTGGATCCTACTGAGCTTTTCAAGTTGTTAATTTTAAGACCTGTGTTTTGGGTTTTTAATAAAAACCCCCCCCAATTATTATTAATTGCTTCATGGCAAAACCTTTCCCCCCAATCCCAATTAATTCAATGGTTTGTTACTGATTTTAAATTTCGTTTCCCCCAAATAATTCGAACTTTCGTCCGAAGGTCTTTCGTCTGTCTTTCTGGTCCGGTGTAATATTGAAGACTTAATTGACTGGTTGTTGGTGTCGTTAGTTACTTAGGACCTAGATTAGTAAGAACGCGCTTATTCTATGTTAGTTAGAACTAGGGTTAGTAGAAAAAGAACGTATTTACAATGTTTAGTGGTTAGTAACTTAGGTCTAAGATTAGTACGAACGAACTTATGCTAAATTAAGGGTAAGTACTTAATCTAGTGTTAGTACGAACGTATTTACAAATTATCTTCACTTCATTACACTTTTCCAGAATATGTCCGTTTGTCGTTTTGGTCAAAATTTTGTCATTCAATAGGGACGATTGTCTGTAACGTCTTGTTATTAATAGGGTGTTACTATTTAGGATACTCAAAGGAATGTGAAGTAGGGGCTGAGCCTCCCCTTTAGCCTAAGGCCACATTCAACTATTAATTTAATTCAGTTATTGGTGAATGATATGGTTTTAAGCTTCTAACATTGAACGTCCCTATTTGTCTCCCACTCTCATGTTCCAGTCGATAGGCGTTTGGTAACACCTCGGCTATTCGATATGGCCCCCGATATTGTCTGAAAAATTCTCCCGCTAGTTCCCCGATTGTTGGGGATTCGAGGGTCTCGGTCGTTATCAAATCACTGGAATTGGATCGGGTCCGTTTCCGAGTGGTATGTCCTGTTCGTTTCTTTATAATTTTGTTCTTTTTCCCGTTTAAAAATTTTCTATTTTTTATCTTCATTTTAAATTTAACCCCCCTTTTATTTAGTTTGGCCTTTCTCCTTTTCTTTCTAGTGATTATTGTTTCATTAGTTTTGATAGTTTCCGTCATTTTCTTGTCTGATTCGAGGTTAATGCCTCCCATTCTATGATGTGTTGTTATTGGATTTGGACTCAATGTTGCTATTACAGAGGTAGCAGTAGATATTTGCGTTACCGTTATTGTTTTGTCAACTTCTGACAGTGGTTCTGTCACCATATTAGCTGTTACTACTTCATATTCAAATCAAAACTTAAATAATTAAGTTTTGTTTCGCCCGATTTGCGCTCTAACTTACCAATTGCCACACTCTCCCTCAATATTGACAATTCGACAATATTGAGCAAGTTGTAGCAACTGATTAGTTTACGAGCAGATGTAACTCAGGGAGAGTATCGAAAAATACAAAGACAAGATTAGTCCTCTAAAAGGGCTAATCTTATTAAAGTCGCAATGCTGAAATTTAAGGTGGTAAATTGGTGATCTGCTTCGCTAAGTGTTACGACTTTAATCGCCTAAGATGTTGTTTCCCGACCTGACCTACTCGCTGGTTAACCTTCCTATTGGATGTGAGGATACTATGCCTGAAATGACTTAAGCTATAATCCGGTTGTTGTTGTTGTTGCAAAGAAGCGATAAGATAAACACCGCAAAAATTCAAAAAAAATCGCCTGAATGAGAGTGACAAAATTACCTGTGATCGGATGCTGAAAGAAAAGGCTTAATTGTAACGGACTCTGGTTTATTTCCAAAAAAACAAATTCAAATGAGTTAATTAAAACGTATGAAATCAGTTTTATTGATATTACTAATAGAATTTCTTTTATTTGTTTATAATTAATTGCATTTAAATTCTTTTCGTGAAAATTAATAAATTAAACAAAAGGTTAATCTTTATGAAATTACGATAAATTGATTTGTTTGTTATAATTGAGTTGTATTTAAATTTTCTTAAATAAAATGAAAACTTAGTTTGAAATTAATAATAAAATTTAAAGTTCAAATTTCTTCTATTAAGTTTTGACAATTTTAATACAATGATTATTTATTTTACTTCTAATTTTTATATCAACAAATTCGAATTAATTATTTTTGTTTATAAACAAATCTTATCAAGTGTTTTATATTTATCAAATTTAATAAATTATAATGACTTATTTCTTTTAATTAGTCTTATTATTTACTTGTTATGTTTATTTATATTTTAATTTAATTTATAACAATTCAGGTTCATATATTTGGCTTATTATTATTAATTATTATTGGTTTGTTTAACTAAAGAAACATAAAATATATTGGTCATCTGACTTGATTTGTTGTTTTCAAGTTCCGAGAAATTTGATTCTAATGTTTACTTATTATATTAAAAAGAAATGATTTTTATTTTATTTATTTTTTTTCTTTATATAATTAATTTTATATCAATAAAATTAGCTGAAATAGGCTTGTCGCCCCAAACACATGTGGGAAATTAATTTATCCCCTTTAATAAGGGTAGGTTATTTAAATATTAAGTTACTTTATTATTAATATTTTTTATGGAAAATATAAATTAAATTATTTTTAAAATTTGAATATCTCTTAGATACAGATGTTGTTTTGGCTCCTTCCAGATTTCCGGGTCATCCGTCTGTACCATGCGTGATTGTGACTATATTTCTAATCTAGCTAGTCAGCTGATTACAGGAGAGCTTCCTTATCCCTCTTTAAGGGGAACCGTGCACTTCACTGAAATCAAATGTTCAAGAGTGGGCGGTATCAGTGACGCTAGTTTATAATTACTATTTAGCAATCCGCTGGTTAATTAGATCAGATACCCTAGATTATTAATGTTGGACGCCATTTTGACTCTGTTCTAGGATTTCAAGAAAATTTATATTAATGAAATTGATAGAAAATTTACTGAATTTAAATTATTGATTAAATATATAAAATTAATTCTGTGTTTTGGCTCGATACCCATTCAAACTAATATATTGTGTTCATATTTACTTTTATCTTTATTTAAAGCTACTTCCGGAAACCAACATACTTGTATTAATTTCTTTAATTACACATTCAATTATAGGCTATTAATTAACATATCATTTACAAAATTAATGATTGGTTTCAAATTTATTATTGAAGTGAACCTGGTAAATTGTTTATTTTATTCAATCCGACTCTAGGCTTACTTATGGTAAGTTAGTACCTTAGGGTCAAGATTGTGCTCTCTGCCTATTATAATTTAATAGTTAATTAAGTTCATTCATCAAAGAATGTACCAAGTACTTATCTATTCGAATCACCGCGTCTGGAACCACTGAACAGCACTTCCACGCGACCGGCAGTCTTGAATTTTGGATAACTCCCAGATCACAGCTATTTTCTTGAAAATATCAATCGCACATGATATAGAATCACAGGATGTTTTCACTGAACACTTGATATTACGATAAAACGTTAGATTGTTCAAGATATACTTGGATTTTTAACTATCACAGATGGGGTTTTGATTAGGTCAGTAAACCACGTGCGTTTCGGATCAAGGTCGTAGGCAAAAGAGGAAGAGTTTTTCTTCAAGGCACGCTAAACTGCTGGCTACCTGGGTGACCTAATTACCCAATTAGCCGCGGAGGGAGACACCAATCAGACTTAGATTTTAATTAGTACTTGTTTCCCAATAGATGTCCGTCAAGTTCACTTTTCGATATAAATTCAAATAATAAATCATATGTCACTTTGAATTGTCATTCAAAAAAAATTAAAAAATCTTACAATTATACAAATTTAATTAATAACAAAGCCTGTTTCGT